>JAMPIV010005523.1:0-407894 GCA_024509875.1 Oreohelix idahoensis
TCATGGAAAATTCCTGGCGTGACACATAAAAAGTGATTTTTTTTTCATGTCACTCCATTATAAGGTAATTTTTTTTTTCCGTTGATATTTGATCCTGTTTTTTTAACAAACCTATCACTTCATTAGATTTTCCAACTGATTTAAGACTTTCAAGATTTACAACTTTACTTCCGGCTCACTTACCTGCCATACAACAAAAATTTTGTCTGGGAAACAGTTTATATTATTTCGTTTTCGTGGGGTGTCTTTAATCTTGTCAACCCAGGAGGGTTATTTACCAGACACGTTACTATGGCAAAACGCACAACTATCTAGCAACAAACCCTTTGGTTCGTTGTTTTTTCAACCAGATAGAAGAAAATAAATAATTTATCCTTGATAAAGACAGCAAGAACCCTGGTTGACCATCTTCCGCTGTTGTTTTAAACGTATTAAA
Organism: Oreohelix idahoensis; assembly: GCA_024509875.1. NCBI lineage: Eukaryota > Metazoa > Mollusca > Gastropoda > Stylommatophora > Oreohelicidae > Oreohelix > Oreohelix idahoensis. Next base: position 437 of record JAMPIV010005523.1, read on the forward strand.
TCCGGGGCGCTCCCCAATCGTGCCTTGTCTGGTATGCAAACCCTTTTCCACCCTACCAGATCCCAGGGAGTCAATTTATGGGTTTAAAAAGAAAAGTCGGGTGATTAAACAAACAATCAGTAAATAGCATTGGTCGACGGGAAGCCCAGACATGGAACAAGAAATGAAGAAAATGAAAAGGATTGTTAAACGTTGAATCAAAAATCACAACAAATGTAAAGTAGGTTGGGGAAAAAGAGAGAAGCCGCACAGAAAAAATAATAAAAAGATGTCACAGGACTATAGTTTAACGAAATGAGGTTTTTTGGTTCTTCCACAATACTTACGTAAGGTTAAATAGGTGTCACTGAAGGAAACCATAATAAAACCATAGGGGAAAGCGATGTCCCTCCTTTCAGGGCAGTGTTCGTAAGGGGCTATTAATGTTTTCTGTTATACATACTAACTCATTAGCGTTAAGAACCCACATGTTACATAAAACCACCTTCGAGTTCTTGAATTTTTTTTTGGTGGCCGTCCCCTATTCCAGCGAGGGGCAAGGATACTTTTACATTGGGTTGTCCCAAGAATGGGTTGTGGGGTGGAGGATGGGGAAGGAGTCAAAAGGAAAAAAAGATGAAGATAAAGCGAAATGGCGAAAGTATTCTCATTTCAGACATCTCCACATCCCAAATGAGAATAATTACAAACAATAACAATGAAATCTTGTGCAACGCGGTCTGGTAGGGAAATAGTTTCCAAGTCTTTTTGATCGCGCCGCGAAAAATAAAAAAAGCTAGAGTACTCTAACTGTATAATAACAAACACGCTGGACAGTCAAAAGAGAAAGCAGAGTTCAAATCTTGCAGATTGAGATACCCATCTGTACCACAAATACAAAATTGGTGCAACAGATCTCTGGACCTGCGGTACCAGCCCGATGACAGTCGAAAACACCTGCTGCAGTACTGCCCAACCGACAGTAATGAAAGGGGTAGCATATGGCAACAACCCACTTCTGTCAACGAAAAACTGTTTGGAGATGTTGGGAACCTTGAGTTGACTGCTGCCTTTATTAGAGTCATAAATGTGGAGGTCTGAAGGCGAACGAGGAAGATGAAGAAGAAGAAGAAGAAATCTTGCAGATACTGTGTAATATCAGGGCATGGGAAAATACACAGCAACGAAAGTGAATAAATGCTTTAAAGACAGAAAGCTGTGGACAGACATAATAGCCATCGCCATTCGGCGTGGTAGATAACGAGAGAGGAAAGGGTAAACAGAAAAAACAAAGAAAAAGAAGTGAAAGAAGAAGGGAAAAGAAAAGAAAGTAAAATAGAAAGAAAGGAGAAGAAACAAAAATGAAAGAAGGAGAAAGAAGAAGAAAGGAAGAAATCTTACATAAACGTGTTGAAAGTTCTTCCCCCTTAACGTCTGGCATTGCACGTCCTCTGTCAGCAAGTCCACCGCCACCATTATCTCCACCGCCTTCAGTTCTCTCATCAGTTCAGTTTCGTAATTGCTGTCGTCTGTAGAGTCATCATCAGGAAGTCACCCCAGAATATCAAGGAGACTTCCGTCTCCAGAACCCTCGGTAAGTCTAGCAGACGAGTTGTCAACCCTGACCTCAGTCCCGTGACCTGTATGGGAGATAATATTAAACATGTTACATTCTTGTTCTGTGATTCAAAGCACTTTCATGATGGTTTCTCCAGAGTTTTGTCTGAGCCTCGCAATAACGGGATATCATCAGTATGATACTCCAGCCCCCATGAGGAGCATGGACTTTCAACTAATTCAGGATATTTCATCTTGTTCTGTATATTTTCATGTGATAGAGAGTTCTCTTCCACCTTGGATGACTGAGATGAGTTGACTGACTTACGTTGGATGTCTGAGTTGACTTACGTTGGATGACTGAGTTGATTTACTTACATTGGATGATTGAGTTGGCTTACTTAGGTTTGATGACTGAGTTGAATTACGTTGAGTGACTCTGTCATGGTATTGACTGTTTACGGCCGAGTTTTTAAAGGATAGAATAGCCAGCCCCAGACGTCAACGGTCAGTATTACCCTCCTTTCTTTACCAAATACCTGGTAGGTTATGAACGAATTAATTTTTGTTCTTTTTTGATACCCATCATTTATTCGCTTCTGCGTTTTTGCGATATAAAAGTTTCTCATAATTGATGTTTCACCTCTTGCTTCACTGGTCTTGACATTAGTTCCACATCGGTGAACTTGTATCATTTCAAATCCGTCTATTCTATACAAGCGCCCATGTATCCAAGCAGCTGGTGATTGACTGGGCACACGTTGAGGAACCCCTACTGATAGCGTTTACCAATCTGTCACTGTGCAGGAATCCCCATGGGAAGATAAGCAGAGAAGCACATATGGGTAATACAACTGGGGAGACAGACATGAATATGATGAGTTTAATTTATAGAAAGATCTAGAGCTGATAGCACGGGACAGTCAGGACTTGGCATGTATTAGCTGAAAGCCTAGCCTCCTTGGGGGACTGACGTGGTACCGATGGATTGAATGATTGTTTTTGTCAACACGTCCGACTTGTAATGTTTAGGAATAGAGCGGAAACGGAAGTTTGATATGGGAAAATGAATCAGTGATAAAATTCGCTTGGTTAGCCAGGAAGTTGAGGGGAACTGCGGTAAGGACGTGGAATACAATGGATGGGTTTGAAAAAAAAATCGAAAAAAAGGTGATTCGTCTTACGAGGACAAAAGACAAAGAAAATAGTCTACGTTACGGCCCCACAAGGCCTTCGTCGTTTCCTTTCCTGACGAAGGCCTTGTGGCCGTAACATAGACTATTTTCTTTGTCTTTTGTCCTCGTAAGACGAATCACCTTTTTTCGATTTTTTTTTTTCAAACCCATCCATTGGTTAGCCAGGCAAGCTAACATCAGCCCTTACCTGCAGTTTGTATGAGAGATATTTTGTCCCGACAGCTGTTTATGTAGATTGTTTCGTCTTGAAATAGTCCAGATTTCCCCACAAGCCACCAGAGAAATCTAGAAATTATAATTTTGCCATTTATAGCAATCTGGATCGCCTTTCACATGTCACACACTTGACAATATTGTGGACGAAGGTGTCATCCAAACTGGCAGGTTCAAGATTATGTATAGCTTCTGGGCAGATTTCCTACTTTGTCCAGACCAGACATAAAATATTTAAACACGTCATCGAATCGTCTACATTGACATTTTGACGTTTGTCTGTGACGTGAAATAATGTCGGCATAATTTACTGTTTTTCAGACGACGTGTAGATATTACAGTGACAAATGTTTGTCACGCTTGAATTATTTAACAAACATCTTTAACGCAAATCTAAAAGAATGTTTATGTGTTTTTAGATAGAGAAGCGAACAGCCATTTCAAATGTAAGATTATACGTCCGTAGTTCTGTTTTATCTAAGTTCATTCTAACAACGATCTTCGACTCAAATGTCAAGTCACTCCTATTGTATAGTTCCGAAACATGGAGAACAACAAATCAACAAACCAAGAAGTTACAGACTGTCATAAATGGGAGCTTGATTATAATAGGAGGGTGAAATTCTACGACAAGGCCACCACTATGTGACTTGATGACAAGAACCAGACAAGAACCAGACAAATGCCATTGGAGCTAGAGAGTAGAACCAGACAAGAACCAGTGGAGCTAGAGAGTAGAACCAGACAAATGCCAGTGGAGCTAGAGAGTAGAACCAGACAAGAACCAGTGGAGCTAGAGAGTAGAACCAGACAAGAGCCAGTGGAGCTAGAGAGTAGAACCAGACAAGAACCAGTGGAGCTAGAGAGTAGAACCAGACAAATGCCATTGGAGCTAGAGAGTAGAACCAGACAAGAACCAGTGGAGCTAGAGAGTAGAACCAGACAAGAACCAGTGGAGCTAGAGAGTAGAACCAGACAAATGCTATTTGAGCTAGAGAGTAGAACCAGACAAGAACCAGTGGAGCTAGAGAGCAGAACCAGACAAGAACCAGTGGAGCTAGAGAATAGAACCAGACAAGAACCAGCGGAGCTAGAACGAAAGAACGAACGAACCAACGAACTTTATTTTCAAAGGGTTGAGAATTGGGCACGCAGGCCCGTCTAACATTCTGCCCTTCCTTTCGCTCACCTTTCATACTGAATTCATTTATTCTCATATGCATGTTACATATCAATTTCAAGAAATTCAACGTAAAGTAAAATAATAATATAGCACACTCATATTAACATTAATTACTTATAAGCATGACATAACATGTTGAAAAGTACAAACATCGTCATTAGAACCTACAGTTGATGTTATAAGAAAAGATAATCCGATTAGGGGGGCATGTAATCAGAATTCAGAAAGTATTCAAAAAGTCTATGATTGTATGAATAGGGACTGAGGTTGTTTCTTAGGTTATGTGGAAGACAATTCCAAAGATGAGCAGCAGAGTACGCTAAGCTTTTCTTGAATAAGTCAAGCCTAGGCTTGGGCACTTGCAATCTGTTAAAGCGTAGACTGCGTCTTTCATTGTAATTGAACATTGGCCACAGATATGCTGGAGCATTGTGTGTGACAGGATTTTGTGAACAAATTTAGCTTTTGTTAAACAGAAGGCAAGAACAGAAGATGTGTAGACACGGCTGTTTTGTACCCTATACCAGAGCGCTCTTTAGTTTCGGTGACCGGAATTCTGACACCGGGTAATAATCTTCATGTACACCGTAAATGATTACTGGGGATTTTGGCGGGGAAAATCAGCTGGTATGTGTGTAAAATCAGTAATTATATAAATTCATTACACACTCGTTCTGGATAAACACAGCGCTAAAAATTCTTTTGTGTACTATAACTTTGTTCTGTGTTCTATTTTTGATTGCATTTTTATTTGTTTGAAATTATTTTTGGCGGAGTTACAGACTTTTGAAAACAGCGTCATCATTTGAGGAAATTCATAAAATAAGTAATCTTTTTATTAATTTAATATCTAAAAATCGGCCCATTCGTATGAGTTTATAATTATAAAGACTTCTCGAAGGGAAGCTAAAGATTATTTTCCACATACTTTTTTTTTTGGTTTCATATCTTGAGAATGTGTGGTAGTCAGTTTTGTGAGTTTGGCATTACAAGAACAAGCATATTGTCACCAGATTTTATAGCATTTAAATCACTGTAAACGCATTCCTGATACTCGCAAATCTTAAATAAGGTTGTAAAAAAATAACTTTTTGTAAAGCACCATCTGTTTTTGCATTTTCATTCATTTATAATGATATTTAGATGCGTATATAAGCGTCAGAAAACATGTAAAGCTATAGATAGATTACTTCCACATAATTTGATCTATCTTTCAAGACTTGTTAATCTTGTATTTTATAATATGAAAATGTCTTTTTTTTTATTGTGTGTGAGATAAGGACTGTTCCATTAGTGTTCTTTGGTAAGACAATCCTGTGCACACGACGGCTGCCAAAGAATTCAAAGTAATTGTTTGTATATCTACTTTACTTTCATTCACTTATAAAGCATTCTACAGCGTGGTGTTAGACGTGATACTCCCAAATATTCCATTATCTTTATACATACACAAGTAAACTATACTACATAACAACGAAATGGAACATACTTTGTTGCATCATATGAATTGTGCCAGTGCACTGTGCAGAGCCTGTGGCAAGAGAGCATTAATTTTCCAAACAAAAAGTTCAAAACGGAATGCACTGAACTGTTCGAATTACGTTAGTGATCTGTTCTTTGTGTTTGGAATTAACGTATCAGATGATAAACCCACACAGCATTCGACTATATTTTGTAGGAAGTGTTACTTACCAATACAAAACGCAAAAAGGAGGCATAATGAGAAGTGTCTTGAAACAGCCAAGTTACTATCGGAAAACAGTCAGCACATCTGGAAAGACTATGAGCATAATTTAACTATAAGTGAATGTCAATTGTGCAATTATTTTGCAAAGACATCTTTTGGTGTTTTAAAAACAAAAAGCTGCTCTATCCCCTGTGATGTTCTTTCTGACCCCTCCATGTCTAGTCAGTCAGTTAGTTGTAGTCAGTCAGTTAGTTGTAGTCAGTCAGTTAGCTGTAGTCAGTCAGTTAGCTGTAATCAGGATAGCTCTGTACAGTAGGAGGTTGATGTGCCTGCCCACATTAGTGATGATATTGTTCAACTGGAGGTTGATGTGTCAGCTCACATTAAAGGCGATACCATTATTCATTTGGAGGTGGATAACACTACTCACCCTCGCATGCCAGTTTTTTGTTGCCACATCTACACCTACCAAGTGATTTATACATACGACAAATACATCCACCTCGCCTGTCTTCAAAAGTGACATCACAGTACAACAGTTACTTGCTAAGCCACCTTCACAACCACTAACACAAGAGGAAGAAACCCCTATTCACATCCATTGTTAGAAAAAAAAACTAAAAACAGCAAAAAATAATATCATAAAATGCAAATCCAGAGCCTATTGTACTACAAAAAAAAACTAATTAAACATAGAAGATAAACATTAGTCACCAGAATGCCAACAAAACGTAAGCGTTCTCAATTTCTCCACATTGTTAGGAAACATATTGTTGAAACATCAACTGACTCACTAGACCTGCAGCAGGCACATGAGAGGAGAATTTATACATTCCACTATTTCCAAAATTGAAAGACGCGCCAGCGGTATTAAAAATATAACTTCACAATTAAAATTTATAATGGAAACTCATTTGTTACAAATTTCTCCATCTGTGAATGTACAGATTCCTCTTATTAAAAAATGGAAGTGTGAATGATAATTGAGCGAAATTTTGGGGCTAGAGCAAATTATGGCAGTTGTTGCGTGAGAGTGACAGAATTAACAGAGTGTGGAAATCATTTAATAGATGTATTTATTAAATACACCTATTTAGGCCCCTATCTATTAAATTGAACATTTCGTTTTACTCATGACCATACTCATTTTTACATGACCATCGTGATGTATGATTGAGATAATTGTTAGCTCTCATGTTTTGGGGAAAATTGGGTGTGTTATTTTAAGGTAATAAATGTGGACTTGCAATTTAATGTTTCAATAATTAATGTTTGACGCATGAAACCAAAACAAAACTTTGATATCCATTTTCTGCAGGTTTTCTACTTTTGATTTCTGTAATTTGTTATGCATGTTGATTGTGACCGTTTTAATGTAAATTGCATTAGAAACAAACCATAACAAAATATAAAAAAAGGAAATTTTACACTATTTCAGACTATTATATCTTCTGTTCTAATTGTGATAAAATGTTTGTTCTTGTTCTAAAATTTACTCTAACATTTCTAGTCTAGCTTTACGCAAAATTAAAGCCGGTATTTATAATAATAAAGTATCCTAAAAGCATTAATTAAGCCCTATCAAAAGTAAACGCCGCCACATTTTTTTCCCGTTAAGAAGTTGACCACGTGACCTCTGTCACGATAGCTATAAATAGCACGGTCAGGAACAACTAAAAGATCGCTGGCAAACAGCCGTGTAGATCATATATTTACCCTCAGGAACATTATAGAGCAGTGCTCAGAATGGCAAAGACAGTTGTACATTAATTTCGTTGATTTTGAAAAGGCTTTTGACAGTATATTTTAGGGACAATTTATGGAAAATACTGAGGGCTTATGGAATTCCAAGCTGCATAGTGTCAATCATAAAAAGCCTTTATGCCAACTTTACGTGCAGCATTGGGCAGAGCAACCTAACCTTTGAAGTGAAGACAGGAGTACGACAGGGATGCCCCTTATCAACCACTCTATTTTTAACAGTCATAGACTGGGTGGTGCGCCAGACAACAGAGGGCAATCCAAGAGGAATAAGATGGACTACATTTTCTACATTGGAAGATCTGGAATATGCAGATGACATTGCACTGCTAGCACATTCACATCAACACATCCAGGAAAAACGGATAGACTTAATAAGTATAGCCAGCAGGTGGGCTTGAACATCAACCTAAAGAAGACAGAGGTCATGACGCTCAATGTGAACAACCCTGAGCCCATATCAGTAAGGAATCAGCAACTGGAACAGACAGATACCTTCACATGCCTAGGATGCATAGTAACACCAGACGGCGGAGCAAGCAAAGACATCAACAACAGAATGAACAAAGCAAGAACAGCCTTTTTTAGTCTAAACAACATCTGGAAGTCCTCTCAGTACAGCACAAGCACAAAATTAGGATTATATCAGAGCTGTGTGCTTTCTGTGCTTCTCTATGGCGCGGAGAGCTGGAGAGTTACAGAGAAGGAAATGTCGAAACTGTCCTCTTTTCACACAACATGCCTAAGAAAAAATTCTCCGAATCTTTTGGCCGAATATCATCACCAACCAATATCTGCTTACTCGGAGCAAGCAAGAGGACATGCACACCATCATAGCTGGCAGACGCTGGAGCTGGGTTGGCCATGTCCTCAGAAGAGACCCCGATGCCGTCACAAGAACAGCTATGCTATGGACCCCTGAAGGAAAACGAAAGAGGCAGATCAAAAACAACTTGGCGGAGGACTGTGGAGTCTGAGATGCAAAGAATGAACCAGAGTTGGGGCACTGTACGAAGGATGGCCGCCGACCGAGCAAAGTGGAATCAATTTGTTGTTGCCCTACAAAACGCCACAAGGCGTAATGGCCACTGACTGCTTTGACGGTCGGCGGCTAAGGATCAAAGAAAAAAAAGAAGAAAAAACAGAAGGCGCTTTTCTTAAGGGCAGTATTCGGAGGTTTTTATAGAAATCTACACATTGAGTTAGGCAGTTGTCAGAGACTTACAAGTGCCAGTGGAGCTAGAGAGTAGAACCAGACAAGAGCCAGTGGAGCTAGAGAGTAGAACCAGACAAGAATCAGACAAGGACCAGTGGAGCTAGAGAGTAGAACCAGACAAGAATCAGACAAGGACCAGTGGAGCTAGAGAGTAGAATCAGACAAGAGCCAGTGGAGCTAGAGAGTAGAATCAGACAAGAGCCAGTGGAGCTAGAGAGTAGAACCAGACAAGAATCAAACAAGGACCAGTGGAGCTAGAGAGTAGAACCAGACAAGAGCCAGTGGAGCTAGAGAGTAGAACCAGACAAGAATCAGACAAGGACCAGTGGAGCTAGAGAGTAGAACCAGACAAGAGCCAGTGGAGCTAGAGAGTAGAACCAGATAAGAGCCAGTGGAGCTAGAGAGTAGAACCAGACAAGAGCCAGTGGAGCTAGAGATTAGAACCAGACAAGAACCAGACAAGAGCCAGTGGAGCTAGAGAGTAGAACCAGACAAGAACCAGACAAGAGCCAGTGGAGCTAGAGAGTAGAACCAGACAAGAGCCAGTGGAGCTAGAGAGTAGAACCAGAAAAGAGCCAGTGGAGCTAGAGAGTAGAACCAGACAAGAACCAGACAAGAGCCAGTGGAGCTAGAGAGTAGAACCAGACAAGAGCCAGTGGAGCTAGAGAGTAGAACCAGACAAGAGCCAGTGGAGCTAGAGAGTAGAACCAGACAAGAGCCAGTGGAGCTAGAGAGTTTCTCTTCTGCTATTATTATGTTTTCATTTTACGAAAATACGCTGAAATATAAAATGGTAGGGCGATGGTACTACTTACTTGAATAGGTATCAAAATGACCTTTTCATGTGCACAAATACATATGCACGAATGTTTCTTACAATCGTTTAATGCCTCAACTTGGGTCACTGACGCGTCCTTATACACTGTTCAATTTTCCAAGACTGCCGGTTTAATATTTTCCTGCCGACAATTTCGTAGTGCCTTGTGCTGGCTACGTTTTCATTGGTTGGAAGCTTATTCTACTTGATAAATTATTGGTCAAACATCACGTTCTCATAGCGTGATGTGGCTGTTCCTACTTACGTCACTACATTTCCATGCCAATTGCCGCTGATTTGTCTCGTGGCTTTTTACCCAAAGTTGACACGGTTAGCTTCACCTTGCTCTACCCTGCTCTTAGCTGTCTGGGGTAATTTTTTTATATTTGTTAAAAATCTTGCTTGCTTTTTTTCTATAATAACTAATGATAGTTTTATTCTCATTATAACCAGCCTCCAGCATGAATAAATGCTGATGGTGGTAGGTCATACGGCCACAGGTGATGATGATGATGATGACGACGATGATAGGATGATGAGGATGGCGGCAATGTTTTTGATGACGATATTGATGATAATGACGACGATAATGATGATGGTGATGATGAGGAGGAGGAGGATATCCTCATGAAGATGAGAATAAGGACATGATGATGATTAGGATGATTAATATGATGATGATGGTGTTGGTGATGTGTGATGATGGTGATGATGATGATGTAACAGTCTGGCTTTTTTATATATGTGTTGATGGACGACTGTTTCAACCCAAAGTTCATAGACCGGAGAGCAATTTATGCATGATGTTATTTTGGCACGTGATGTAGTGGTGATGTTGAGTAGTATAACATCATACAGGTGTAAATAACCTTCCTCAATCACAAACTTCTCATAATAATGAAGAGAAATCAAAGTAGATGAAATTTTATTAAAATGCCAAATATGTATCTTTTAGTAATAACAAATGCAACTCTCTATTGGAAATGTCCAAGAGATAAGAAGGTTCAATCGTTGATACACACAAAATATTGTTGCTTCATGATATATTGACTTGTCAAGAAATGTTCATATTCACAAAATAATTGTTATGCAATGTTCTCAAACATTCCACTTCAACATAGATCCCTGGGGTATATTATAAGTCAGACCGAACTAAGTCTAGGGTTATTAATTTCACGCCCAGAAATTAGCCTTAGGTAAAACTGATAGATCACTGCACGAAATGTCCTTGTGTACAAATATCCTTCCTAGCACAAATACCGTTCTTTTGTTCACTTAAAATTACTGTAACTTCCACGCTATTTAAAGGTACAAATATCCTTCCTAGCACAAATACCGTTCTTTGTTCACTTGAAATTACTGTAACTTCCACGCTATTTAAAGGTACAATATATCCTTCCTAGCACAAATCCCGTTCTTTGTTCACTTGAAATTACTGTAACTTCGACGCTCCTTAAAGGTACAAATAACAACTTCCTTATCTATGTTCTTTATCATATCTCAGTATATCGTGTATCTGCAAAAACCGCAGATGAACTTCCCGTGATGTTTTCACTTCGGCTTCTTGGATCAGACTGTCTGAAACATTCCTACCTTCTACTAATATGATTCTCTTCTTCTCACTAAAATCTACATTTCTGCGAGTACCCTTCGGTCAATGTGCCCCATACAGCTGACTCTGAGTTAACTGTCTCTCTTCTCATTCTTGTTATTTTTCATTGTTCTACCTAAAGGTCGTTATTTCATTTCCTACCGTTTCAGAAAATTGAGAACTTGTTTAATTTTCTTTCCAGTACTAACACCATTATCTACCCGAAGCCAAGCGTCGATTCATGCCCATAAATTTACCAGTTTCTAACCCTTAAGGTCATCTTTCCCCAATACTACATGGGAAGGTTAATCACTCTTGTAACCGTTAAATAACCTAGGCTGTTCTCATGAAGTTGCCATCCTGTGTTAAAACGAAGTTCTAAAAACAGATCGCTACATGTCTCTTTGCCCAGTTTATTAGAATTACTTGCTTTTGATTGTGTGACATTCTTCTGACCTGAGTCAACTTCTAAAGTTCCTTGTTCTAGCTAAAGCAGGCACGTCTGGTCATAGTGTTAATGATCATGATCACGATATCATTTAAAGCAGCAAGTCATAACAATTCTAGATCCAATATTTGTGTTAAAAAACAAAACAAATCGGCAGACTATAATTAAGCTCACGTGAAATTCTGCATCAAGCTTGCAGTCGACAGAAAGAAGTTAATAAAATAAAATGGCTACGCACAGAAGGAAACAAAAATTAAGTAACCACAAATTTGAGCCATTTATGAATTTTTTAAACTAATATCTGCTAACATGAATTCACAAACGTATGTATCCTGCCGGTGATGCCCTCACAAGAATACCCCGGTATCAACTACCCGCTACTTTTCTTTAAAGTGCCAACTTTGAATAAAGATCCGTAAAAGCATTGTATAAACTAATGTGCGGTTGATACAACTGGTATCATTTCACTTGTCAGGTTTTACGGTAAACCCTTTTCTTGAACCTGTCATTTTGACTTGTCTCCGCGTGAATATAATGAGAGAGAGTGAACAAACCTAAGCCATAATTACATGAAGTCTCTAAGGCCTGAGCCATCAATCAAGACAGTGTTTCTGTTCGAGTCATGGAAATAATGTCACAGTTAGACGTTTCAGTGTTGCCACTCAGCCACGAAAACTGAGTCATGTGAGATAATTGTTAGGATGTGTACATGTTATTTCCTGACAGATGTACAGATGTGTGTAAGCCCGCACGCTAGTTTGTCTACTCTCTGGACTTTTTAATAAAAGAGATTACGGAATTATTTTTTTTTTTTAAGTANGTGAAAATGGCAATAAGGAATTGAAGCATGAAGGATAATGCTTATGGCTTTAACAAATAAACTTACAGGAAGAAATCAATTTAGTCTGTCTGTTTGTTCATAAGTCTGTCTGTGGGACATCTTCAAGATAAAGAATCTACGGTATCTCCAAGACATCAACGAATATTCTATCTATCTATCTATCTATCTATCTATCTATCTATCTATCTATCTATCTATCTATCTATCTATCTATCTATCTATCTATCTATCTATCTATCTATCTATCTATCTATCTATCTATCTATCTATCTATCTAATTTCTATCTAATTTCTATCTATCTATCTATCTATCTATCTATCTATCTATCTATCTATCTATCTATCTATCTATCTATCTATATATCTATCTATATTTCTATCTATCTATATTTCTATCTATCTATCTATCTATATTTCTATCTATCTATCTGTCTGTCTATCTATCTATCTATTTATCTATTACATCCCCTGCATACTGTGCTGTGCCAGTGCTGGGAAGAGACAACTATTCCTCAAGACATGCGAGATGCCAAGATTGTAACACTGTATAAAAATAAAGGAGACAGAAGTGATTGCAATAACTACAGAGGCATCTCTCTTCTTAGTATTGTTGGTAAGGTTTTTGCCAGAGTCATCTTAATGCGACTACACAAGTTAGCTGAGTGCATATATCCAGATTCACAGTGTTGATTGCGAGCTGGAATGTCAACAACAGAAACGATCTTCTATCCGCAAACTTCGGTAAAATTCAAGAGAGCAGAAAAGACCTTTATATATCGCTTTTATAGACCTCACAGAGGCATGTTACCTGGTTAGTAGGGATGGACTCTTCAAAATCCTCCTGAAAATAGGCTGCCCTTCTAAACTGCTGGAAATGACAAAAGTCATTCCATGATGACACGAAGGGAACAGTCCAGTATGCTGGAAGCACATCACAGCCCTTTGATATACGCAATGGCGTTAAACAAGTCTGCGTTCTGGCTTCAACCCTCTTCGGGATCTTCTTTTGCCTTACTCCTGAAACTTGCATTCAGAGATGCAACTGAAGGAATATGCCTTCACACTAGGTCAGATGGCCGTCTGTTTAATCTCGCAAGGCTGAAGGCAAAAACAGAAATCAGAAGCGTCACTATAAGAAACTTGTTATTCGCTGATGACGCTGCAGTCGTAACTCAAAGCCAACAAAACCTTCAGAGCTTGATGAATCGCTTCGCCCAAGCATGCAGGGATTTTGGCCTCACAATAAGTCTAAAGAAAATAAATGTGCTGAGTTAGGATGTGGGTGCTGCACCAGTTATCACTATTGATAACTATGAATTGGCAGTGGTGCACCACTTCTCATACCTGGGGTCTACCATCAATGACAAACTTTCTCTGGACGCTGAAATTGACAGCCGCATTGGCAAAGCTGCAGCTACTTTCGTCCGCCTCCCATCGCGTGTTTGGGACCAAAGCTGCGGTATATAACGCCTGTGTCACCAGCACACTTATGAATGGTAGCGAGGCATGGGCAACCTATGATAAGCAAGAAAGAAGGCTCAATACCTTCCATCTACGGTGTCTACGCCACATCCTCGGCATTTCGTGGAAAGATAAAGTGAAAAAATATCGAGGTGTTGGCACGTTCTGGCCTTCAAAGTATACAGTGCTTAGACAGCGTAGACTACGCTGGCTTGGCCATGTCCGCCGCATGGAAAATGGTCGCATCCCGAAAGATATCTTCTACGGACAACTGGCAGATGGCAAAAGAAAGGTTGGGCGACCGCAGCTGAGATTCGAAGATGTGTGCAAGAGAGACATGAGGGCACTGGACATAAATCCAGCAACCTGGGAGGATGAAGCTGCCGATCGCATCAAGTGGCGATGCTATCTGTGGTACCACCTCAGTTTGGGCGAAAAGCTCACACAACAAGCAGAAGAGAGGAGAAAACGTCGAAAGGACATCAGGGGCGCATTCTCACAGTCAGTTTTTTTACTGAAGGGACTATTATTATTTTATCTATCTATCTATCTATCTATCTATCTATCTATCTATCTATCTATCTATCTATCTATCTATCTATCTATCTATCTATCTATCTATCTATCTATCTATTTATCTATCTATCTATCTATCTGTCTGTCTGTCTGTCTATCTATCTTTCTATTCTGTCTGTCTATCTATCTATTCTCTACAACAAAGCCAAGCTGACTCACGCAATTCTATCTAACAATGCTCCGCCGTACCTACGATCATTGTTTCAAACCAGTAGAAGAGAGGGACAACAATTACATCAGTTACGTCTGCCCAAACCTAGGATCGACCTGTTCAAAAAGAGTCTAGCCTACTCTGGAGCCTACTTATGGAACAGCCTTCCACACCACCTAAAAAGCCTACCTACACAATATTCATTTAACAAAGCAAGGGTATGTACAACTTAGGTATTATTCTGCAGGCGCGCTGCAGGCGCGCTGCAGGCGCGTGACTTTTATATAGCAAAAATTCTGCAGGCGCGTGACTTTTATATAAGCGCAATCTGCAGGCGCGCGGCGCAAGATGGCGGATTTGAGCTAACAAGGGGAGGTTATTTGGGTCAAGATGGCGGATTTGAGTTAACAAGGGGAGGTTATTTGGGTCAAGATGGCGGATTTGAGCTAACAAGGGGAGGTTATTTGGGTCAAGATGGCGGACTTGAGCTAACAAGGGGAGGTTATTTGGGGCAAGATGGCGGATTTGAGATAACAAGGGGGAGATAACAAGAGGGCGGGATGACTTTTTATATAAGGAAATACTCATTACGCAGGTGGAGCAGCAGGCGGGATGACTTTTTATATAAGGAAATACTCATTACGCAGGTGGAGCATCAGGCGGGGTGACTTTTTATATAAGGAAATACTCATTGCGCAGGTGGAGCATCAGGCGGGGTGACTTTTTATATAAGGAAATACTCATTACGCAGGTGGAGCAGCAGGCGGGATGACTTTTTATATAAGGAAATACTCATTGTGCAGGTGGAGCATCAGGCGGAGGGTGATGACTTTTTATATAAGGAAATACTCATTGTGCAGGTGGAGCATCAGGCGGAGGGTGATGACTTTTTATATAAGGAATTGAGGAGGAGCAGCAGGGGTTGGTACATGACTTTTATATAAGGAATTGAGGAGGAGCAGCAGGTGGGATGACTTTTTATATAAGAAAATACTCATTGAGCAGGTGGAGCAGCAGGCGGGATGACTTTTTATATAGGAAAAATGTGCAGGGGCAAGATGGCGGGGTGACTTTTTATATAAGGAAATACTCAGTGTGCAGGTGGAGCATCAGGCGGAGGGTGATGACTTTTTATATAAGAAAATACTCAGTGTGCAGGTGGAGCATCAGGTGGGGTGACTTTTTATATAAGGAAAATGTGCAGGGGCAAGATGGCGGGATGACTTTTTATATAAGAAAATACTCATTGCGTAGATGGAGCATCAGGCGGGATGACTTTTTATATAAGAAAATACTCAGTGTGCAGGTAGCACCAGGCGGGATGACTTTTTATATAAGGAAATACGCAGTGTGGAGGTGGAGCAGCAGGAGAAGTGGATAACTTTTTAATATAGTAATATGTGTTTATTGAGATAACAAGAAGACGATAATAGGAAGAGGATAATAGTTAGACTTTGAGATTTTTAGATAACAAGAAGACGTTATTTATAGACATATATTAATTCTGCAGGCGTGATACAGGGGTAAGATGGCGGGGTGACTTTTTATATAAGGAGAAAAATGGCGGCGCGCTGCAGGCGCAAGATGGCGGGATGACTTTTTATATAGGGAAAATGTACAAGGGCAAGAGGGCGGACTTGAGATAACAAGAAGGTGGTATATGGCGCAAGATGGCGGGGTGCTTTTTTTATATAAGGAATTGAGGAGGAGGCGAGGAGGAGACCCATGAATTTTTTATATAGAGATATGTTTAGATAACGAGAAGACGTTATTTATAGACATATATTAATTCTGCAGGAGTGATGCAGGGGCAGGGATGATATTTTTGTGTGATGTGGTATGGTTTTGGGGGGGGAAGAGAGATATTTTAGATGTTGAGGGGAGATGTGGTGACGTTGTCAGGATGCATCTGTGTACATTTTTGGGGGTGTAGCAGGCGAGTGGACCAGCATTGAGAGGTGGGAGTGAAGAGACATTGGTGACGAGGTACGGGTGTAATGTAGCAGGTGGGGTTAGGTTAGGGGGGATATTTTTGTGTGATGTGGTATGGTTTTGGAGGTGGAAGAGAGATATTTTAGATGTTGAGGGGAGATGTGGTGACGTTGTCAGGATGCAGCTGTGTACATTTTTGGGGTGTAGCAGGCGAGTGGACCAGCATTGAGAGGTGGGAGTGAAGAGGCGTCGGTGACGAGGTACGGGTGTAATGTAGCAGGTGGGGTTAGGTTAGGGGGGGATATTTTTGTGTGATGTGGTATAGTTTTGGAGGTGGAAGAGAGATATTTTAATCTGTAATGTAGCAGGTGGGGTTAGGTTAGGGCGGAGTAGTAGGGTGTGTGTTGTGGAATTGTTTTGTTATGTGTGTTGGTGTGTGTGTGTTTATATGTCTACATCCGCGTGACTTTTATATAACGAAAATGTGTTGGAGGAACGTGGAGGAGGAGAGGTCTTGGAATATAGTAATATATAAGTTCATTAATGGCGGGCGTTTTGTGTGATGATTATTTTTACAAACAGTTATACGTACATATTACAGATAGGTAGCCGATATTACAACAGTTAGATGCTATTTAGTTATACATATATAGAAATATAAAAGAGAAAACACTAGATACATTTTATATATTTATTGACAAAGTTAGTTGATCTATGGGTGACATATAACCGCACTTCTTTTCGTATACCCCTTGGAGCTCTCAGAACACAGGTGGTTCGGTTTACTTGGCGAGTCTGTCAATGCACGTTTTGTCTTGTTCGTTCAACGAGGGGGTCAAATGGGAAGATTTCCCTTTTAGTCTTCTAAGTTTGTCACTGCTGGGTTGACTTTTGTCAAACTTTTTTTGGCGCAACGTATGGTGCAAATCTGCCTCCCGCTCGCAGCATAACGAAAAAGAGACGTTGGATGGGCGGGTTTTTTGCAGAGGTGTTTTAACGTGACACCAGGTACGGAAATCACATCTTTGAACATATCTACCCCTAGGTCCGCGTAAAAACTAACGTGTTGTTCTAACGCTGTGTGTGGCTAGTGATGAGAATATAAGACGCTGAGAGGTGAAGTTTGGTCGTAGACAACTACTCACTAGGAAATGCCCGTGAGGGGGTAGAAATACCCCCTCGACACGATAGAAATATGCCCTCGAGATGATATAAATATACCCTCGACACGACAGAAATATACCCTCGACACGACAGAAATATGTATGTGTAATGATAGAAAATATGACCTCGACACGACAGAAATATGCCCTCGACACGACAGAAATATGTATGTGTAATGATAGAAAATATGCCCTCGACACGACAGAAATATGCCCTCGACACGACAGAAATATGTATGTGTAATGATAGAAAATATGTCCTCGGTACGACAGAAATATGCCCTCGACACGACAGAAATATGTATGTGTAATGATGATAGAAAATATGACCTCGAGACGACAGAAATATACCCCCGAGATGATAGAAATGTGACCACTGGTTTTGGGAGAAAACTTTAGATATCACCCAACAAAGGATTTTCGCACGTGTAATAAAGGGGGGTCTCGATAAAATTTACTCTCTCGACCTTCACTCAGCTCTCCAAAGGTTTAAGTATTGCATCACTTCTTGGCATGTTCACCTAGTTAGTGGGAGCCGTCACCTACAAAGAGGTATGACCCCACCTGCAAGGGGTGGTCCTGGAAACAGTCTGTAGCAGTGCAGTCTGGCTGATCGAGTGCGGCTCGCAATGGGAAGGCAAAAGCGGTCCCTAAACAATGTCGGGTTGTAGTCGGTTGTGTCGATCGAGAGGTGGAGATATCACAGCTTAGAAGGGAGTTTTGAAGCGAGTTGAGGTTTTGTGTTTTCTTTTGTAGTGGTGTGGGTGAGGTCGGGAGGTTTTTTTGTGTGATGTATTGTACCGGTAGTGTGTTTGGTTGTAGGTATCTTAATTGTGTGGTGTAGTTTGTGGGGCTGTCGAATCGTGGGGTGTGCTGGGGTATGGGTTTTTTGTGTGTCGGTATTTTAATTGTTGTATCTACAATATGTATAGATCAGAGTGAAGTTTTAGAAACCAGTACTAGTTCTACCATCGAACTTGCGTCCTGGTAGTGTGTGTGTTGTTTATTTTACATATAGACAGGTATACATATACAAGATGTTACAGCAGTTATACGCTAAATAGTCAAGCTAAAAACACTAGTCTCAAACGCATTGTAGGTCGCTTGACACCTGCCCAGCCTTATTTGCTCACTAACAGCAACTTGCTTAATGAAAAGCTAATCGATTGTGTTATAGCGGCTTTAAGCTAGGTTGTGAAACGGTTTGAGACACGATTCGTGGTGACAGATGGTTACATACTCAGAAACCTAAGCGATACTCAACGTGCTGTTGAACAAATATTCAGTGTTAGCTTTCTTGGTTTGATAGAGGCTTTAACTATAAATTATCTGTAATGTTTTAAATAGTCTTGTTAAGGTATTATCTCTATAATATTGCGTATGCGTAAGCAATAACAGGAGATTTTGTGTGTGTTTTATTAGGTATAGATACACTACGCAAAAGTGATCTCACCAGAACTTTGTTATCTATGTAGATGTGTCGTAGTCTAGTTACAAACAGCAAGGTGGTTTAGAAGTAACTTTATCATTTTTATTGGAAGAAAATTGTGTGTTTTTTATCGTTTACATGTTTTGTAACAAATTTGATTGCTCCAAAACTTTCACACAATTAGGTTACTACTTGACTTGAGAAGAAGGTCTTTTTATAAACACTCTTGAGTGAATTCCCATTTTTTCCTATCCGCTATAGAATAAAGAGGAAAATATATATTTTTAAAAGTATTACCTGTTATAGAGGCAGATGAGTAAGGTTCGGTATGATGGAGGCGGTTTTGGTTTTGTGTTGTGTTGTGTGTGTAGTGGGTCACGGGGTAGTTTTCTTTATTATTTATATTATAGCATGAGTAATAAAATCTACTTACCCCAATGTTCAGTTAATGTTATGTAAATGAACCGTAAACACTCGCAGTCTCCAACATAAAAAATATTGGGAAAGACCACACTGAACAAAAACAAATAGACAATTTATTGAACACACCCGTAGAGATATATCTTGCAGGTAGACTAAAGTATGGCGGCAACTAAACACGTACTTAGCGTTACAATCTGTAACTGATTCATGGTCGAGACCAGTTTCATACATTTTAAGAAAAACCCAACAACCACGTGTTTGTACCCTCACTAGAAAGAAAGAAATCGGATCGATGACCCGTGCAAATCAGCGATCGTGAATTTCTGTTCACGTCACTACGGTAAAATACAAACCATCAATAGTAGAAAACTTATAAAAGAAATATTCCTACGTTCGTGTGTTCGAATCACCGCCAGCTTGCATCAATTTTTTTTATTCAACCTATAGATAAATAGATCAACCGTCAAATACTTCTTTAAAAAACACTTTCCCTTGGTAAAAAAATAATACCCCTTCTCATAAAAATACTGCCCCTTGTCAAAAAAAAATGTCGCCCTCTTCGTAATCAAAGTTCTTCCTATTGTCAAAAAAATGTCACCCCGTGACAATTAAATTTCTCCCCTTTACTTCCCCTTGGTAAATACTTACAGTTGCGGTCTTCAACACGCGCCCCAACGGTTTAAGCACTTCATCACTTCTTATCATGTTATAAATTATTCTATCCAGACACTTTCCTTTCTCTCACACGATCACCTTGTGATAAAAATATTTCTTACCCCTTACTTTCACATTGTCATCACTATCATCTCGGCTCAGACAGGACTATAAACATCTATTACCTACCCGATAAAAGCTACGACAAACGTTATCTACCAGTTGTAATAGCATATATAGTCTGTTGTAACGGAACATCGGATAATTTCTTGTTGCCCTAAGACGCCGCAAGGCGTAATGGCCACAGACTGCTTGGTCGGTCGACGGGTAAGGATGGAAGAAGAAGAAGAATAATAGTATGATGTAGAAAAATACCTACCACGGTCTTACATACTCTCTGTATGGATGTGTATGACATGAAAATCTATTTCTTTTATAAAAAATTTTAGTACAAATGTGTTTCTGCGAAAAACCGAAAGCTAACGGTTCGACGGTGAAACCGACTATCCGTGTTACGCCAATGTTTAATTACACTACAGGTGTGTTTGGAAAAAACAATTAAACAAAGCCGACTGCATTCAGAAAGATCGAGTGAGAGACGCACGCGTGTGTGTTTCAGAGATCTGCGCGTACGAGGTCGATAGACAATTTCATTACGGAGGATGTTTCAAACAGCTATGTTTGCTAAATCGAGCCCTTGTCGAAAATATGAGTTATTTTACATTAGATCTGTTTCTCATTCGTATCCAAATATTCAGTGTTAAGTCATTATTTCTATAATAGTGTGTGTATTCGTAAGCAATAACAGGAGGTTTTTGTGTATCTCAAAGTTTAGATACACTACCCAAAAGGGATTTCACCGGGTAGACGAGAGTATGACACCATCTAGATACGGCTTTAGTGTTACACTCTATAACTGATTCATTTTCGAGACCATTTTCAAACATTTTAAGAAAACGCAACAACCACATGTTTGTAACCTCACTAGAAAGAAACAGGCGTGATGGCCAGTGTGAAACAGCGCGCGTAAAACTTGACTCGTTTTAAAATCCTCGTAACATAGAGGGTGCCGTTAGGACTAAATATAGCTAGCTAGAAAAACGTAATAAAATAGCTAACAGGCAGAGTTTTCTTTAGTATTGGTAGACGAAAAAAACTTATCTACAACGAGATTTATATGTGTAAGACTAACACTGTTACTTATTTCTGTTCACGTCATTGCAGACAACCTCAAAACACAAGAGCTCAATAGTAGAAAATTTATTTAAAAAAAAACGTTCCCTCGCTCGTGTACGCGAACCCCCCTCCCCGATTTTTTTTTTTTTTAAGGTTCCACTTTTTTATTTTTTTATTTTACACGTGCTCCATCTGGTGTTAGTTTTTTTATATAGTCTCACAATCACCAAAGTTTTTTTTTCGCACGTGTAACAAAGGCTGATCTCGTCGAGAAGTGGGAGTGCAATGTTTGATAGAAGTATATAGTTAATGGTCTCTTTTAAAAGAATACTTGTGTTAAAGAGGAAAATATAAAAATCGGATATATGTCATAACCAGACTAAAATATGACGCCAACTACATATTCATTAGTGTTACAGGTTACAATCGAGACAATGCCGAGGTTAGTTTCAATCATTTTAAGAAAAACCAACACGCACGTGTTTTTTTTACCACGCGTTGTTAAACTCGATCGATGGTCGGCGCTCGCGATTTTAGTTAACAAGAAGACGATATATTCATATAATAGGAAGATATATTTAGACAATAAGAAGACTTTGAGACAATAGGAAGATGAGAATAGGAAGAGGTTAATAGGAAGACGATATATTTATAGATAACAAGAAGACGATATATTTATAGATAACAAGAAGACGATATATTTAGACAAACAATTAGACGATATAGGTAACAAAAGAAGTATACACAAGGTATGTGTGATGCACCGCACACAACCCGGGAGGGCTGTAGACCCAGTTTTAACTCGGGCACCAGAGGAACTCTGGAACGGTTAAGGAGGCCAACCGATGCTGATTACAGCATCGGTCCGGCTGACTTAACAACACGTGCATCACACATACCTTGTGTATACTTCTTTTGTTACCTATATCGTCTTTTTGTTTGTTTGTCTAAATATATCGTCTTCTTGTTATCTATAAATATATCGTCTTCTTGTTATCTATAAATATATCGTCTTCCTATTAACCTCTTCCTATTCTCATCTTCCTATTGTCTCAAAGTCTTCTTATTGTCTAAATATATCTTCCTATTATATGAATATATCGTCTTCTTGTTAACTAAAATCGCGAGCGCCGACCATCGATCGAGTTTAACAACGCGTGGTAAAAAAAACACGTGCGTGTTGGTTTTTCTTAAAATGATTGAAACTAACCTCGGCATTGTCTCGATTGTAACCTGTAACACTAATGAATATGTAGTTGGCGTCATATTTTAGTCTGGTTATGACATATATATCCGATTTTTATATTTTCCTCTTTAACACAAGTATTCTTTTAAAAGAGACCATTAACTATATACTTCTATCAAACATTGCACTCCCACTTCTCGACGAGATCAGCCTTTGTTACACGTGCGAAAAAAAAAACTTTGGTGATTGTGAGACTATATAAAACCTATCACCAGATGTCGCACTTGTAAAATAAAAAAATAAAAAAGTGAAACCTTAAAAAAAAAAATCGGGGAGGGGGGTTCGCGTACACGAGCGAGGGAACGTTTTTTTTTTAAATAAATTTCTACTATTGAGCTCTTGTGTTTTGAGGTTGTCTGCAATGACGTGAACAGAAATAAGTAACAGTGTTAGTCTTACACATATAAATCTCGTTGTAGATAAGTTTTTTCGTCTACCAATACTAAAGAAAACTCTGCCTGTTAGCTATTTTATTACGTTTTTTTCTAGCTAGCTATATTTAGTCCTAACGGCACCCTCTATGTTACGAGGATTTTAAAACGAGTCAAGTTTTACGCGCGCTGTTTCACACTGGCCATCACGCCTGTTTCTTTCTAGTGAGGTTACAAACATGTGGTTGTTGCGTTTTCTTAAAATGTTTGAAAATGGTCTCGAAAATGAATCAGTTATAGAGTGTAACACTAAAGCCGTATCTAGATGGTGTCATACTCTCGTCTACCCGGTGAAATCCCTTTTGGGTAGTGTATCTAAACTTTGAGATACACAAAAACCTCCTGTTATTGCTTACGAATACACACACTATTATAGAAATAATGACTTAACACTGAAATATTTGGATACGAATGAAAAACAGATCTAATGTAAAATAACTCATATTTTCGACAAGGGCTCGATTTAGCAAACATAGCTGTTTGAAACATCCTCCGTAATGAAATTGTCTATCGACCTCGTACGCGCAGATCTCTGAAACACACACGCGTGCGTCTCTCACTCGATCTTTCTGAATGCAGTCGGCTTTGTTTAATTGTTTTTTCCAAACACACCTGTAGTGTAATTAAACATTGGCGTAACACGGATAGTCGGTTTCACCGTCGAACCGTTAGCTTTCGGTTTTTCGCAGAAACACATTTGTACTAAAATTTTTTATAAAAGAAATAGATTTTCATGTCATACACATCCATACAGAGAGTATGTAAGACCGTGGTAGGTATTTTTCTACATCATACTATTATTCTTCTTCTTCTTCCATCCTTACCCGTCGACCGACCAAGCAGTCTGTGGCCATTACGCCTTGCGGCGTCTTAGGGCAACAAGAAATTATCCGATGTTCCGTTACAACAGACTATATATGCTATTACAACTGGTAGATAACGTTTGTCGTAGCTTTTATCGGGTAGGTAATAGATGTTTATAGTCCTGTCTGAGCCGAGATGATAGTGATGACAATGTGAAAGTAAGGGGTAAGAAATATTTTTATCACAAGGTGATCGTGTGAGAGAAAGGAAAGTGTCTGGATAGAATAATTTATAACATGATAAGAAGTGATGAAGTGCTTAAACCGTTGGGGCGCGTGTTGAAGACCGCAACTGTAAGTATTTACCAAGGGGAAGTAAAGGGGAGAAATTTAATTGTCACGGGGTGACATTTTTTTTTGACAATAGGAAGAACTTTGATTACGAAGAGGGCGACATTTTTTTTGACAAGGGGCAGTATTTTTATGAGAAGGGGTATTATTTTTTACCAAGGGAAAGTGTTTTTTAAAGAAGTATTTGACGGTTGATCTATTTATCTATAGGTTGAATAAAAAAATTGATGCAAGCTGGCGGTGATTCGAACACACGAACGTAGGAATATTTCTTTTATAAGTTTTCTACTATTGATGGTTTGTATTTTACCGTAGTGACGTGAACAGAAATTCACGATCGCTGATTTGCACGGGTCATCGATCCGATTTCTTTCTTTCTAGTGAGGGTACAAACACGTGGTTGTTGGGTTTTTCTTAAAATGTATGAAACTGGTCTCGACCATGAATCAGTTACAGATTGTAACGCTAAGTACGTGTTTAGTTGCCGCCATACTTTAGTCTACCTGCAAGATATATCTCTACGGGTGTGTTCAATAAATTGTCTATTTGTTTTTGTTCAGTGTGGTCTTTCCCAATATTTTTTATGTTGGAGACTGCGAGTGTTTACGGTTCATTTACATAACATTAACTGAACATTGGGGTAAGTAGATTTTATTACTCATGCTATAATATAAATAATAAAGAAAACTACCCCGTGACCCACTACACACACAACACAACACAAAACCAAAACCGCCTCCATCATACCGAACCTTACTCATCTGCCTCTATAACAGGTAATACTTTTAAAAATATATTTTCCTCTTTATTCTATAGCGGATAGGAAAAAATGGGAATTCACTCAAGAGTGTTTATAAAAAGACCTTCTTCTCAAGTCAAGTAGTAACCTAATTGTGTGAAAGTTTTGGAGCAATCAAATTTGTTACAAAACATGTAAACGATAAAAAACACAATTTTCTTCCAATAAAAATGATAAAGTTACTTCTAAACCACCTTGCTGTTTGTAACTAGACTACGACACATCTACATAGATAACAAAGTTCTGGTGAGATCACTTTTGCGTAGTGTATCTATACCTAATAAAACACACACAAAATCTCCTGTTATTGCTTACGCATACGCAATATTATAGAGATAATACCTTAACAAGACTATTTAAAACATTACAGATAATTTATAGTTAAAGCCTCTATCAAACCAAGAAAGCTAACACTGAATATTTGTTCAACAGCACGTTGAGTATCGCTTAGGTTTCTGAGTATGTAACCATCTGTCACCACGAATCGTGTCTCAAACCGTTTCACAACCTAGCTTAAAGCCGCTATAACACAATCGATTAGCTTTTCATTAAGCAAGTTGCTGTTAGTGAGCAAATAAGGCTGGGCAGGTGTCAAGCGACCTACAATGCGTTTGAGACTAGTGTTTTAGCTTGACTATTTAGCGTATAACTGCTGTAACATCTTGTATATGTATACCTGTCTATATGTAAAATAAACACCACACACACTACCAGGACGCAAGTTCGATGGTAGAACTAGTACTGGTTTCTAAAACTTCACTCTGATCTATACATATTGTAGATACAACAATTAAAATACCGACACACAAAAAACCCATACCCCAGCACACCCCACGATTCGACAGCCCCACAAACTACACCACACAATTAAGATACCTACAACCAAACACACTACCGGTACAATACATCACACAAAAAAACCTCCCGACCTCACCCACACCACTACAAAAGAAAACACAAAACCTCAACTCGCTTCAAAACTCCCTTCTAAGCTGTGATATCTCCACCTCTCGATCGACACAACCGACTACAACCCGACATTGTTTAGGGACCGCTTTTGCCTTCCCATTGCGAGCCGCACTCGATCAGCCAGACTGCACTGCTACAGACTGTTTCCAGGACCACCCCTTGCAGGTGGGGTCATACCTCTTTGTAGGTGACGGCTCCCACTAACTAGGTGAACATGCCAAGAAGTGATGCAATACTTAAACCTTTGGAGAGCTGAGTGAAGGTCGAGAGAGTAAATTTTATCGAGACCCCCCTTTATTACACGTGCGAAAATCCTTTGTTGGGTGATATCTAAAGTTTTCTCCCAAAACCAGTGGTCACATTTCTATCATCTCGGGGGTATATTTCTGTCGTCTCGAGGTCATATTTTCTATCATTACACATACATATTTCTGTCGTGTCGAGGGCATATTTCTGTCGTACCGAGGACATATTTTCTATCATTACACATACATATTTCTGTCGTGTCGAGGGCATATTTCTGTCGTGTCGAGGGCATATTTTCTATCATTACACATACATATTTCTGTCGTGTCGAGGGCATATTTCTGTCGTGTCGAGGTCATATTTTCTATCATTACACATACATATTTCTGTCGTGTCGAGGGTATATTTCTGTCGTGTCGAGGGTATATTTATATCATCTCGAGGGCATATTTCTATCGTGTCGAGGGGGTATTTCTACCCCCTCACGGGCATTTCCTAGTGAGTAGTTGTCTACGACCAAACTTCACCTCTCAGCGTCTTATATTCTCATCACTAGCCACACACAGCGTTAGAACAACACGTTAGTTTTTACGCGGACCTAGGGGTAGATATGTTCAAAGATGTGATTTCCGTACCTGGTGTCACGTTAAAACACCTCTGCAAAAAACCCGCCCATCCAACGTCTCTTTTTCGTTATGCTGCGAGCGGGAGGCAGATTTGCACCATACGTTGCGCCAAAAAAAGTTTGACAAAAGTCAACCCAGCAGTGACAAACTTAGAAGACTAAAAGGGAAATCTTCCCATTTGACCCCCTCGTTGAACGAACAAGACAAAACGTGCATTGACAGACTCGCCAAGTAAACCGAACCACCTGTGTTCTGAGAGCTCCAAGGGGTATACGAAAAGAAGTGCGGTTATATGTCACCCATAGATCAACTAACTTTGTCAATAAATATATAAAATGTATCTAGTGTTTTCTCTTTTATATTTCTATATATGTATAACTAAATAGCATCTAACTGTTGTAATATCGGCTACCTATCTGTAATATGTACGTATAACTGTTTGTAAAATAATCATCACACAAAACGCCCGCCATTAATGAACTTATATATATTACTATATTCCAAGACCTCTCCTCCTCCACGTTCCTCCAACACATTTTCGTTATATAAAAGTCACGCGGATGTAGACATATAAACACACACACACCAACACACATAACAAAACAATTCCACAACACACACCCTACTACTCCGCCCTAACCTAACCCCACCTGCTACATTACAGATTAAAATATCTCTCTTCCACCTCCAAAACTATACCACATCACACAAAAATATCCCCCCCCTAACCTAACCCCACCTGCTACATTACACCCGTACCTCGTCACCGACGCCTCTTCACTCCCACCTCTCAATGCTGGTCCACTCGCCTGCTACACCCCAAAAATGTACACAGCTGCATCCTGACAACGTCACCACATCTCCCCTCAACATCTAAAATATCTCTCTTCCACCTCCAAAACCATACCACATCACACAAAAATATCCCCCCTAACCTAACCCCACCTGCTACATTACACCCGTACCTCGTCACCAATGTCTCTTCACTCCCACCTCTCAATGCTGGTCCACTCGCCTGCTACACCCCCAAAAATGTACACAGATGCATCCTGACAACGTCACCACATCTCCCCTCAACATCTAAAATATCTCTCTTCCACCCCCAAAACCATACCACATCACACAAAAATATCATCCCTGCCCCTGCATCACTCCTGCAGAATTAATATATGTCTATAAATAACGTCTTCTCGTTATCTAAACATATCTCTATATAAAAAATTCATGGGTCTCCTCCTCGCCTCCTCCTCAATTCCTTATATAAAAAAAGCACCCCGCCATCTTGCGCCATATACCACCTTCTTGTTATCTCAAGTCCGCCCTCTTGCCCTTGTACATTTTCCCTATATAAAAAGTCATCCCGCCATCTTGCGCCTGCAGCGCGCCGCCATTTTTCTCCTTATATAAAAAGTCACCCCGCCATCTTACCCCTGTATCACGCCTGCAGAATTAATATATGTCTATAAATAACGTCTTCTTGTTATCTAAAAATCTCAAAGTCTAACTATTATCCTCTTCCTATTATCGTCTTCTTGTTATCTCAATAAACACATATTACTATATTAAAAAGTTATCCACTTCTCCTGCTGCTCCACCTCCACACTGCGTATTTCCTATATAAAAAGTTATCCCGCCTGGTGCTACCTGCACACTGAGTATTTTCTTATATAAAAAGTCATCCCGCCTGATGCTCCATCTACGCAATGAGTATTTTCTTATATAAAAAGTCATCCCGCCATCTTGCCCCTGCACATTTTCCTTATATAAAAAAGTCACCCCACCTGATGCTCCACCTGCACACTGAGTATTTTCTTATATAAAAAGTCATCACCCTCCGCCTGATGCTCCACCTGCACACTGAGTATTTCCTTATATAAAAAGTCACCCCGCCATCTTGCCCCTGCACATTTTTCCTATATAAAAAGTCATCCCGCCTGCTGCTCCACCTGCTCAATGAGTATTTTCTTATATAAAAAGTCATCCCACCTGCTGCTCCTCCTCAATTCCTTATATAAAAGTCATGTACCAACCCCTGCTGCTCCTCCTCAATTCCTTATATAAAAGTCATCACCCTCCGCCTGATGCTCCACCTGCACAATGAGTATTTCCTTATATAAAAAGTCATCACCCTCCGCCTGATGCTCCACCTGCACAATGAGTATTTCCTTATATAAAAAGTCATCCCGCCTGCTGCTCCACCTGCGTAATGAGTATTTCCTTATATAAAAAGTCACCCCGCCTGATGCTCCACCTGCGCAATGAGTATTTCCTTATATAAAAAGTCACCCCGCCTGATGCTCCACCTGCGTAATGAGTATTTCCTTATATAAAAAGTCATCCCGCCTGCTGCTCCACCTGCGTAATGAGTATTTCCTTATATAAAAAGTCATCCCGCCCTCTTGTTATCTCCCCCTTGTTATCTCAAATCCGCCATCTTGCCCCAAATAACCTCCCCTTGTTAGCTCAAGTCCGCCATCTTGACCCAAATAACCTCCCCTTGTTAGCTCAAATCCGCCATCTTGACCCAAATAACCTCCCCTTGTTAACTCAAATCCGCCATCTTGACCCAAATAACCTCCCCTTGTTAGCTCAAATCCGCCATCTTGCGCCGCGCGCCTGCAGATTGCGCTTATATAAAAGTCACGCGCCTGCAGAATTTTTGCTATATAAAAGTCACGCGCCTGCAGCGCGCCTGCAGCGCGCCTGCAGAATAATACCTAAGTTGTACATACCCTACTACTAACACTTTCTTACTCACTTCTGTGGCAGGTAAAGTCTTTGAGCAGTTAAAAAAAAATAATTATGTAATATATGCTTATTCTCATATACATCATCCCATTTAAGAAAACGAAAACATTCACATTTCTAAAGGACAGTGGTATGTGGGTACATTCTCACATACATTACATTATATAATCATGCTTTAAAGTGAATATAATAATATAATAATATTACATGGATATAAAACATATTATTCACAAAAAACGAGCGGAAGAGGAAAAGAAATGTTGACCTATGGATGAGATGTTGACAGGCAAATATTGTTTCTATGGGGGTAGATAATCAGTGTTGAGGAAGTGTTTGAAAAGTGCTTTGTTAAATGAATATTGTGTAGGTAGGCTTTTTAGGTGGTGTGGAAGGCTGTTCCATAAGTAGGCTCCAGAGTAGGCTAGACTCTTTTTGAACAGGTCGATCCTAGGTTTGGGCAGACGTAACTGATGTAATTGTTGTCCCTCTCTTCTACTGGTTTGAAACAATGATCGTAGGTACGGCGGAGCATTGTTAGATAGAATTGCGTGAGTCAGCTTGGCTTTGTTGTAGAGAATAGATAGATAGACAGACAGAATAGAAAGATAGATAGACAGACAGACAGACAGATAGATAGATAGATAGATAAATAGATAGATAGATAGATAGATAGATAGATAGATAGATAGATAGATAGATAGATAGATAGATAGATAGATAGATAGATAGATAGATAGATAAAATAATAATAGTCCCTTCAGTAAAAACTGACTGTGAGAATGCGCCCCTGATGTCCTTTCGACGTTTTCTCCTCTCTTCTGCTTGTTGTGTGAGCTTTTCGCCCAAACTGAGGTGGTACCACAGATAGCATCGCCACTTGATGCGATCGGCAGCTTCATCCTCCCAGGTTGCTGGATTTATGTCCAGTGCCCTCATGTCTCTCTTGCACACATCTTCGAATCTCAGCTGCGGTCGCCCAACCTTTCTTTTGCCATCTGCCAGTTGTCCGTAGAAGATATCTTTCGGGATGCGACCATTTTCCATGCGGCGGACATGGCCAAGCCAGCGTAGTCTACGCTGTCTAAGCACTGTATACTTTGAAGGCCAGAACGTGCCAACACCTCGATATTTTTCACTTTATCTTTCCACGAAATGCCGAGGATGTGGCGTAGACACCGTAGATGGAAGGTATTGAGCCTTCTTTCTTGCTTATCATAGGTTGCCCATGCCTCGCTACCATTCATAAGTGTGCTGGTGACACAGGCGTTATATACCGCAGCTTTGGTCCCAAACACGCGATGGGAGGCGGACGAAAGTAGCTGCAGCTTTGCCAATGCGGCTGTCAATTTCAGCGTCCAGAGAAAGTTTGTCATTGATGGTAGACCCCAGGTATGAGAAGTGGTGCACCACTGCCAATTCATAGTTATCAATAGTGATAACTGGTGCAGCACCCACATCCTAACTCAGCACATTTATTTTCTTTAGACTTATTGTGAGGCCAAAATCCCTGCATGCTTGGGCGAAGCGATTCATCAAGCTCTGAAGGTTTTGTTGGCTTTGAGTTACGACTGCAGCGTCATCAGCGAATAACAAGTTTCTTATAGTGACGCTTCTGATTTCTGTTTTTGCCTTCAGCCTTGCGAGATTAAACAGACGGCCATCTGACCTAGTGTGAAGGCATATTCCTTCAGTTGCATCTCTGAATGCAAGTTTCAGGAGTAAGGCAAAAGAAGATCCCGAAGAGGGTTGAAGCCAGAACGCAGACTTGTTTAACGCCATTGCGTATATCAAAGGGCTGTGATGTGCTTCCAGCATACTGGACTGTTCCCTTCGTGTCATCATGGAATGACTTTTGTCATTTCCAGCAGTTTAGAAGGGCAGCCTATTTTCAGGAGGATTTTGAAGAGTCCATCCCTACTAACCAGGTAACATGCCTCTGTGAGGTCTATAAAAGCGATATATAAAGGTCTTTTCTGCTCTCTTGAATTTTACCGAAGTTTGCGGATAGAAGATCGTTTCTGTTGTTGACATTCCAGCTCGCAATCAACACTGTGAATCTGGATATATGCACTCAGCTAACTTGTGTAGTCGCATTAAGATGACTCTGGCAAAAAACCTTACCAACAATACTAAGAAGAGAGATGCCTCTGTAGTTATTGCAATCACTTCTGTCTCCTTTATTTTTATACAGTGTTACAATCTTGGCATCTCGCATGTCTTGAGGAATAGTTGTCTCTTCCCAGCACTGGCACAGCACAGTATGCAGGGGATGTAATAGATAGATAGATAGATAGATAGATAGATAGATAGATAGATAGAAATATAGATAGATAGATAGATAGATAGATAGATAGAAATATAGATAGATAGATAGATAGATAGATAGATAGATAGATAGATAGATAGATAGATAGATAGATAGATAGATAGATAGATAGATAGATAGATAGATAGATAGATAGATAGATAGATAGATAGATAGATAGATAGATAGATAGATAGATAGATAGATAGATAGATAGATAGATAGATAGATAGATAGATAGATAGATAGATAGATAGATAGATAGAATATTCGTTGATGTCTTGGAGATACCGTAGATTCTTTATCTTGAAGATGTCCCACAGACAGACTTATGAACAAACAGACAGACTAAATTGATTTCTTCCTGTAAGTTTATTTGTTAAAGCCATAAGCATTATCCTTCATGCTTCAATTCCTTATTGCCATTTTCACGTACTTAAAAAAAAATAATTCCGTAATCTCTTTTATTAAAAAGTCCAGAGAGTAGACAAACTAGCGTGCGGGCTTACACACATCTGTACATCTGTCAGGAAATAACATGTACACATCCTAACAATTATCTCACATGACTCAGTTTTCGTGGCTGAGTGGCAACACTGAAACGTCTAACTGTGACATTATTTCCATGACTCGAACAGAAACACTGTCTTGATTGATGGCTCAGGCCTTAGAGACTTCATGTAATTATGGCTTAGGTTTGTTCACTCTCTCTCATTATATTCACGCGGAGACAAGTCAAAATGACAGGTTCAAGAAAAGGGTTTACCGTAAAACCTGACAAGTGAAATGATACCAGTTGTATCAACCGCACATTAGTTATACAATGCTTTTACGGATCTTTATTCAAAGTTGGCACTTTAAAGAAAAGTAGCGGGTAGTTGATACCGGGGTATTCTTGTGAGGGCATCACCGGCAGGATACATACGTTTGTGAATTCATGTTAGCAGATATTAGTTTAAAAAATTCATAAATGGCTCAAATTTGTGGTTACTTAATTTTTGTTTCCTTCTGTGCGTAGCCATTTTATTTTATTAACTTCTTTCTGTCGACTGCAAGCTTGATGCAGAATTTCACGTGAGCTTAATTATAGTCTGCCGATTTGTTTTGTTTTTTAACACAAATATTGGATCTAGAATTGTTATGACTTGCTGCTTTAAATGATATCGTGATCATGATCATTAACACTATGACCAGACGTGCCTGCTTTAGCTAGAACAAGGAACTTTAGAAGTTGACTCAGGTCAGAAGAATGTCACACAATCAAAAGCAAGTAATTCTAATAAACTGGGCAAAGAGACATGTAGCGATCTGTTTTTAGAACTTCGTTTTAACCCAAGTTGGCGACTTCATGAGAACAGCGTAGGTCATTTAACGGTTACAAGAGTGATTAACTTTCCCATGTAGTATTTGGGGGAAAGGTGACTTTAAAGGTTAGAAGCTGATAATATTTATGGGCATGAATCGACGTTTGGCTTCGGATAGACAATGGTGTTAGTACTGGAAAGAAAATTAAACAAGTTCTCAATTTTCTGAAACGGCGGGAAACGAAATAACGACCTTTATGTAGAACAATGAAAAATAAAAAAAATAAGAAGAAGGACAGTTTGAGTCAGCTGTACGGGGGGACACTGGCCGAAGGTTGCTCCCAGAAATGTAGATTTTTGTGAGAAGAAGAGAATCGTATTGGTAGAAGTTAGGATTGTTTCAGACAGTCTGAGCCGGGAAGCCGAAGTGAAAACATCACGGGAAGTTCATCTGCAGGTTTGCAGATACACGATGTATTGAGATATGATCAAGAACATGAAATAAGGAAGTTGTTATTTGTACCTTTAAATAGCGTGGAAGTTACAGTAATTTCAAGTGAACAAAGAACGGTATTTGTGCTAGGAAGGATATTTGTACCTTTAAATAGCGTGGAAGTTACAGTAATTTCAAGTGAACAAAGAACGGTATTTGTGCTAGGAAGGATATTTGTACCTTTAAATAGCGTGGAAGTTACAGTAATTTTAAGTGAACAAAGAACGGTATTTGTGCTAGGAAGGATATTTGTACACAAGGACATTTCGTGCAGTGATCTATCAGTTTTACCTAAGGCTAATTTCTGGGCGTGAAATTAATAACCCTAGACTTAGTTCGGTCTGACTTATAATATACCCCAGGGATCTATGTTGAAGTGGAATGTTTGAGAACATTGCATAACAATTATTTTGTGAATATGAACATTTCTTGACAAGTCAATATATCATGAAGCAACAATATTTTGTGTGTATCAACGATTGAACCTTCTTATCTCTTGGACATTTCCAATAGAGAGTTGCATTTGTTATTACTAAAAGATACATATTTGGCATTTTAATAAAATTTCATCTACTTTGATTTCTCTTCATTATTATGAGAAGTTTGTGATTGAGGAAGGTTATTTACACCTGTATGATGTTATACTACTCATCACCACTACATCACGTGCCAAAATAACATCATGCATAAATTGCTCTCCGGTCTATGAACTTTGGGTTGAAACAGTCGTCCATCAACACATATATAAAAACAGCCAGACTGTTACATCATCATCATCACCATCATCACCATCACCAACACCATCATCATCATATTAATCATCCTAATCATCATCATGTCCTTATTCTCATCTTCATGAGGATATCCTCCTCCTCCTCATCATCACCATCATCATTATCGTCGTCATTATCATCAATATCGTCATCAAAAACATTGCCGCCATCCTCATCATCCTATCATCGTCGTCATCATCATCATCACCTGTGGCCGTATGACCTACCACCATCAGCATTTATTCATGCTGGAGGCTGGTTATAATGAGAATAAAACTATCATTAGTTATTATAGAAAAAAGCAAGCAAGATTTTTAACAAATATAAAAATACCCCAGACAGCTAAGAGCAGGGTAGAGCAAGGTGAAGCTAACCGTGTCAACTTTGGGTAAAAAGCCACGAGACAAATCAGCGGCAATTGGCATGGAAATGTAGTGACGTAAGTAGGAACAGCCACATCACGCTATGAGAACGTGATGTTTGACCAATAATTTATCAAGTAGAATAAGCTTCCAACCAATGAAAACGTAGCCAGCACAAGGCACTACGAAATTGTCGGCAGGAAAATATTAAACCGGCAGTCTTGGAAAATTGAACAGTGTATAAGGACGCGTCAGTGACCCAAGTTGAGGCATTAAACGATTGTAAGAAACATTCGTGCATATGTATTTGTGCACATGAAAAGGTCATTTTGATACCTATTCAAGTAAGTAGTACCATCGCCCTACCATTTTATATTTCAGCGTATTTTCGTAAAATGAAAACATAATAATAGCAGAAGAGAAACTCTCTAGCTCCACTGGCTCTTGTCTGGTTCTACTCTCTAGCTCCACTGGCTCTTGTCTGGTTCTACTCTCTAGCTCCACTGGCTCTTGTCTGGTTCTACTCTCTAGCTCCACTGGCTCTTGTCTGGTTCTTGTCTGGTTCTACTCTCTAGCTCCACTGGCTCTTTTCTGGTTCTACTCTCTAGCTCCACTGGCTCTTGTCTGGTTCTACTCTCTAGCTCCACTGGCTCTTGTCTGGTTCTTGTCTGGTTCTACTCTCTAGCTCCACTGGCTCTTGTCTGGTTCTTGTCTGGTTCTAATCTCTAGCTCCACTGGCTCTTGTCTGGTTCTACTCTCTAGCTCCACTGGCTCTTATCTGGTTCTACTCTCTAGCTCCACTGGCTCTTGTCTGGTTCTACTCTCTAGCTCCACTGGTCCTTGTCTGATTCTTGTCTGGTTCTACTCTCTAGCTCCACTGGCTCTTGTCTGGTTCTACTCTCTAGCTCCACTGGTCCTTGTTTGATTCTTGTCTGGTTCTACTCTCTAGCTCCACTGGCTCTTGTCTGATTCTACTCTCTAGCTCCACTGGCTCTTGTCTGATTCTACTCTCTAGCTCCACTGGTCCTTGTCTGATTCTTGTCTGGTTCTACTCTCTAGCTCCACTGGTCCTTGTCTGATTCTTGTCTGGTTCTACTCTCTAGCTCCACTGGCTCTTGTCTGGTTCTACTCTCTAGCTCCACTGGCACTTGTAAGTCTCTGACAACTGCCTAACTCAATGTGTAGATTTCTATAAAAACCTCCGAATACTGCCCTTAAGAAAGCGCCTTCTGTTTTTTCTTCTTTTTTCTTCGATCCTTAGCCGCCGACCGTCAAAGCAGTCAGTGGCCATTACGCCTTGTGGCGTTTTGTAGGGCAACAACAAATTGATTCCACTTTGCTCGGTCGGCGGCCATCCTTCGTACAGTGCCCCAACTCTGGTTCATTCTTTGCATCTCAGACTCCACAGTCCTCCGCCAAGTTGTTTTTGATCTGCCTCTTTCGTTTTCCTTCAGGGGTCCATAGCATAGCTGTTCTTGTGACGGCATCGGGGTCTCTTCTGAGGACATGGCCAACCCAGCTCCAGCGTCTGCCAGCTATGATGGTGTGCATGTCCTCTTGCTTGCTCCGAGTAAGCAGATATTGGTTGGTGATGATATTCGGCCAAAAGATTCGGAGAATTTTTCTTAGGCATGTTGTGTGAAAAGAGGACAGTTTCGACATTTCCTTCTCTGTAACTCTCCAGCTCTCCGCGCCATAGAGAAGCACAGAAAGCACACAGCTCTGATATAATCCTAATTTTGTGCTTGTGCTGTACTGAGAGGACTTCCAGATGTTGTTTAGACTAAAAAAGGCTGTTCTTGCTTTGTTCATTCTGTTGTTGATGTCTTTGCTTGCTCCGCCGTCTGGTGTTACTATGCATCCTAGGCATGTGAAGGTATCTGTCTGTTCCAGTTGCTGATTCCTTACTGATATGGGCTCAGGGTTGTTCACATTGAGCGTCATGACCTCTGTCTTCTTTAGGTTGATGTTCAAGCCCACCTGCTGGCTATACTTATTAAGTCTATCCGTTTTTCCTGGATGTGTTGATGTGAATGTGCTAGCAGTGCAATGTCATCTGCATATTCCAGATCTTCCAATGTAGAAAATGTAGTCCATCTTATTCCTCTTGGATTGCCCTCTGTTGTCTGGCGCACCACCCAGTCTATGACTGTTAAAAATAGAGTGGTTGATAAGGGGCATCCCTGTCGTACTCCTGTCTTCACTTCAAAGGTTAGGTTGCTCTGCCCAATGCTGCACGTAAAGTTGGCATAAAGGCTTTTTATGATTGACACTATGCAGCTTGGAATTCCATAAGCCCTCAGTA
The DNA here is from genome assembly GCA_024509875.1 of Oreohelix idahoensis. NCBI lineage: Eukaryota > Metazoa > Mollusca > Gastropoda > Stylommatophora > Oreohelicidae > Oreohelix > Oreohelix idahoensis. The sequence continues at coordinate 37,652 of JAMPIV010005523.1, forward strand.
TTTTCCATAAATTGTCCCTAAGTATACTGTCAAAAGCCTTTTCAAAATCAACGAAATTAATGTACAACTGTCTTTGCCATTCTGAGCACTGCTCTATAATGTTCCTGAGGGTAAATATATGATCTACACGGCTGTTTGCCAGCGATCTTTTAGTTGTTCCTGACCGTGCTATTTATAGCTATCGTGACAGAGGTCACGTGGTCAACTTCTTAACGGGAAAAAAATGTGGCGGCGTTTACTTTTGATAGGGCTTAATTAATGCTTTTAGGATACTTTATTATTATAAATACCGGCTTTAATTTTGCGTAAAGCTAGACTAGAAATGTTAGAGTAAATTTTAGAACAAGAACAAACATTTTATCACAATTAGAACAGAAGATATAATAGTCTGAAATAGTGTAAAATTTCCTTTTTTTATATTTTGTTATGGTTTGTTTCTAATGCAATTTACATTAAAACGGTCACAATCAACATGCATAACAAATTACAGAAATCAAAAGTAGAAAACCTGCAGAAAATGGATATCAAAGTTTTGTTTTGGTTTCATGCGTCAAACATTAATTATTGAAACATTAAATTGCAAGTCCACATTTATTACCTTAAAATAACACACCCAATTTTCCCCAAAACATGAGAGCTAACAATTATCTCAATCATACATCACGATGGTCATGTAAAAATGAGTATGGTCATGAGTAAAACGAAATGTTCAATTTAATAGATAGGGGCCTAAATAGGTGTATTTAATAAATACATCTATTAAATGATTTCCACACTCTGTTAATTCTGTCACTCTCACGCAACAACTGCCATAATTTGCTCTAGCCCCAAAATTTCGCTCAATTATCATTCACACTTCCATTTTTTAATAAGAGGAATCTGTACATTCACAGATGGAGAAATTTGTAACAAATGAGTTTCCATTATAAATTTTAATTGTGAAGTTATATTTTTAATACCGCTGGCGCGTCTTTCAATTTTGGAAATAGTGGAATGTATAAATTCTCCTCTCATGTGCCTGCTGCAGGTCTAGTGAGTCAGTTGATGTTTCAACAATATGTTTCCTAACAATGTGGAGAAATTGAGAACGCTTACGTTTTGTTGGCATTCTGGTGACTAATGTTTATCTTCTATGTTTAATTAGTTTTTGTAGTACAATAGGCTCTGGATTTGCATTTTATGATATTATTTTTTGCTGTTTTTAGTTTTTTTTCTAACAATGGATGTGAATAGGGGTTCTTCCTCTTGTGTTAGTGGTTGTGAAGGTGGCTTAGCAAGTAACTGTTGTACTGTGATGTCACTTTTGAAGACAGGCGAGGTGGATGTATTTGTCGTATGTATAAATCACTTGGTAGGTGTAGATGTGGCAACAAAAACTGGCATGCGAGGGTGAGTAGTGTTATCCACCTCCAAATGAATAATGGTATCGCCTTTAATGTGAGCTGACACATCAACCTCCAGTTGAACAATATCATCACTAATGTGGGCAGGCACATCAACCTCCTACTGTACAGAGCTATCCTGATTACAGCTAACTGACTGACTACAGCTAACTGACTGACTACAACTAACTGACTGACTACAACTAACTGACTGACTAGACATGGAGGGGTCAGAAAGAACATCACAGGGGATAGAGCAGCTTTTTGTTTTTAAAACACCAAAAGATGTCTTTGCAAAATAATTGCACAATTGACATTCACTTATAGTTAAATTATGCTCATAGTCTTTCCAGATGTGCTGACTGTTTTCCGATAGTAACTTGGCTGTTTCAAGACACTTCTCATTATGCCTCCTTTTTGCGTTTTGTATTGGTAAGTAACACTTCCTACAAAATATAGTCGAATGCTGTGTGGGTTTATCATCTGATACGTTAATTCCAAACACAAAGAACAGATCACTAACGTAATTCGAACAGTTCAGTGCATTCCGTTTTGAACTTTTTGTTTGGAAAATTAATGCTCTCTTGCCACAGGCTCTGCACAGTGCACTGGCACAATTCATATGATGCAACAAAGTATGTTCCATTTCGTTGTTATGTAGTATAGTTTACTTGTGTATGTATAAAGATAATGGAATATTTGGGAGTATCACGTCTAACACCACGCTGTAGAATGCTTTATAAGTGAATGAAAGTAGATATACAAACAATTACTTTGAATTCTTTGGCAGCCGTCGTGTGCACAGGATTGTCTACCAAAGAACACTAATGGAACAGTCCTTATCTCACACACAATAAAAAAAAAGACTTTCATATTATAAATACAAGATTAACAAGACTTGAAAGATAGATCAAAGTAGGTGGAAGTAATCTATCTATAGCTTTACATGTTTTCTGACGCTTATATACGCATCTAAATATCATTATAAATGAATGAAAATGCAAAAACAGATGGTGCTTTACAAAAAGTTATTTTTTTACAACCTTATTTAAGATTTGCGAGTATCAGGAATGCGTTTACAGTGATTTAAATGCTATAAAATCTGGTGACAATATGCTTGTTCTTGTAATGCCAAACTCACAAAACTGACTACCACACATTCTCAAGATATGAAACCAAAAAAAAAAAGTATGTGGAAATAATCTTTAGCTTCCCTTCGAGAAGTCTTTATAATTATAAACTCATACGAATGGGCCGATTTTTAGATATTAAATTAATAAAAAGATTACTTATTTTATGAATTTCCTCAAATGATGACGCTGTTTTCAAAAGTCTGTAACTCCGCCAAAAATAATTTCAAACAAATAAAAATGCAATCAAAAATAGAACACAGAACAAAGTTATAGTACACAAAAGAATTTTAGCGCTGTGTTTATCCAGAACGAGTGTGTAATGATTTATATAATTACTGATTTTACACACATACCAGCTGATTTTCCCCGCCAAAATCCCCAGTAATCATTTACGGTGTACATGAAGATTATTACCCGGTGTCAGAATTCCGGTCACCGAAACTAAAGAGCGCTCTGGTATAGGGTACAAACAGCCGTGTCTACACATCTTCTGTTCTTGCCTTCTGTTTAACAAAGCTAAATTTGTTCACAAAATCCTGTCACACAATGCTCCAGCATATCTGTGGCCAATGTTCAATTACAATGAAAGACGCAGTCTACGCTTTAACAGATTGCAAGTGCCCAAGCCTAGGCTTGACTTATTCAAGAACAGCTTAGCGTACTCTGCTGCTCATCTTTGGAATTGTCTTCCACATAACCTAAGAAACAACCTCAGTCCCTATTCATACAATCATAGACTTTTTGAATACTTTCTGAATTCTGATTACATGCCCCCCTAATCGGATTATCTTTTCTTATAACATCAACTGTAGGTTTTAATGACGATGTTTGTACTTTTCAACATGTTATGTCATGCTTATAAGTAATTAATGTTAATATGAGTGTGCTATATTATTATTTTACTTTACGTTGAATTTCTTGAAATTGATATGTAACATGCATATGAGAATAAATGAATTCAGTATGAAAGGTGAGCGAAAGGAAGGGCAGAATGTTAGACGGGCCTGCGTGCCCAATTCTCAACCCTTTGAAAATAAAGTTCGTTGGTTCGTTCGTTCTTTCGTTCTAGCTCCGCTGGTTCTTGTCTGGTTCTATTCTCTAGCTCCACTGGTTCTTGTCTGGTTCTGCTCTCTAGCTCCACTGGTTCTTGTCTGGTTCTACTCTCTAGCTCAAATAGCATTTGTCTGGTTCTACTCTCTAGCTCCACTGGTTCTTGTCTGGTTCTACTCTCTAGCTCCACTGGTTCTTGTCTGGTTCTACTCTCTAGCTCCAATGGCATTTGTCTGGTTCTACTCTCTAGCTCCACTGGTTCTTGTCTGGTTCTACTCTCTAGCTCCACTGGCTCTTGTCTGGTTCTACTCTCTAGCTCCACTGGTTCTTGTCTGGTTCTACTCTCTAGCTCCACTGGCATTTGTCTGGTTCTACTCTCTAGCTCCACTGGTTCTTGTCTGGTTCTACTCTCTAGCTCCAATGGCATTTGTCTGGTTCTTGTCTGGTTCTTGTCATCAAGTCACATAGTGGTGGCCTTGTCGTAGAATTTCACCCTCCTATTATAATCAAGCTCCCATTTATGACAGTCTGTAACTTCTTGGTTTGTTGATTTGTTGTTCTCCATGTTTCGGAACTATACAATAGGAGTGACTTGACATTTGAGTCGAAGATCGTTGTTAGAATGAACTTAGATAAAACAGAACTACGGACGTATAATCTTACATTTGAAATGGCTGTTCGCTTCTCTATCTAAAAACATAAACATTCTTTTAGATTTGCGTTAAAGATGTTTGTTAAATAATTCAAGCGTGACAAACATTTGTCACTGTAATATCTACACGTCGTCTGAAAACAGTAAATTATGCCGACATTATTTCACGTCACAGACAAACGTCAAAATGTCAATGTAGACGATTCGATGACGTGTTTAAATATTTTATGTCTGGTCTGGACAAAGTAGGAAATCTGCCCAGAAGCTATACATAATCTTGAACCTGCCAGTTTGGATGACACCTTCGTCCACAATATTGTCAAGTGTGTGACATGTGAAAGGCGATCCAGATTGCTATAAATGGCAAAATTATAATTTCTAGATTTCTCTGGTGGCTTGTGGGGAAATCTGGACTATTTCAAGACGAAACAATCTACATAAACAGCTGTCGGGACAAAAATCTCTCATACAACTGCAGGTAAGGGCTGATGTTAGCTTGCCTGGCTAACCAATGGATGGGTTTGAAAAAAAATCGAAAAAAGGTGATTCGTCTTACGAGGACAAAAGACAAAGAAAATAGTCTACGTTACGGCCACAAGGCCTTCGTCAGGAAAGGAAACGACGAAGGCCTTGTGGCCGTAACGTAGACTATTTTCTTTGTCTTTTGTCCTCGTAAGACGAATCACCTTTTTTCGATTTTTTTTTCAAACCCATCCATTGTATTCCACGTCTTACCGCAGTTCCCCTCAACTTCCTGGCTAACCAAGCGAATTTATCACTGATTCATTTTCCCATATCAAACTTCCGTTTCCGCTCTATTCCTAAACATTACAAGTCGGACGTGTTGACAAACAATCATTCAATCCATCGGTACCCGTCAGTCCCCAAGGAGGCTAGGCTTTCAGCTAATACATGCCAAGTCTGACTGTCCCGTGCTATCAGCTCTAGATCTTTCTATAAATTACTCATCATATTCATGTCTGTCTCCAGTTGTATTACCCATATGTGCTTCTCTGCTTATCTTCCCATGGGGATTCCTGCACAGTGACAGATTGGTAACGCTATCAGTAGGTTTCCTCAACGTGTGCCCAGTCAATCACCAGCTGCTTGGATACATGGGCGCTTGTATAGAATAGACGGATTTGAAATGATACAAGTTCACCGATGTGGAACTAATGTCAAGACCAGTGAAGCAAGAGGTGAAACATCAATTATGAGAAACTTTTATATCGCAAACGCAGAAGCGAATAAATGATGGTATCAAAAAAGAACAAAAATTAATTCGTTCATAACCTACCAGGTATTTGGTAAGAGGGTAATACTGACCGTTGACGTCTGGCTGGCTATTCTATCCTTTAAAAACTCGGCCGTAAACAGTCAATACCATGACAGAGTCACTCAACGTAATTCAACTCAGTCATCAAACCTAAGTAAGCCAACTCAATCATCCAATGTAAGTAAATCAACTCAGTCATCCAACGTAAGTCAACTCAGACATCCAACGTAAGTCAGTCAACTCATCTCAGTCATCCAAGGTGGAAGAGAACTCTCTATCACATGAAAATATACAGAACAAGATGAAATATCCTGAATTAGTTGAAAGTCCATGCTCCTCATGGGGCTGGAGTATCATACTGATGATATCCCGTTATTGCGAGGCTCAGACAAAACTCTGGAGAAACCATCATGAAAGTGCTTTGAATCACAGAACAAGAATGTAACATGTTTAATATTATCTCCCATACAGGTCACGGGACTGAGGTCAGGGTTGACAACTCGTCTGCTAGACTTACCGAGGGTTCTGGAGACGGAAGTCTCCTTGATATTCTGGGACTTCCTGATGATGACTCTACAGACGACAGCAATTACGAAACTGGAACTGATGAGAGAACTGAAGGCGGTGGAGATAATGGTGGCGGTGGACTTGCTGACAGAGGACGTGCAATGCCAGACGTTAAGGGGGAAGAACTTTCAACACCTTTATGTAAGATTTCTTCCTTTCTTCTTCTTTCTCCTTCTTTCATTTTTGTTCTTCTCCTTTCTTTCTATTTTACTTTCTTTCTTTTCCCTTCTTCTTTCACTTCTTTTTCTTTGTTTTTCTGTTTACCCTTTCCTCTCTCGTTATCTACCACGCCGAATGGCGATGGCTATTATGTCTGTCCACAGCTTTCTGTCTTTAAAGCATTTATTCACTTTCGTTGCTGTGTATTTTCCCATGCCCTGATATTACACAGTATCTGCAAGATTTCTTCTTCTTCTTCTTCTTCTTCCTCGTTCGCCTTCAGACCTCCACATTTATGACTCTAATAAAGGCAGCAGTCAACTCAAGGTTCCCAACATCTCCAAACAGTTTTTCGTTGACAGAAGTGGGTTGTTGCCATATGCTACCCCGTTCATTACTGTAGGTTGGGCAGTACTGCAGCAGGTGTTCGACTGTCATCGGGCTGGTACCGCAGGTGCAGAGATCTGTTGCACCAATTTTGTATTTGTGGTACAGATGGTATCTCAATCTGCAAGATTTGAACTCTGCTTTCTCTTTTGACTGTCAGCGTGTTTGTTATTATACAGTTAGAGTACTCTAGCTTTTTTTATTTTTCGCGGCGCGATCAAAAAGACTTGAACTATTTCCTACTGACGCGTGCACAAGATTTCATTGTTATTGTTTGTAATTATTCTCATTTGATGTGGAGATGTCTGAAATGAGAATACTTCGCCTTCGCTTTTATCTTCATCTTTTCCTTTGACTCCTTCCCCATCCTCCACCCCCCACCCATCTTGGACAACCACTGTAAGTAACTGCCTCGCAGGAAGACGGCACCAAAAAAATTCAAGAACTCGAAGTGGTTTATGTAACAAGTGTTCTTACGCTATGAGTTAGTATGTATAACTGACCTTAATAGCCCCTTACGACATGCCTGAAGGAGGAGCGTTCCTATTGTTTATTTGTTTCTTCAGTGACCCCGATAACCATACGAAGTTATTGTGAAGACATAACCTCAGTCGTTACATAGTCCTGTGCCATCTTCTAATTATTTCTGTGCGCTTCTCTTTTTTCCCCAACTCTTACAGTAGTTGTGATTTTCGATTCAACGTTAACACTTTCTTTCTTCAATTCTTGTCATGTCTGGGCTCCGTCGACCATCTTTACTGATTGTTGTAATCACCGACTTTCTTTTGAACCCATATTGACTCCTGGATCTGTAGGGTGAAAGGTTGCTTACCAGACAGCGAATGGGAGCGCCCGGATTAATACGTAAACAAAGCGGAGATGGTCACAGTCTGCTGTCTTATCACGGATAATATTTTCTATCTGGTGGAAAACAAGAACCCAGGTTTGTTGCTTGATAGTTGTGCGTTTGCATAGGAACGTGTCTGTAAATATCCACCTGGTGACAGATTAAAGACACCCACGAAATGATATAATCGTTTCCAGACAAATTTGTTGTAGGCAGTAGTGACGATAAGTTGTCAATCTTGAAAATATTATCAGTGATATCTATGAAGTGATAGGTTGTAAACAGGATCAATATCAACGGAAGATAAAATACCTTATATGGGAGTGACATGAAAAAAATCACTTTTTATGTGTCACGCAGGAATTTTCCATGAGAGGGTAGTGGGGATAGCCCCTACCAACATACGCAAGTTGATTGCTATTAGTTTGGCATTTGAGATGTTAAAATACAACATTTCTGATTGGAGCATTGTCATATAGTGGCAACGTGCATGCGTGGGCCGAATGTTGCTTATAATCTAGCATATTCGGAGTCTATGGCACTGCTAATTCAACTCGTCAAGAAAACAGTTAGACAAGCCAGAATAAAAATAGAATCAGGATTCTACTTTAAAGGACCGGACAACGTATTTGAGCATCTTGTGGACTTACCCAACAAGAAAACTCTACGTTTACTAATACGGAAAGCCCGACATCCTAGGAACCTAAACGCGAAGTCATAGTTTGATTCTATTATAAAGCAACACACCAGATCATGTGTAAGAGGCATCTTAACCAGGTTGCCGAAACTATTTCTCTGAGCCAGAAGTCTGTATTGCCCAAAGTTATTTAGGGTAAGCTCTACGTTTTAATATTCTATATTTTGCAATTTTAACATATGACTATTGCTGGTGGATGTCCAAGTTCATATGAGGCGGGCAACCTCATCTTATAGAAACGATAATTCATGAACCACACTGGCTTCCTAGCTCGGTGGTCAATGGTTGAGGTGGGATTTTTTAGACCGCAAACGGCTCCGGGGTCGACCCAACCTCATGAATTGGGTACCAGAACAACTCTTGGAAGGTTATGGCGGCCGGCGTGATGCTGACCACATCACCCCTAGTGTGCCGATGGTCAAGAAAATACGGGCATAACACCGTATTCCAAATATGCCTCAATAGGCGTGTAACGGGATCCACCACTGCAAGAGCTGGTGACGGCTTCATGCGGGTTTCTTATAGAGAACCACATGCAGAGCTAGTCCCAAGTTCCATATGGAGCAGGGAGTGGATGATGACAGAAATAGTGTACATACTTATTATTTTAACCTTTTCAACCAGTGCATATGTATATGTAAACATATTTTATATAAATGTAAAATGTGTTTTCCGCTCACTGAGATTAACATTAATTCTCAGAGAGGGTAAAATTCTGAGGCAGATGGGATGGTGGAAAGGAAAGGGAGGGACAAGTGATTTTCATGTCAGGAGACCCAATACTCAGGAGGAATATTTGTTTCTCTCTTATTTTATGATACTAATCGGTGGTACCAATTGGTGGTGCTAGTCTGTGAAACAAGAGTGTGGTATAAGTGGCCTTCAGTCAAAGCTAGACACCAACATCAGACGGGTCTTAAGGACGCTGGACCAACTTCACAATTACCGCAGGATACTACGTGTTACAGCCACCAGACTTGACCAGTGACAAGTGAACCAGTCCACAACCTGCAAAGAACCAACATCGGCTTGAGCAGAAACAACCGAAATCTTACTGGCAGCTAAGTACCCACTTATAGCTGCCACGTGAACTCTTAAAGCAAACACTTTAGTGCATAAGACCATCACCTGTGATGAATTTAATGTTGATTTAATCATCTTTTAGTGAACTGCACCCGTATGTCTCAGTCATTTTAAATACCCATAAACAGAGCTATTGAAATAATATTTTACTGAATTAAGTCAGTTGGGGGCTCCTCAAAACGAGCAAACTTCTTTCTCCTCAAAGAAAGTCTGGGAAGATAAAAAGTGTACACGGCCTGGATCCTATCAGCCGTAGTACTTGAATTCGTAAATTCCAATGAGGCTTCCTAGAACTGAAGCACCATTCTTCAATTCACATCTCTGCCAGGATTAATCTTGAGCTAAAGGTAGACACCTTTGAAGACCCTCAGTAGGTACTCTGAATTTTGGCCACTGTTGGACCATCACTGCAGAGCAAAAGGAGAAATCCCGTGACAGTTATACAGTGGAGAGTCGCAGGAGGGTTAATTATTGATTTCAAATCTAGTACATGTATTGGGGTCTGTGTGGTATCATGCTACTCTTAATTAACATGTTTATTACCCTCTGTATACATCCTATTCTGGTCTACCTTCTACACCCTCTAGCATATTTAGGGAGGTGAGACGTCCCGAGTTTAAAATCTACCTACCCCCCATATTTTTCATTATATGTGCAGCTTAGCTCAAAAGCATTTTTTTTTTTCGTTTATAAACGTTAGATCCGGGCTTGTGGAGTAGGAGGTACGGAGTCGGTAAAAACTGTCCGGATTCCGACTGTAAATGTTATGCCATACGACTTGTAAACAACAAGTTGGATGACTTGTAAACAACAAGTTGGAGTCAGACTTGTAAACAACAAGTTGGAGTCAGACTTGTAAACAACAAGTTGGAGTCAGACTTGTAAACAACAAGTTGGAGTCAGACTTGTAAACAACAAGTTGGAGTCAGGCTTGTAAACAACAAGTTGGATGACTTGTAAACAACAAGTTGGAGTCAGACTTGTAAACAACAAGTTGGAGTCAGACTTGTAAACAACAAGTTGGATGACTTGTAAACAACAAGTTCGAGTCAGACTTGTAAACAACAAGTTGGATGACTTGTAAACAACAAGTTGGAGTCAGACTTGTAAACAACAAGTTGGATGACTTGTAAACAACAAGTTGGAGTCAGACTTGTAAACAACAAGTTGGAGTCAGACTTGCAAACAACAAGTTGGATGACTTGTAAACAACAAGTTGGAGTCAGACTTGTAAACAACAAGTTGGATGACTTGTAAGCAACAAGTTGGAGTCAGACTTGTAAACAACAAGTTGGAGTCAGACTTGTAAACAACAAGTTGGATGACTTGTAAACAACAAGTTGGAGTCAGACTTTTAAACAACAAGTTGGATGACTTGTAAACAACAAGTTGGAGTCAGACTTGTAAACAACAAGTTGGAGTCAGACTTGTAAACAACAAGTTGGAGTCAGACTTGTAAACAACAAGTTGGATGACTTGTAAACAACAAGTTGGAGTCAGACTTGTAAACAACAAGTTTGAGTAAACAACAAGTTGGATGACTTGTAAACAACAAGTTGGAGTCAGAGTTGTAAACAACAAGTTGGAAGTCAGCTTGACTTGTAAACAACAAGTTGGATGACTTGTAAACAACAAGTTGGAGTCAGACTTGTAAACAACAAGTTGGAGTCAGACTTGTAAACAACAAGTTGGATGACTTGTAAACAACAAGTTCGAGTCAGACTTGTAAACAACAAGTTGGATGACTTGTAAACAACAAGTTGGAGTCAGACTTGTAAACAACAAGATGGAGTCAGACTTGTAAACAACAAGTTGGATGACTTGTAAACAACAAAGTGGAGTCAGACTTGTAAACAACAAGTTGGAGTCAGACTTGTAAACCACAAGTTGGAGTCAGACTTGTAAACAACAAGTTGGAGTCAGACTTGTAAACAACAAGTTGGATGACTTGTAAACAACAAGTTGGAGTCAGACTTGTAAACAACAAGTTGGAGTCAGACTTGTAAACAACAAGTTGGAGTCAGACTTGTAAACAACAAGTTGGAGTCAGACTTGTAAACAACAAGTTGGATGACTTGTAAACAACAAGTTGGAGTCAGACTTGTAAACAACAAGTTGGATGACTTGTAAACAGACTTGTAAACAACAAGTTGGATGACTTGTAAACAACAAGTTGGAGTCAGACTTGTAAACAACAAGTTGGATGACTTGTAAACAACAAGTTGGAGTCAGACTTGTAAACAACAAGTTGGATGACTTGTAAACAACAAGTTGGAGTCAGACTTGTAAACAACAAGTTGGAGTCAGACTTGTAAACAAGTTGGAGTCAGACTTGTAAAATTTCAGGAGTCAGAGTAGGAAAATGTTTTGGCCGATTCCAGAACCCCGAGTTAGACGATGTAGTTGTTGTGAAGGATGTTTATTCACTTTGTAAACAATTTGCTCAATATTTCATTTAACGTGTTATACGACTTACCAGTTCAGGGGGGCGGGGGTGGGAGAGGGGAGCTACCAAAACTAGGCTCCCGAATAGGCACCTCCTATATAAGCAGCCCACCCCGAATAATCCTAATTACGCCACTACCTGCATCTGATTTCTTACTTTTTGAGGTCGTATATTAGTTTTTTTTTTTTTAACTAAATGGGAGGGAAGCTAATTATAATAATAATATTAATTGACAAACAACATTTTTCTTTCTTATATAAGAATAAGTGTTCTTAGGTCAGTTTCTTGCGCTGATTTCAAATTTGAAATCCGTTTATCTCTATCACATCGGGTTCTTAAGATATTTGTGAATAAATATATTTTTGGGAAACCGTTATTTGCTCCGTTTCATTTTTACTATATAACTTTTAAAAAATTAATAAAATGCAAAATAATTCTACTTTTTATACTGCTAAAAGATGCATGACATATGTTACGTTATATTTCAAATAGTTACTGTATTTTGAAATAATTCTGAGTGAAATATGGCTTCTAGAAGTTGTAGAAATTCGGCTGATCTGTTCTGTTACGTGTGCGGATATTTTACCGATCGTGTTCACCAGAAAAACTTTACACCATTACTAAAGAAAGCATATTAACTTTATTTCGATTCGAAAGTTGATGATGCAAATAAATCTTGGAAGCCAAATGCAGTTTGTTCGACTTGTGCAAATACATTGGCAGGTTGGTTACGAAAATCGCCGAAGCATAAGTCGATGCCTTTTGGAGTGCCAGTAATATGGCGTGAACCGACAAATCACGCTACTGATTGTTACTTCTGCTTGACAAATATCTATGGTTTCACTTTTAAAACTAGAAAGTCTGTGGTTTATCCAAATATTGAATCGGTTTCGAAACCAGTGCCTCATGATCCAATCACGTGTCCGATCCCAGTTCCACCAGAACAATATCCATTGGACGTGAATGAACCATCAGAAAGTGATAGTTTACCTGCTTTAGAAACTAATTCTGACTCGGATTATATACCGGTGAATGATGGTGTTCACTTAATTAACCATTCAGAACTTTCAGATCTAATACGTGATCTCGCTCTCACCAAAGGACAAGCGGAATTACTCAGTTCGCGACTCAAAGAATGGAATCTTTTAGCGCCCAATACTCCGATATCTAAATTTCGTCATAGACACAGAGAACTTGTTCAATACTTTGAGATGGATGATGACATTTGCTATTGCAAAGATGTAAACGGTCTACTGGTGCACCTCGGTCATGAGCACATAGTCAATGAATGGCGACTTTTCATCGACTCTTCCAATACTAGTCTAAAAGCCGTGTTATTGCATAATGGAAATTTATTTTCATAAATTCCAGTCGCCTACTCTGTTCATATGAAAGAAACTTATGACAATATGGCTATACTTTTGGCAAAAATAAAGTACAATGACTACCAATGGCGGATTTGTGGAGACCTAAAGGTCATTGCAATTCTCACGGGCATGCAGACTGGGTATACTAAATTTTGTTGCTTCCTAAGTGAATGGGACAGCCGCAACAGACAGGAACATTATGCAAGAAAGGTGTGGCCTATCAGGGATCGTATGCAGCTCGAGCATAAAAATGTAATACACGAGCCATTAGTTAACAAAGACAGCATCATTTTACCACCGTTACATATAAAGTTTAAACTCATGAAGAATTTCGTAAAAGCGTTAGATAAAACGAGCAAAGCTTTCACTTATCTTCGAGAAAAGTTTCCGCAAATTAGCGATGCAAAGATAAAGGAAGGTATCTTTGTAGGACCTCAGATTAGGAAAGTTATTGCAGACAAACAATTCGAGAACTTGTTACATGGTAGTGAACTTCGCGCATGGATGGCATTCAAATCGATCGTCGATTACTTTCTGGGAAATCACAAATCTGTCGACTATGTGCATATTGTTAAGCAGTGCATAGATGCATACAGAATTATGAGCTGTAACATGTCCCTCAAAATCCATTTGCTCGATTCGCATCTTGACTTTTTCCCTCACAACCTTGGCGAAGTCAGCGATGAACATGGAGAACGATTCCATCAAGATATCGCCGTAATGGAGTCACGTTATCAAGGACGGTGGAGTGTGACCATGCTTCATCGCGATGTACCACATGCCATTCACCGACGAAAGTCGACTGCAAAGAAATTCAAGCCTACATAACTGTTATACTTCTTGTACAAATGATGTTGTAATACTGTATGCCTTGTTAAAAAACTTCAGTTGCGTATTTCTAGAGATCCCGACCTGATAGAGAAAAACGGTTTGCAGATTTAAAAACAGTGCATTAAAATTGACCAGAAAAACATAGAAATGTTAGAGAAAGAAAAAAAAAATTTTTTTTTCTTAGCCAGTGTTACCATCAGATGACTTTTATTTGCCTCCCTTTATCGATCATCTAGGTCAACATTTGCCTCCCTTTATCGATCATCTAGGTCAACATTTACCTCCCTTTATCGATCATCTAGGTCAACCTAATTGTGAGTTATAATTAGGATATTCTGTGCCATTTTATTTTTAATGTTGCGAGATATTCAAATACAGACCGTCCTTTACAATTAACTACATTTGTCAGTGATGCCTTGGGCTGTCTACCTTTCTTGTACATGATCTGTTCCACACTTGTCCCGCTTTTTTATCCATTTCATTCCCTATTCACACACACAAGCGCACACACACACACATATATATATGCACACACGTATAAATATATATATATATTGGTACTGCGTATTGTGGGATTACATCAATATAATAGTTGTCCAAAACATATTATTTGCTTTTCGTTGCGCTTTTGAAATGATGGCCCTTATCTTACGTAGCCGAAATAAAATACAACATTTTCCAAATACAACATTGTTATTTTTACTGTTGATCAGAATCGACGTCATTGCACTCCGGGCAAACCCATAGGTGCCCAGTCTCCCTCAGCAAATATCGGAGGGTATGAATGCTATATGTTCCTGTAGCGTGCTGGTTATGTGCACGCCAGGTACATCTTCTCATATGTCCATCCCTGCTGGTCTTACGTTTAATGCCAAATTCCAGCAATGTTAACCTTGATGATTCATCGATTACAGTGTCATTCTCTAATAGTCGATCATTAATTGCCCACATTATGTCTACCCAATCCAGATCCAATGCACCTTCTACGGGTGCTCTTGAAGCTAGCCTGTCAGCTCTGTCATTGCCGCGTCTGTCAGCTCTGTCATTGCCGCGTACCTCTGCATGACCTGGGCAGTAAGTCCATACCAGTTCCTGAAGATTTAAGGCTTATGTGGAGGTTTTCCATTCATGCCAGAGCCATCAACTTTGGATACAACATTTAGATCAATCATCACTAACATTGCTTGAGACATGTTGTTTTCCTTATGACATAACAAAGTATTCCATTCATTTGTATTTCAGACATCTTTGAAGTGATGTGCTTTCGTTGCCATGGTGACGGAATAAACGGATGTGACGTTATCACAATGATGCAGGACATTCAGACGTATTCAGTCTCTTGCCTCGGCAAGTGCCTAAATTTGTCGTCAGGTAAATCTTCCTTCTTTTTTCGTGTTTTTCTTTCTGTAGAGTAATGGACCACAGCCGCAGTAGCTTCCATGCAGGAACCCTCGCATAAACATTTACACACACTTGCTATGATAGTCTCTGTAACACTTAATGTCACATGATGAGTGAGGATCATTAGGTAATGTGTGCACAAAATTTACAATATCTCGAAAAGTTATAGACGACACAGTTCAATTAGACACACGATAAGTGCCAACATTTTTATTTCCAAACATGGTTGTAAGTGGACGACAGCCAGACTACACTTGAAGAAACACAACTACAAGAACGAACAAACTAACGAACTTTATTTTCAAAGGGTTAATAATCAGGCCCGTCTGACATTCTGCCCTTCCTCTCTCTCTCATCATGTATACTGTATCCTTTCATCCTCACATTTATTTTAAGCATTATTTAAGGCATTTATCATTATAAAAGTAATATAACATCACACATTTGCAATAATCATTATAATAAAAGTATGTTTTTAAAGATAAATTTAAAAAAAAACGAAAAAAAATTAAATGAAAAAACAAACACAAACAAAACAAACACACAAGACTGATAAAAACCGAATTCTTCATAGAGTAAATTAGACAGTGATTTAAGACATAATCAGATGGTGTTGTTATAAGAACTCGTGAAATATTCGAACAGTCTGCTACTGAATGACTAGGACTCTAATTTCAGAATAAGCATACAAAATGCTAGAGGAGATTTCATAACATTGGAAAATATTTGGACATCAAAACTAGTCCAACACAAAAAACAGAATCTTCAACTCAAATGTCAAGTCAGTCCTATTGTATGGCTGTGAAACATGGAGAACAAGAAAAACAACAACCAACAAGTTACAGACTTTCATAAATGGGTGCTTGTGTAAAAAAGAAGGATAGAGGTGGTATAACAAAGTCACAAATGTAGAACTGATGACAAAAACCAGACAAGTGCCAGTGGAACAAGAGTTGAAGAGAAGAAGACGCTGGTGATGGATAGGACACACATTTAAGAAACCCATTGATAGCATTACATGACAGTCCTTGTTCTGGAATCACAAGGTAAGAGAGGCAAAGAGGAAGATGGAAAAAACACATGGAGAAGATAGTTTGAGACATACATGACAGGGATGGAGAAGACATGGAAAGACCTTGACCCGATGACACGAGACAGACGGGCTTGGCTTGACGGATTTCTTGTAAAAAGTGATACACATAAAGTTATGTTTGTTTGTTGTAAAAAGTGATACACGTAAAGTTATGTTTGTTTGTTGTAAAAAGTGATACACGTAAAGTTATGTTTGTTTGTTGTAAAAAGTGATACATGTAAAGTTATGTTTGTTTGTTGTAAAAAGTGATACACATAAAGTTATGTTTGTTTGTTGTAAAAAGTGATACACATAAAGTTATGTTAGTGTCGTGAAACATTCTAAATCCACATATATAAATTAAAAGGTAAATGTAAAGCCTAACACATAAATTCAATAAAAGGGAAAGAAGAATGGTTAAAGACCTGTGCTTTCCAATAGCGTACGCCTGTGTTAATAGAACGTCATGCTAGTTGAACAAGAAACCCCCTTTTTATGCTCCGTCTGTATAAAACTACACACGTTCGAAAAATACAACTAGTACTGTGTTTCTTAGAAAACCTTGAGATAAGCAAGCTGCTTAATGACCTAGATTAATACTAGCATTAATTTCATTTTATACACTGCGTAATGAAAGGACAGATGGACTTAGGATAGAGAGAGAGAGGGCTGAACGGAGGAAAGCATGCAACACTAACATGCGTCTCGCGATTAATATTAATGCCACCCCCAACGCGAAAGGCATGAAGCACTAACTTTTTTTCAAATAGACAGTGATAAAAAACACTACCAATACACGGTTAGGTTTTAAAAAAACATGTTTAATGCTTATTAGGAAACATGACATTCTACTGTTTTATGTCTGAAATCCTGACATTAGTCTGACAGAACAGTCGAAAAGGCAGGACAGGTGGCGGTTCTAAATCGATTAAAAAAAACACAAAAAAACAGCACGACTATCCTAAAATACATATTTTGAACGCAGCCACTTAGCTCCATTAAATTTATATAGTTGGGTTCCTTAGGGCTTGCTGACAAAGAATATGTTAAGTGTTACGCAAATAGTCTAGGAATTAACAAATTATAGCCAAAAGAAAATAGTGAGGATGTCTGACAGCACCAAATCATAATCGCACAGTGGCATGTTTTGAAACCACCATTTTACGGGAAATAGGCCACCATGTTAAATCTGATTTGATTGGCGGGAATGATATGTAAGGCAAAACCTGATTAGTCGGATTGCAAATACTATTTTTGGTTGTTAGGGGAAACGTAGGAAGGATAAATTTTTTCAAAAGCTTGTGTAAACATGGTCCTATTGGCTAGACCCGCTGATATAGTCAATTAGGAGCGTCTGTTCAGTGCCACATTTTAAAATAAACTTACTAAGAAACAGTGGGTTGAGATCCAGCTCCTATTTTTCTAAATAAAAGCCTGGGACAGATCCAGATCGGAATTTGTGCCATAATTCATCGCCAGTCAACGTATTTGTTTATTATTTCCATGAATTGTGGTAAGATTGACATATTTGATATCTTTTGATGAAAATTGAATGTGAATTGATAATTTATGTCTGTATATGTGTGTGGTTCAGTAGCAAACATGAGGCAAAGCCTAGATATTACTCCAACCTGAACAAAACTTGTTGGAGAGAAGTATATCTGCATGGTATCGCCAAATAGTACACTGACACCTATCTTATTGACTAGAAGGAACTACTGCTGGAATTGCAGAGGCGTAGTAACCATTAAGGAGAAGAATACTGGTGTAAATTGTTTCAGATGAAGCTAGCAGTTGGCCTACCGCTCTGAACTCAGTGTTTGTTATGTATTGTGTTCAGTGTGGAAATAGATTATAAATTAGTTCTGAAGTAGGAGGCACAACCTTCTTGTTTCAGGGACCGTGGTCATAACTTATTGAAGCAGCACCTGGTCTGAGTTTTGCTGAATCCAGAGGCTGATAGCATACCCCTTGGTCCAGATAGCGACCAGTGAGGTGTCCCAAGAACACAGTGAAGCAAGCGAGCAGAGGAGACCATTTCCTGCCGCCATCACAGAAGATAAGATTTTGTGGCCAGAGCAGCTCAATTTTATGTGCCCCCTCTAAAATTGACAATATTTTAAAGAAAGAGGGACAATAAATTGTTTCAATTGACAGGAACTGTGAACTTTTCCCAATACTATTTCCACCATAAGCAAACACTTGAAGTCATGACGACAAACAACAACCAAGCTTGAACAAGCCAGTATTACCTCATAGTACTACATCACAACTTACACACATATGATAATAATAATAATATATGTCAATACAAAGATCATAACTATAAATTGTGTACATATAACCTGTAATTACATTTGATTGTGATTCCTGGTTCACTGTGTAGTTGAATCAGGATATCTATTATTGAAAGGAATTAATACATATACTTTTAAACTTTAACACTTGACTCATTTAAGATAGTCTTATAGAGTGTTATATGTGTGTGAGTGTCACAGTGTTGTAAAGTGTTGTGGAATAAATTAAATTGTTTATCTGTCTGTTGTTGTTGTGACTTACACTTCATCATTTTCATAACCCTAGACATTCAACGTAGTCATCACAATATTCCAGAATAATTCTGACTGAGGTATAAAGGTGGTAGCAAGTAAGGTCATCTGTAATACACCACACTTATTAGATACAGATACCTTCACAGCTGATCTCAGTCAGTACACTAAGTCACTATAAATATTTATATCATCCCACTTTACCACATATATTGGGGGCTCGCTCCCGGGATATTGAACTTTCTCCTATTATATATATTGGGAATAATAAAAATTTAAAAGGTATCCTTGGGTGAAAATAAATAAGGTTGAGCTCTCAGTGCCTGTGGTTGTCCTTAGATATTTAGTTAGAGATTGAATTGTTTAGTTAGATATTGTTTACATTTGTCGGTTAGAAAATGGCCGACTTGGCAAAATTTCGATCTGCTGCTATGCAGGCTGCAAAAGAGTTAGGAATGGACGGGCAAGTTATGATTGCCTATGTCACTACGGAATGTGACAAATATATTGAACGTGAAGAAAGAAGATTAGAAAAAGAGGCCGAAAGAAAATTAGAATCGGAAAGATTAGAAAAAGAGGCTGAAAGAAAGTTAGAGGCGGAAAAAGAAGTTAAGAGGTTGCAGATTGAGGCTGAGGCTAAGGCATTGGAGGCAGGGAGATTAAAAGGCTCCAGTATGAAGAGAAGAAGCTGGAGGCAGAAAGAGAAGACAAGAGACTGGCTACAGAAAGAGAGGAAAGAAGGCAAGCTACAGAAAGAGAGGAAAGAAGATTGACTGCAGAGAGGGAAGCAGAAAAGGAGGAGAAGAGATTACAAAGGGAACATGAGTTATGACTAAGGGAGTTGGAATTTCAAGGCCATGCTCCTGAAAATGGTGCCAGTCCCTTTACCTCCGATGCTACTGCTAGTCAGGGAGCCTCAACCTCAGCTATGAACTTTCATTTAGATCATTTTGTTGAGAAAGACGATGATATCGAGAGCTATCTAAATAGATATGAACTATTAGCTACCACGTATGGGTTAGAGAGAGAAAGGTGGAGCTTAAAGTTATCTCAAGGTCTTTGTGGTGCAGCTTATGAAGTTTTTGCCAAAATGAGCAGAAATGATCAAGAAAATTATGACATGCTAAAGCAGGCTTTTTGTTAAGATATGAAAAGAATGGAGAATTTTATAGGAAAAACTTTAGGAATGCTAAACTACTGTCAGGTGAAACCTATCACCAGTTCTCTGCACGGTTAGAGACATACTTGGAGAAATGGACTTCTCTGGGGAAAACCCAAGATCTTAAGGAAATGATCCTTATAGAACAACTAAGAGAGTCCATGGCTCCAGACCTGAGAAAGTTTCTCATGGAACAAGGTGCAGAGAGACTGGGTGAGCTACTAAATGTCGCTGAAAGGTATCAAGCAGCTCAGGCAGAGGTATCAGGTAATAAAAAGAAACAGGTAGATAATTTTAAGGCACCACAGAACTTTAATAAATTTGATCCTAGAGATCATAACAAAGGTAAGCACCAGTTTGATAGGCCACGGTATGACAATAAAAATAAAACCCCACAATTCGATGAAAGGAAATATGATGAAAGAAAATCTTTCAACCAAGGAAGGAGGTGGTGTAAAAATTGTAAGATGAACAATCATGACACTGACCATTGTAGAAGGAAACCTCCTCATTGTGCTGCTATGACATCTGGAAAAAAGGAAAAAAAGGTCAAACCTTCGGAACTACAGGAACCATACCACCCCCCAGTGTGTGAAGATGTAATCTGTAATGGTGTCACCATAAGGTGTTTATATGATACAGGTTTAGATTATGATTCCGTTGTGAGTTCTCACCTGGTGCAGGCAGATCAATACACCACAGAAACAGTGGAGATTCAAACTGCAACCAAGGATGTAGCTACCATGACACTTCCCGTCGCCCGGATAAAAGTGAAAACGCGATATGTGGAAGGAATCATAAAAGCAGCAGTGATAAATGAGCCAATCTACCCTCTGATATTGGGGTGTAGATATGTCTTCTTACGGAATCCCAAGAGACCTGTGATATTGGCAACAGTGCAGACCAGATCACAGTCTAAAAAGGAGGAGGATAATCCAATAAATACTCATCCAGATGAGATGAGGAAGGCACAGGCGGAGGACAAAACACTCAAGCCGTATTTCAAGAAGTTGCCCAAATCTCATACACCTCCAGGCAAGGGAGAATTTTATATGAAGAACAAGCTGATTTATAGGAAGGCTGGATCTGAATCCAATGGTCACGGACAGCTGGTCCTTCCCACTTCATATAGGACTAACGTGTTGGAACTAGGGCATGCGATTCCCTTCAGTGGTCATATGGGGATCAGCGCAACAGGACAGCGTATAGCTTGTCACTATTTCTGGCCAGGGATAACTGAAGATATCAAACGATATGTAAAATCCTGTCCAGAGTGCCAACGAGTAGCACCTAAGCATTGGACTGCACCAGCAACTCTGGGGGAAATGCCCATAGTGGGAACACCCTTTGAGAGAGTTGCCGTGGATCTTGTGGGACCTCTCACTCGAACTAAGAGAAGGAACAGCTACATTCTGACTCTGGTGGACACTTGTTCTATGTAGGGAGAGGCGGTAGCCCTGTCATCGATTGATTCTTAGCATGTGGCAGAGGCATTACTCACAATTTTCACAAGGTTAGGCTTTCCCAATCAAATCTTGACTGATAATGGCTCTCAGTTCAAGGGGAAACTAACAGAAGAAGTTTTCAGGATCTTCCAGGCCAAACACTTCCATTGTAGTGTGTACCATCCCCAAGGGAACGGCCAAGTGGAAAGATTTAATGGCACGTTGATGTCGATCCTGAGAAAGTTGGCACACGAAAAACCAGATACATGGGACCAGTACCTTCACGCCGCCCTCTTTGCTTATCGGGAGGTACCCCATAGTTCAACCGGTATGGCCCCGGCAACATTATTATTTGGAAGGCCAATAAAAGGTCCACTGGAAGCGCTGTTAAGAACGTGGACTGATGAAAAGGCAGAGGAAAATATTACATCCTCATACCAATATGTGAATGAGCTGACCACTCGTTTAAAAACTGGCTGGAAATTTTCCAATGAAAATTTGAGACAAGCCAGGAAGAAACATGCTGCCTATTACAACAGGAAAGCTAAAGACAGAGATTTGGCTGTGGGAGAGAAGGTACTGCTTCTTCTACCCGGTAGTCAGAATAAGTTACAAATTGGATGGCAAGGTCCATATACAGTTCTAGAGAAGGTGTCTAGAACCAATTATAAGATAGATAAGAAGGGGAAAGAAAAAAAATCTATCATGTGAATCTCCTGAAGAAATATTTGGAAAGAGAAAATCAGGAAGAGACACACTTGTTGACCTTGTCCATTGCCATGGAGATGAAAAAGGAACCACTTTCATCATTTGAATATCCATTACACCCCTGTGAGACAGCGGCACAGGTGAAAATCAGTACACATTTAACAAAAAATCAGAAAGAGAGAGTGCAACAGGTTCTAGATAATCATACAGAGGTGTTAACAGACCGACCGGGGCATACAAACTTATTGGAATATGATATGAAACTGATAGACCCCACACCTGTCTGTATGAAACCCTATTCGATTCCTTTTGCTAAGGAGAAAGCTTTGAAGGAAGAGATAGACTATTTGTTGAAGGAAGGAATTATTTCACACAGTGAATCTTCGTATAGTTCCAGTGTGGTGCTCTTAAGGAAACCCTATGGAGAACATAGACTCTGTATAGATTACAGGAGACTGAATGCTATCACAGAAGGACAGGTGGATCCATTGCCGGATACAAGTCAGTTGTTTGCCAGGCTAAATAAAGCTAAATATTTCTCAAAAGTGGATCTGAGTAAAGGATACTATCAGATTCCAGTAAAGCCTGAGGTTAGACCATACCTAGCTTTTAGTACCTCAGAAGGACACTATGAGTTTAACAGATTGCCATTTGGATTGAAGAATGCGCCTAGTGTCTTCTCTAGAATGATGAGAAAATTGTTGGATCCTCTGAATAACCCATGCATCACAAATTTCATGGATGATATCCTTATAGCAACAGAAACATTTGAGGAACACATTGACTCTCTGAACATGCTGTTTAATCGACTTAGAGAAGCGAATTTAACAGCCCGACCAACCAAATGTTGCGTTGGATGTAAAGAATTAGAATTCTTGGGACACACAGTCCATCAGGGAAACATGACCCCTGACCCCAAGAATTTAGAGAAACTAAAGAAAGCCCCGAGACCACAAACCAAGAAAGACGTGAGATCCTTTGTCTCATTATGTGGTTTCTACCAAAAGTATATCAAAAACTTTAATTCCGTATGTGCACCGTTAACTGATTTGACACGTAAAGGAAATCCAGATCGAATTACATGGACATCACAATGTGAATTAGCTTACCAGGAATTGAAGGAAAAGCTCACAAGCAAACCTATTTTGAAATTACCTGACTTAAGTCAAGAATTCATTGTAAGGACGGATGCCAGTAATATCGGGTTAGGTGCGACCCTGTTACAGAAATCAGATGCACTGGATGGGGAATTAAGCCCAGTGGCATATGCTAGCAGAAAGTTGAATAAAGCTGAAACCAATTACTCAACTAGCGAAAAAGAATGTCTTGCAGTAATATGGGCGATAAAGAAATTCAATATTTATCTGTATGGGAAGGCATTTAAGTTGCAAACGGATCACAAACCATTGTCGTTTCTAGCGCAGGCTAGGCATGAAAATTCTAGGTTACTCAGATGGTCCTTACTTATGCAGCCATTTGAGTTTAGCATAGAGTATATTTCTGGAAAAACAAATCTGGGAGCGGATTTTTTAAGCCGCCATCCGTGTGATGAGAATCACCGTAAGCCCCAGAAATAATAGTAAATTTCTCTATGTGTATATAGAATTATAGACTGACATATAACGTCTGTTTTAAGAGGGGAGAATTTGTCGTGAAACATTCTAAATCCACATATATAAATTAAAAGGTAAATGTAAAGCCTAACACATAAAGAAGAATGGTTAAAGACCCGTGCTTTCCAATAGCGTACGCCTGTGTTAATAGAACGTCATGCTAGTTGAACAAGAAACCCCCTTTTTATGCTCCGTCTGCATAAAACTACACACGTTCGAAAAATACAACTAGTACTGTGTTTCTTAGAAAACCTTGAGATAAGCAAGCTGCTTAATGACCTAGATTAATACTAGCATTAATTTCATTTTATACACTGCGTAATGAAAGGACAGATGGACTTAGGATAGAGAGAGAGAGGGCTGAACGGAGGAAAGCATGCAACACTAACACGCGTCTCGCGATTAATATTAATGCCACCCCCAACGCGAAAGACATGAAGCACTAACTTTTTTTCAAATAGACAGTGATAAAAAACACTACCAATACACGGTTAGGTTTTAAAAAAACATGTTTAATGCTTATTAGGAAACATGACATTCTACTGTTTTATGTCTGAAATCCTGACATTAGTCTGACAGAACAGTCGAAAAGGCAGGACAGGTGGCGGTTCTAAATCGATTTAATAAAAAACACAAAAAAACAGCACGACTATCCTAGAATACATATTTTGAACGCAGCCACTTAGCTCCATTAAATTTATATAGTTGGGTTCCTTAGGGCTTGCTGACAAAGAATATGTTAAGTGTTACGCAAATAGTCTAGGAATTAACAAATTATAGCCAAAAGAAAATAGTGAGGATGTCTGACAGCACCAAATCATAATCGCACAGTGGCATGTTTTGAAACCACCATTTTACGGGAAATAGGCCACCATGTTAAATCCGATTTGATTGGCGGGAATGATATGTAAGGCAAAACCTGATTAGTCGGATTGCAAATACTATTTTTGGTTGTTAGGGGAAACGTAGGAAGGATACATTTTTTCAAAAGCTTGTGTAAACATGGTCCTATTGGCTAGACCCGCTGATATAGTCAATTAGGAGCGTCTGTTCAGTGCCACATTTTAAAATAAACTTACTAAGAAACAGTGCGTTGAGATCCAGCTCCTATTTTTCTAAATAAAAGCCTGGGACAGAGGCAGATCGGAATTTGTGCCATAATTCATTGCCAGTCAACGTATTTGTTTATTATTTCCATGAATTGTGGTAAGATTGACATATTTGATATCTTTTGATGAAAATTGAATGTGAATTGATAATTTATGTCTGTATATGTGTGTGGTTCAGTAGCAAACATGAGGCAAAGCCTAGATATTACTCAAACCTGAACAAAACTTGTTGGAGAGAAGTATATCTGCATGGGATCGCCAAATAGTACACTGACACCTATCTTATTGACTAGAAGGAACTACTGCTGGAATTGCAGAGGCGTAGTAACCATTAAGGAGAAGAATACTGGTGTAAATTGTTTCAGATGAAGCTAGCAGTTGGCCTACCGCTCTGAACTCAGTGTTTGTTATGTATTGTGTTCAGTGTGGAAATAGATTATAAATTAGTTCTGAAGTAGGAGGTACAACCTTCTTGTTTCAGGGACCGTGGTCATAACTTATTGAAGCAGCACCTGGTCTGAGTTTTGCTGAATCCAGAGGCTGATAGCATACTCCTTGGTCCAGATAGCGACCAGTGAGGTGTCTCAAGAACACAGTGAAGCAAGCGAGCAGAGGAGACCATTTCCTGCCGCCATCACAGAAGATAAGATTCTGTGGTCAGAGCAGCTCAATTTTATGTGCCCCCTCTAAAATTGACAATATTTTAAAGAAAGAGGGACAATAATTGTTTCAATTGACAGGAACTGTGAACTTTTCCCAATACTATTTCCACCATAAGCAAACACTTGGAGTCATGATGACAAACAACAACCAAGCTTGAACAAGCCAGTATTACCTCATAGTACTACATCACAACTTACACACATATGATAATAATAATAATATATGTCAATACAAAGATCATAACTATAAATTGTGTACATATAACTTGTAATTACATTTGATTGTGATTCCTGGTTCACTGTGTAGTTGAATCAGGATATCTATTATTGAAAGGAATTAATACATATACTTTTAAACTTTAACACTTGACTCATTTAAGATAGTCTTATAGAGTGTTATATGTGTGTGAGTGTCACAGTGTTGTAAAGTGTTGTGGAATAAATTAAATTGTTTATCTGTCTGTTGTTGTTGTGACTTACATTTCATCATTTTCATAACCCTAGACATTCAACATAGTCATCACAATATTCCAGAATAATTCTGACTGAGGTATAAAGGTGGTAGCAAGTAAGGTCATCTGTAATACACCACACTTATTAGATACAGATACCTTCACAGCTGATCTCAGTCAGTACATTAAGTCCCCTATAAATATTTATATCATCCCACTTTACCACAGTTTGTTTGTTGTAAAAAGTGATACACATAAAGTTATGTTTGTTTGTTGTAAAAAGTGATACACATAAAGTTATGTTTGTTTGTTGTAAAAAGTGATACACATAAAGTTATGTTTGTTTGTTGTAAAAAGTGATACACATAAAGTTATGTTTGTTTGTTGTAAAAAGTGATACACATAAAGTTATGTTTGTTTGTTGTAAAAAGTGATACACATAAAGTTATGTTTGTTTGTTGTAAAAAGTGATACACATAAAGTTATGTTTGTTTGTTGTAAAAAGTGATACACATAAAGTTATGTTTGTTTGTTGTAAAAAGTGATACACATAAAGTTATGTTTGTTTGTTGTAAAAAGTGATACACATAAAGTTATGTTTGTTTGTTGTAAAAAGTGATACACATAAAGTTATGTTTGTTTGTTGTAAAAAGTGATACACATAAAGTTATGTTTGTTTGTTGTAAAAAGTGATACACATAAAGTTATGTTTGTTTGTTGTAAAAAGTGATACACATAAAGTTATGTTTGTTTGTTGTAAAAAGTGATACACATAAAGTTATGTTTGTTTGTTGTAAAAAGTGATACACATAAAGTTATGTTTGTTTGTTGTAAAAAGTGATACACATAAAGTTATGTTTGTTTGTTGTAAAAAGTGATACACATAAAGTTATGTTTGTTTGTTGTAAAAAGTGATACACATAAAGTTATGTTTGTTTGTTGTAAAAAGTGATACACATAAAGTTATGTTTGTTTGTTGTAAAAAGTGATACACATAAAGTTATGTTTGTTTGTTGTAAAAAGTGATACACATAAAGTTATGTTTGTTTGTTGTAAAAAGTGATACACATAAAGTTATGTTTGTTTGTTGTAAAAAGTGATACACATAAAGTTATGTTTGTTTGTTGTAAAAAGTGATACACATAAAGTTATGTTTGTTGTAAAAAGTGATACACATAAAGTTATGTTTGTTGTAAAAAGTGATACACATAAAGTTATGTTTGTTGTAAAAAGTGATACACATAAAGTTATGTTTGTTGTAAAAAGTGATACACATAAAGTTATGTTTGTTGTAAAAAGTGATACACATAAAGTTATGTTTGTTTGTTGTAAAAAGTGATACACATAAAGTTATGTTTGTTGTAAAAAGTGATACACATAAAGTTATGTTTGTTGTAAAAAGTGATACACATAAAGTTATGTTTGTTGTAAAAAGTGATACACATAAAGTTATGTTTGTTGTAAAAAGTGATACACATAAAGTTATGTTTGTTGTAAAAAGTGATACACATAAAGTTATGTTTGTTGTAAAAAGTGATACACATAAAGTTATGTTTGTTGTAAAAAGTGATACACATAAAGTTATGTTTGTTGTAAAAAGTGATACACATAAAGTTATGTTTGTTGTAAAAAGTGATACACATAAAGTTATGTTTGTTGTAAAAAGTGATACACATAAAGTTATGTTTGTTGTAAAAAGTGATACACATAAAGTTATGTTTGTTGTAAAAAGTGATACACATAAAGTTATGTTTGTTGTAAAAAGTGATACACATAAAGTTATGTTTGAGGCACTCGTGAGAAAAAAAGAAGTAGAAAACTAGACAACAGAAAAAGAACAGAAATGAAAAGTTTACCAGAGACTCGAACCCAGGACCATCTGAACGGAAACATTGCCTCGCTAAGGGAGTGAATCTTTACTACCCGTCCTGCTAACTAGGATTTGTTGGAAGCATATATTCCTTGGGCAACTAATTTGTAATGACATATTTTAATGGATTTAAGATCAGCTAATAGGTATTTGTGTTGTTAGTAGTTAGCACAACGTGTATAGTAAGTCATGATCGCCCATTCCAGTCGGCAGTGAGCAGGGAAAGAAGAAAAGTTGATAGAAGAGAGATAACCAAATAAAATTTAATAGCTCTGTTTCCACGCTTAGTTATTTCCCTTGATTATCGCTTTGTCCATTAACTTTCTTGTTTTTCACATTTCATCACCATCATCAAGTGAAGGGACGGACTTACAGTCGCTCGTATTCATTATCTGTTCTCTCGTCACTATAAGACTATCAGATAACTCTGTAAACACTTCCTTGTCTTCATCCTTTATATCTTCTTTTTCCATTAGTGTTGGCCCCAATATTTGGTGCCCAAGGCACGTACCCCACCTACCTCACCCTAGTTACGCCACTACTCCGAAGAGACAAAGATAGAATCGAACTATTACTCCCTCAGAGGAGACTAACACGAAGTTTGGGTGAGTCTGGCAAGCTCATGTAATACAAACTGGTATATAAAGCAGTAAATTAATATGAAACAAATATAAAGGTATGTTATAAGGCACTCGTAGGAAATAAAGAAGTAGAACACTAGACAACAGAAAAACAACAGACATGAGTGGCTTACCCAGGATTTGAACCCTGGACCTTCCGTGCGACAACACCGCCTAGCTATGCAAGCAGATCACACTGTCCTCCCTGCCATCTACGCATCCCCAAAAAGGATGTTTCAATGACAGGTGGTGGTTCAATGCTACATGGGGAGGGGAAATTAAAATGATCATCTTTTCTCTTCTACTCCGCTCCATCCACATCCTTGGACTAGATCATCTTTTCTCTTCTACTCCGCTCCATCCACATCCTTGGACTAGATCATCTTGTCTCTTCTAATCCGCACCATCCACATCCTTGGACTAGATCATCTTGTCTCTTCTAATCCGCACCATCCACATCATTGGACTAGATCATCTTGTCTCTTCTACTCCACTCCGTCCACATCCTTGGACCAGACCATCTGACGTAGGAGACGATGCCTCCATGCAACTTCATGTCTCTTATTCATAATTCTTTTGCTGAATTATTGTCATGCTAGACGTTAATCTGTATAGTACCTTCTCTCCTTGTCGTCCCGTGTCTCTCTTTCCGCCTATGTGTGCGTGCGTGCGTGCGTGCGTGCGTGTGTGTGTGTGTGTGTGGGTGTGTGTGTGACTGCATTCTAGTTTCCTGTTTGAATCAAACATCCAAGAACAATGTCACTGTTTGTCCCATGACATGTGTAATAAGCCAACTTTGATCATTGACACTTTCTCATATTTTCATGAATCTAATTAGATGTCCGTGGTAAACTTAGGAAAAAGGGCAGCAGTCAATTTTTTTCTCTCTCATTATTAAAAAGTACGTTTACGCGTAAAAACAACCACAGGGTTGAATTAAAAGTGAACTTCCTAACATTTAAATATTTCCAGCACATCAGGAAGCCTGGAACTCATTTTGTTGATTCTGAACTAAGTTAATTTAATTATTTGTAATGTTTTGACAAATTATTTTAATTTTGCATACCGGTACTTCTTTTCAAGGGATGTAATTTTTCTCCCTTGCTGTCTATGGGAAACAATCAGATCGCAAAGTTGAATAAATGTGATATTATGAGATTTTACTACGATCTCTCTACTTATCATCTCATCTCATCTCATAATCGGAACCTCTTCTACCCCGTGAAACGAGGTGTAGAGGGTACCCAAGTGCACAAGGCCCATGGGCGGACATGTAATCGAAGTGACTTGGCAAACAGGTGATTAGCCCATTATGCCCGAACTTGCCCTCATGTGTACTCATATTCGCCATAAAACCTTCGAACTATCGAGACGTCATTCCAGCCAAAATGGACAGAGCCTCATATACCCGAAGGTTTCGAGGGATGTCCTTCCTCATCTGCACAAAGGCATTTATAGAGGAACTCTCAAGACCCGTAGGTCTGAGGAAAGGAGCAAATCTGAAGACAGGCACAGCAGTCTTTGGTACTGGGAGGTCTCCACTCAGAGTGGTGCACCACACACAGTCAGCAAAGACAAAGGTCGCCTGCGGCGTACTTATTATTTTTAAAAATATAAAAATACACACCTGTTTGATAATAGATTAGATCAGCCACCATCTTCGCATCGAAGGTCGGTTGCAATAGGTCTCCAATGCCTGCTGTCTCTTGTCTTGATGGTGCACTCTGATAGACGCTTTCCTGTCCATCTCTTGTTGTTATCTTCACACTTATAGCACTGTCTTCCTGTTGCACGTTTGCCTTCCTCTACCTTCAATTATGCTTTTAAACAAGGTGCCAGAGTCTCTGACCACAGCATAGGAGAGGAGAGTCACATGCTGTGAGATTACGTGCTCAAGAAAAGCCATGCATATTACCAGGAGTGACACTGAGAAATGATGGCATCAGAAACTACATTCTGCACTAGGTTTATAGAGAAATAGAAACATGAGTGGTTTGGCTATCTCAAGAAAATGATGCCCGATAAATTATCACTACGCGCATACAACAGGAGACAATCTGGGTTCATAGCGCCGGGAAGACCAGGAGGAAGTTGGACAGTCAACGTCACAGACATCCTACAATAACACGGGCTCATAGCAACTAATGCAACACACATAGCTCAAACATCAGCTCCCCGCTACGTGTCATGGCTACAGTGCGCCCCAAAAGGGAGTAAGTAAGTTTTTTTTTTATCAGTGGTTCGCCATATGGTCTACAGGGGGCCAGACCATATTTCTAGGGGGCCACAGTAAGATGGTAAAGTTCATTTTTCCAGCTAACAGCGACTAAGAGGGGGGAGAGGCCACAGAGGTAAATGAGGCTCAGAAGGGGGTAATGAGGGGGAAAAAGTTGAGAACCCCTGGTTTATATGACCAACATAATTATATGACCAACATAATTATATGACCAACATCATTATATGACAAACATCATTATATGACCAACGTCATTATATGACCAACATAATTATATGACCAACATAATTATATGACAAACATCATTATATGACCAACATCATTATATGACCAACATAATTATATGACCAACATCATTATACGACCAACATAATTATATGACCAACATAATTATATGACCAACATCATTATATGACCAACATAATTATATGACCAACATCATTATATGACCAACATCATTATATGACCAACATCATACCAACATCATTATATGACCAACATATTTATATGACCAACATCATTATATGACCAACATAATTATATGACCAACATCATTATATGACCAACATCATTATATGACCAACATAATTATATGACCAACATCATTATATGACCAACATCATTATATGACTAACATCATTATATGACCAACATCATTATATGACCAACATCATTATATGACCAACATAATTATATGACCAACATCATTATATGACCAACATCATTATATGACCAACATCATTATATGACCAACATCATTATATGACTTGGCAGAGATATTTGTCATTTATTACAATTAAATATGCAGTACAACATAACAGTTTTGTCCTGTCTTCTCTTTGTGCACTTACCTGGCCACCGGTAAAAGTCAACTGTCTTAACGATGAACATTTTGATTATATATTTGGCAGGGTCCATGGCAGTCTACGACTGTGCTCACGATATGCTGACTCACACGGACTCCTGTCTTCAGAACGGGGACACAGAGATGTGCTTTTGCTCAGGTGATTTCTGTAACGGTCCTTCCGCACTCACGTACTCTACCACCAACTTCAGCAAGCCATTTCTCTTTCCCAAACATCCACTGCCACATGGCGACTTTGATCACAATTATGAAATCGCCGACGATACCGAGAAAAATGTCCAAATGAACAACTTATCAACAGCTGAGAGTTTAGCAAACAATACGAATAACAAACTGAATTCGTCCCGTATTACCGGGACGGTGAAAGAAAACGCAGGTGACAATATTTCTAATTCATATGAATATGAGTTATTCCCAGAAGACACCAGTGACGCCACAACAGGAAATTTGTCCCAATTTCAGCCCGATCATAAAAGTGCAATCGACTTTATCATTTCACAAAATAATAACTCCAGTTTTAATAACAATTCCAGGTCAAGTGAGGTCACATCTATACAAGCTATTAATATTAACGACCTACATGTCGGTAACTTGAAAGACAGTAGTGTGGAATCGGATTCAGGTCAACCCAGTTCGAATGTAACAGTGTTTACTATTGTGATAGCTGTAGTGTGTAGTGTGTTTACACGGCAGAGTGTATCGTGATTGTCAATAAAAGATTGTGATGTGTATCTGTGACGTTGCATGATGAATAAAAGCTTAGAGTTAAGAGAGAAATATATGTGGGTATATGAAAGATGTGGGAGAAGCCTTGGGCAGGGCACAAACTTTATGAGAGATAGATATGGGTATATGAAAGACGTGGGAGAAGCCTTGGGCAGGCCACCAACTTTATGAGAGATATATATGGGTATATGAAAGCTTTGAGAAAGGCCTGAGGGTGAGTGCCAACTTTATGAGAGAGATAGATGTAGTTGTATGAGAGCGATGAGTAGAAGACCACGACAGACCGCCGACATAATGAGAGAATTAGATGTGGTTATATGAGAGCGGAGAAGTCTGAAGTAAACCGCCAAGTTTATGAGAGAAATAGATCTAGTTAAACCAGAGCGATGACAGACGCTTGAGACAGACAGACATATAGATGTGGTTATATGAGAGAAGTCTGAGACAGACAGCCAAATAAATGTGGTTATATGAGAGAAGTCTGATTCATACCACAAGCTTTATAAAAGAAATAGATGTTGTTACATGAGAGCGACGAGGGAAGTCTGAGACAGACCGCCAACTTTATGAAAGAAACAGATATGGTTATATAAGAGCGAACAAAGCAGAAGAATTGCTCGTTTGAAGTGGCGCCTTGCTGGTAAAGAGTAAATACAAACAATTATGTCCAAGACACGTCGTTTGTTGATTGATCTAACCGGAAGTGAAGCTTCATTATTTGTATGAGAACTGACAGAGTGCGCATCTCCAGACACTGTTGAACGTGTCTACCTAAAGTCAGGGCTGAAAGAGTGCGCTTCTCCGGCCACTGTTGAACGTGTCTACCAAGTCAGGGCTGACGGAGTGAGCTTCTCCGGACACTGTTGAACTTGTCTACCCAGAGTAAGGGCTGACGGAGTGAGCTTCTCCAGACACTGTTGAACGTGTTTACCCAGAGTCAGGGCTGACGGAGTGCGCTTCTCCGGACACTGTTGAACGTGTCTACCCAGAGTCAGGGCTGTCGGAGTGCGTTTCTCCAGACACTGTTGAACATGTCTACACAGAGTCAGGACTGACGGAATGAGCTTCTCCGGACACTGTTGAACATGTCTACCCAGAGTCAGTACTGTGCATAAAAAAAAAAAGAAACTGTTGTTACATTTCTCCTTGTACTGTCACTTGACTGTAACTCAGTGTCGCCTCATCATTTACCCTTATAAAAAAAAAAAAATCAAATTACCCTTCGCTGGGTCATTATCCATATATTAACATTCACTGATCTACGTCGTTAGACTAATTCAATGTTTGTACATCTAAGGTTGCGCCATTATCTTCCTCTTACACTACTTATGATACATGGAGGCAACACTGCCCCCTCCCCACCCTGCACCAAAGCATTCATGTACTCTTGCCGCAGGAGGCTCTGTAGCTCATGTTTGACATAATGATGTTGCCAGGACCCCGCACAATCTTATATTAATCATCTTCTACAACATGCCGGATAGGGCAGTTGTCCTACTCACCGGGGGGGGGGGGGGCCACTTGTAGCCAATAGAATGCTCTCATCTCATCTCATCTCAGCCCGTAACCCGTCATGGGTCGTAGGGGTGCCATGGTGGAAGCATCAGCAGACAGGGTCCTCCACTGCTCTCTATCCTCAGCAATGCGTACAAGTGTGGAAAAACCGTGACCTGCCCATTCTTTGATGTTATCAGCCCAGGATTTTCTCTGCCTTCCTCTTCTCCGTTTACCTTCGTCTGTTCCCTGAAGGATCGTTTTCGAAAGGGAGTCATGACGAGTTACATGCCCAAACCAGGCAAGCTTTCGACGTTTCACTGTTGACAAAAGTGGTTCTTGGTGGCCTGCATAGGTGTTTATCTTCTCTCTAACATAGACATTTGTTTTGTGCTCTTTATAGCAAATGCGCAAAATTCTTCTATAACATTTATGCTCGAAAGCCTGAATCCTTCGCTCCGTATCTGCAGTGAGTGTCCAGCTCTCACACCCATACAAGAGAATAGATGATACAAGTGATTTGTATAATTTGATCTTCACAGGAAAACTGATGTTACTTTTCCAGATCACATTCAACCTTGTCATGGCAGCTGAGGCCATCTCAAGTCTTGATTTCTTTAATTGATCTTCCATCACTGCATATAGTGGACCCGAGATATTTAAAGGTGTTAACTTCTTCTAACGTTTGCCCATTTAACGTAATGTTGGTCGGAACATGTTTCTTATGGCTATTCACCAATATCTTGCTTTTTTCTATATTAATTTCCATCCCATACGTTCTTGTTACTTTCTCCAGTCTAGAGGTAAGGTCTTGAAGTTCTGATTCTGATCCAGCTATCAGATCAATATCATCAGCAAAACGTAGGTTGCACAGAGGTCGGCCTCCAATCGATATGGTTGATTTATAATCGTAGAGAGCCTCTTGCATAATATGTTCTAGATAAATATTAAAGAGCACTGGGGACAGGATACATCCCTGCCGAACTCCTACAGTTGTTTTGAAAAATTCTCCAATGTCGTTGCTTGCAAAAACAGCACTGCTTGCGTCCTTGTATAGTGCTTCAATGATATCTATGATGTTGGTATCAAAATTGAATTTTCTCATTACTTGCCATAAGCCTTCATGCCAGACTCGATCGAAGGCTTTTGTGAAATCGATGAAGTTATGGTATAAATCGTGTTGATGTTGGAGATGTTTTTCGATAAGTAATCTAATATTGAAGATTTGTTCTGAGGTACTTCTTTTTGGTCTAAAGCCAGCCTGTTCCTCTGACAAGATTTCTTCTGATTTCTGTTTTATTCTGTTCAAAAGTATCCTTAACATCACCTTACTTGGATGACTAATAAGGCTAATGGTTCTGTAGTTCTTGCACATTTTTAGATTTCCTTTCTTTGGAAGCGGTATTACTAATGACTGCGTCCATTCTTTTGGCCATTTTTTTTGTACTCCATATCTTCTGGCAAATTGTTGTCATGATTTTTACTATATCTGGTCCTCCATATTTCAAGAGCTCTGCTGGGATATTATCCACACCCGGTGACTTCCCTCCTTTCATCGAACATATAGCCTCTTCCACTTCTTCCCGTAATATTGCTGCATTTCCGAGTTCCCTGTTTTCGCACTTAATGTTGTTTAATATGCCTAAGTTAGTGTCAAGTTTACAGTTATATAATTCTTTACAATATTCTGTCCATCTTCTCATTACAGCTGTTTTTTCATTGAGCAGAGCCCCATTGCTATCTTCTATGACAGTTACCCTGGGCTGTTGGGGTTTTGATAGTTTTCTTAATGTGTCAAAAGCTGCCTTGCTGTTACCTTTTATTAGCCCCGTATTAATGGACTCACATTGATCAGCTACCCATTTTTCTTTGGCCTGTTTCATTTTCTTCCTAATATTTTTATTCACCATACTGTATTGCCATGCTGCTTCAGGAACCTCTTTCTTAACCTTTTTCATTTCCCGCCGTGTATCACATAACTTCAGAATGTCATCTGTAACCCATGGTTTGTTTATTTTCTTTCTTTTACCAAGTATTTCTGTTGCTGATTCAATGAGCACGTCTTTCATGTTCTCTGTGATTGAGTTGATATCATCCTCCAAAAAGTTGAGAGCTGCGAATTTTCCTCCAACAGTTGCCTCAAAGATTCCCGCGATTTCTGGATCTTTCAGTTTGTCTAAATTGAATCTTAACTGAGAACATCTGTTTTGATTATAGTTCTTTTTAAGTTTAAGCTTGAGCGTCATCAATACCATGTCGTGACCACTACCAATGTCGGCGCCAGGAAAAGTCCTAGTCTTGGCTTTATTAATACTGGACTTGAATCTTTTGGATACAAGAATAAAATCAATTTGGCCATGTATCTCAGTTTTTGGGGCATGCCACGTTGTTCTTCTTGATAACTTATGAGGAAATAGTGTATTTGCAATGGTTAGTTTATAGTTGCTGGCAAATTCTAGTAGCCTTAGTCCTCGATCGTTAGTTTCACCTGTCCCAAATCTCCCCACTGTACCAGCCCAGTGACCGTATGCATCTGGCCCTATTTTAGCATTCCAATCACCTAACACGATGAGAAGATCTTTCTTTGGAATTTTCTTAATTGCTTCATCCAGATTGTCATAAAATGTATCAGTTGCCTCATCCTCATAGTCAGTAGTGGGGGCATATACCTGTATGATGGAGATGTTCTTTGGATGTGCTGCAATACGAATGGTGATAAGCCTGCTATTTATTGGGGTGCAGCTGATGACAGAGTTCAATCTATCTTTATGTACGATAAAACCTACTCCATGCTGATGTTTAGACTCATCTCCACTAAACCAAATTTTGTGACCATCATCCGTTATTGATTCACCTAATCCTGTCCATCTGACTTCTGCTAGGCCCAGGATGTCCCACGAGTATCTAACAAGTTCATGTGTTAGTTCTTTGACTTTTCCACACGCATATAGCGTGCGTACATTCCAAGTTCCAACAACAAAACTTTCTCTTGGAAGTTTCAAAACAGGTGTTTTTACCCCATTCGCTGACTTATCACTCTCAAGGGGCAATGAGAGCGCGGTCGTTGTTAATCCGGGCATCGGCCGATCCGGCAAATTATTACTGAGTTGACTTTCCATCATAGCATTTCAGTGGGCAAGAGGTTTGCTTGGCGGTGCCCATCTCCTCTCCAAGTATCCTTGCAGGTACATACAAAAATGTACCTGGAGCAGTAACAATAGCCCTCAATAAATCTGTAATGTTTTGAAACACTGTCCGATCGACACATCACAAAACCTCCATCTTGGCTACTTGTATCAACACAAACAGCGAACTCACATGATAGGCAAACTTGATGTTTTCATCTTTAAAATACTTAGCAACATAATCCAGAAAAAGCCAAACACACTACAAACTCATACAGCCTTAATAAGGGCTGTTACCACTGATGCAGACTCCAAAACGACGACATGAAATGCACAACACAAAAAGTGCGGCCTACCACGCCGCCATCTTGACCTACAAATGCTCTATTGAGGTGAATTTTACGTAGTTCTCCGTGTCACATAAATCTGTGGAGGGACAAAATTGGAGAAACACATGCCAAATAAATCTACAGAGAGATATACTCGGACACGGGTATGCCAAATAAATCTACAGACAGACATACTCGGACTAGGGTATGCCAAATAAATCTACAGACAGACGTACTCGGACTAGGGTGAGCCAAATAAATCTACAGACAGATATACTCGGACTAGGGTATGCCAAACAAATCTACAGACAGACATACTTGGAATAGGGTATGCCAAACAAATCTACAGATATATAATTGAACTAGGGTATGCCAAACAAATCTACAGACAGACATACTCGGACTAGGGTATGCCAAATAAATCTACAGACAGATATACTCAGACTAGAGTATGCCAAACAAATCTTCAGAGATATAATTGAACTAGTGTATGCCAAACAAATCTACAGACAGACATACTCGGAATAGGGTATGCCAAACAAATCTACTGACAGAAATACTCAGACTAGGGTATGTCAAACAAATCTTCGGAGATATAATTGAACTAGAGTATGCCAAACAAATCTACAGACATACTCGGAATAGGGTATGCCAAACAAATCTACAGAGATACAATTGAACTAGGGTATGCCAAACAAATCTACAGACAGACATACTCGGAATAGGGTATGCCAAACAAATCTACAGACAGACATACTCAGACTAGGGTATATCAAACAAATCTTCAGAGATATAATTGAACTAGGGTATGCCAAACCAATCTACAGACAGACATACTCGAAATAGGGTATGCCAAACAAATCTACAGAGATATAATTGAACTAGGGTATGCCAAACAAATCTACAGACAGCCCTGCTTCTAGAGACGTCTGTCACTTCTGTTTAAATATTGAAGAATTTTTTGGAACTCAGCCAGGCTTTCAAAGCCTCTGTTGAGACAAAATCTCGCAAGAAAGTTAATAACCCCAAAGGGTAAAAGATTAGCGCTAGGGTATAGAAATAGACGATAACGTAAAGAACAGAGTTCCTAGTTAATCTATCCTGTAAGATTAATAGTATTAGCGAACAAAAAACAAAAGAAGTGGGTACAATGATTATACAAATACAATTATTCACTCCTCCTCATTCACACTCTGTCAATCTGTGGCCACATTCAATCTCGCTTACCTACTAGTTGTTTAACAACATCTTGAACATATCATCATGGTACCTGTATCAAAATCCAGTGTTGTGTTGCGCCGAAGTGAGCCCCAGTTCCTCCACGAATAATTAATCCTCCTTATGGGGAACGCTTACTTTGGTGGTGATTATTAGATATGATAATGTCACGTCAGATAGTTCAGATAGCAAAATAATTACCAAGATCTAGTGTTCACAGTGGACAGCAGTTAGTACTTCCAATAGTTAAAGGAAATGTCTGGTGGGTAAATCTTTCTGGATAAATCCACTTGACAACAAAAATGGTCAGTAGTCGGGACAGTGTTATGTTTTGATATTTCGCCACGGCGGGCTGAATATAATTGAATGTAAAATCTGGGTATCTTATATGTCCAGTTATACTTTAATTCTTATTGTCTATACGTTTGGACTCTCTCTCTGAATGAAGCAAGAGGACCGAACAGGTCAACCTCGAAGACCCGATATTAAATAAGAATGTTACTGGTACTATTTGACTTAGACATAGACCGAGACCGCTGGCAGGCTGGTTTGTGATCAGTACTAGATTTAGGAGAAAACTAAACATTTAATCACAATATCAATATCCTATCCTG
Organism: Oreohelix idahoensis; assembly: GCA_024509875.1. Lineage (NCBI taxonomy): Eukaryota > Metazoa > Mollusca > Gastropoda > Stylommatophora > Oreohelicidae > Oreohelix > Oreohelix idahoensis. The sequence continues at coordinate 76,796 of JAMPIV010005523.1, forward strand.
TCACGCGTAAAGTTAAGATCTCTTATCCACTCCGTCATTTAATTAAATTAAAAGCACACAGGTCTTAGCCTATCTTATCACGCTTTGCTTACCTGGGACGGATTGGGTTTAAGGCATGCCCTACCCCCTGGTAAAACTCTCAGCGCACGATATCAGTGTTAATTTAATTATGACTACTTTACAAATATCGCTGGTCGTCACTAGCTATTTGTTTCGCCACATGATATTACACTAGTCACTTACACAATTACACGTAATGAATTAGAAGTAAATTTATATTCCGTCAATAGTCAGTCGCCTAGTGTATTTATTAGTCAATTAAACATCTCTTTCTGGGTGATAGCGAGTGATTAAGTTTACATTACAGCTGGAAAAAATTAGCTATATGTTATTTACTACGCTAGTCAATTAACACAGAAAAATCCCAGTGAATTATAATGAGGAACTTAACACATTAAATCACTTAAATGCTAATATATATTACCGTAAATCAGAAAAATGAAACCATCTTCACGAAATCTAAATAATCCACTTTGTACAATGGCTCTAGAATGTCGAGCTAGATATTTTTAAAAAAATTCTGAAGCGACTAGATAAACTGACTTTGGAAGATGAGCATTTATACGGAAAAGCTGTTACTATCTCTACTTACTTACTTACTTACTTAGTCGTTCCCCTTCTACCGTGAGGTGTAGAGGTTTGGAAGAGAGAGCGCCAGACCATTCTATCAGCTGTCTTCTTCCTGGCCTGGTTCCATTCTAGTCCTCGGTCCTTCAAAGATTGTCTAATGTTGTCCTCCCAGCGGACTCTGGGTCGTCCTGGAGGTCTGGATTCCTGGCTCTTTGTTTCCCATGCTTGTCGTGGTAGCCGATCTTCTCCCATTCTGCAGACATGGCCAAACCATCTTAGTTGGGACTGTTCTATTTGGGTCTGCAGCGGATGGGATTTTAGGCCTTGACCGATCGTCTGGTTGCGGACCATGTCTCTTCTTGTTACTTCAACCACTTTCCTCAGATACCTCATTTCTGAGGTTTGGATCTGGCTTTTGTGGGTTGTAGTCATTGCCCACGACTCGCATCCATATGTCAAGACTGGGACATAGGTGGAGCGGTATACAGCCATCTTCGTTTTCTTACCAACCTCTTTCTTGCTGAGGAATCCACGATTTATGGCCTGAAAAAGTCTCCCAGCCGCTGCTTTTCGAGTGGCCAACTCTTCTTTGATGCCTCCCTTTCGGTCTATAATAGCTCCGAGATATTTAAAGTGGTCGACCTGCTCCAGGACCTGTTCTCCCAACTTAATCTGATGTTTTCTTTCTTCTCGTGATATCACCATGGATTTTGTTTTAGAGCTGCTTATGACCATCCCTCTCTTCTCCAGCTCTTCCTTCCAGACTTGCAGGTTGGATTGGAGATGTGCCTCTGATTTAGCAATCAGGGCAACATCATCAGCAAATGCCAGCTCCGAAATATAGACCTGTCTCATCTTCCAGTACCCCACTGAATACTTTTTTGTTCTCTCCTTACATGCCTTGATGACATCGTCCATAAGGAGTATGAAGAGGTAAGGTGATAGGATATCACCTTGTCTTACACCAGAGGTGGTCCTGAACTCTTCTGACTTATGGTTTGCTGTCCTCACATAATTTCTGCAAGACTTGTAGAAGCTCTGTATAGCATGAATCAGAGGTGCTGGAATATTCTTCCTTGCCAAACAGTCCCAAAGTTTGCTCCAGGGGACCCTGTCAAACGCCTTTTCCAGATCTATGAAACAAAGATGGATCTCACTCTTATACTCAAGGGCCTTTTCACTCAGCTGTCTGAGTGTGAAGATTAGGTCTTGAGTACTTCGGTTTGCTCGGAATCCGCATTGGACCTCATCCAATTGTGGCTCAGCTAGGCGTCGGAGTCTCTGCTCTAGGATTCTAGAGTAGATTTTACCAGGGACACTGAGAAGGGATATGCCTCTATGGTTTCCACATTGTCGATTGTCACCCTTTTGAAAATTGGTGTTATGATGGCAATCTCCCAATCCTTTGGTATGGTCTTGTTGCACCATGCTGCCTGTAGGACCTTTAAGAGTAATAGGTCGCCTGATGCTCCCATGTACTTAACCATTTCTGGTGTTATACCATCATGCCCTGCTGCTTTGCCCATCTTGATTTTCTCTAGTGCTGCCCTCAGTTCTTCCATCTTTATGTCATCTTCACCATCATTGGTTTCCTCTTCTGTGTCAGTGGTTATCATTTCTGATGCTTCATCATGCTCACCATCCAGGAGTTCTGAGAAATATTCTTTCCATCTTTCCATTACTTCCTTCGGGGCAGTAAGCAATTTGCCTTGCTTGTCCTTTATAAATTTGAGAGGGCATTGTTTTTCTTTCCTCATGTTCTTTAGGGTCTTATAGAACAATTTCTGGTTTTCTTGTGCATCTTTTTCTAGCTTTTCTCCAAATTCTTCCCAGGACTTCTGTTTTGCTGCTAGCACTTTGTTCTTTGCTTCTGTTCTGAGTGTCACATATTCTCTATATTTTTCCATTTGTCCTGTTGTGTTTTTAGCTCCTAAGTATTGTTTCCATGCCATTTTCTTCTCTCTTATTTTCTCTTTGACTTCCTCTGTCCACCAAGGTGTCCTCTTTCTCTGGTTCCCAAGTCGGACTTCACCGCATGCTTCTGCAGCAGCTGTCTTTATGATATCCTTGAATTTATTCCAGAGGGTCATCAGGTCGTTCTTCTGTGTTGCTCACTGCTGTAGCAATAAGCCCCTGATATCTGGTCTTAATTTCTGGCTCTCTCAGCTTGTAGGTCCTAATGCTCATTTCTCCTGCTCGTTTACTTGGTTTCTTGCATGATGTTGGGCAGTTCCTAGGCTGAGCAACTCTTTCAGTTGTTCGTTTGATTGTTAGCAGGTAGTGATCACTTCCAATCTCTGGCCCCCTCCAGACTCTTGCATCTCGGACATATCTGAATGAGCTTCTCCGAACAATGGCATAGTCGATCACTGACTTCTCATTCTTGGTTGGTTCACATCTAGTGTATGCATGTATGCGCTTATGGGGGTGTAGCGAGATTTGGTAAACACTTGCTTGGTTGTAGCGCGACACGCCCACGCGACACCCACACACACCAGCGCAAGGTCAGCGCTGCGGTCTTTCTTTGAAGTTGGTAGACAGCGGAAATGTGACTTACGGTTAAAAGCCATACAGTATTACTGAAGAATGAGGAAATAGCTATATAGGAATGTATGGCCGACTTTAAAAGTTTGCATTTACTGGACATTAAATTATTCACTACAGGAGAACGCATGGTTGGAATAATATTAAATAAATATAACTCAACAAAGGAGATAGGCTAGGAATTATATCCAAAAGGATATTATTCAAATATAAATAGTTTTAAAGATAATTAATATTTTTCACCTTCATCACATCGGCTAAAAGTTAGCTAATAATCTTTAAAAATTTATTACACTAACAAGCCTCAACGGAATTGTATAAAACTTATATGTAATGAAAGCCCCATATGGGGAAAAGGAAATGATATATAGGAAGGAAGGAAGGAGATAAGTGTGTGAGTGACAGAAGAGAAAAACGAGTACAGGAAAAGCACAGATTGTTTCAAATAGCTTCAAAACAGGAGATGAAACTAAAATCTTTTGGGGAATTTGGGAGCTGCTTTCTCGTACGCGCGAGAGACTGAAATATAAGGACAGAGCGGCGCATTGTAAATCACACACCAAATCCAGAAGCCAGAGTGAGAAACTGGAGGACAGCCTCTGCAAGAAAAGTTCTATTTTCACGCTGCATGCAGGGCAGATTAAGTTAAGCCAATACAGTCTCACCGTGAGCTTATTAATCCTAAGAGGGTATGTAAGTTTATTAAAAATATATGTATTACTAATATCATTTTATTTCAGATTTTATTTCTGATTGATTGTAGCAGATATAATAAAAAAGGGAATGACGCTAACCAGAGATAACCTTCACCGGCATTGTCAGGAAGCATAACCATTAATTGGTTAGCCAAATATATTATGGCTAATTCTTGCCTGGAAGCTTACGACATACCAGCAAGTACATAAGTGACTTGACATCCATAAGTGGAAGGCAAAGGTTATATCGTACCCATGTATCATAACATGTGATTTATTCATGTATATTGTTAATTCTGCACCTTATACATTATCTTATCATGCTATCTCTGTAATATACTACCATGATTCATTCATTTACATACAAACACTGAAGACATGGTCGCATCATGAACAGCAGAGGGTGGTGAGATTGTTAGAACAATGGCCACCTATTACTTCTTGTTCCAGGTTTTTATGATCAATGTTTATGATCATTCCTGATCGAGAAACTAAAGACTTGAAGAAGTTGATCCAGCTCACTGAAGCCTAGAGGTCAACCAAACTTCAACACCTTAGTCCCCCGTAGTTATAGGGCGGGCTGAAGGAAAGTCTTCCGTACTCCAGTGTGTCGGAGGAACCTCGAGCAGACGTGGATAAAGTTGAGTTTATATATTTCCATCCAACAAATCCTGTGAGCAGTTCTAAAACGACTTTCTAATGATGAAAACTAGATGGCAAGAGATAATGTGACAAACTTGTTTTATAAATTCAGTGGAAGATAAATCCAAGACTTTTTCTATTAGTTATTTTAATTTGTAACTGTAAATAATCATACATTTTACCATCTTCCAACACCCATTTATCATTACAAGAATATATAGATGTACATAATAAATTGGATAATTGTACTCATTTGACTTGTTAAATTTTTAACTGTTAAATTTTGAGTTACTTTTTCTAATTTAATTATAATATCACATAGGGTTACGATAGCGAAGTAGCATCTTATACTTCTGAAGCCTAAATCTATTGTCCAGCTCAGAGTATTCACAGCTGTAACTCACTTGTGATACCAGTGTACTTCTCGGGCACTGGAACTTCATACTTTCTGGAGAGAGATTCTACTTCTGCTCTACCACTACTATCATACTAGGAAAACCTTTCGCTACATTGGGGGCTCTTTCGCGGGATATTATTTTGTATCCTGGGCCACTATCTATGTATTCTTCTATCTTGAGCCACAAATAGTTTGTAAAAATAAATTTTTTTTTTTTGGAAAAAATTCTAAAAAACTTAGAAATTTGTTTGTAATAGTAGTACCATTGAGTACGAAGTAAATAGGAAACGCTCACAAGGTTTTAAGGATTTGTCTTGTTCAAAGTAATTAATTGATTTTAATTAAGTTAGTTTGTTAGTGAAGATAAAATTATATACCCTCTGGTAAGTAAGCATCATGGCTGAATTGGTGAAGTTTAGAGCTGCGATTATGCAGGAAGGAAAAGACTTGGGTATGACAGGAGATGCTCTAATTCGATATATCACAACTGAAGTGGATAAATATTTAGATAGAGAGACCAAAAGAATGGAAGTTGAGGCTGAAGCTAAGAAATTAGAGGCAGAAAGAGAGACTAAAAGAATGGAAGTTGAGACTGAAGCTAAGAAATTAGAAGCAGAGAGAGAAGCCAAAAGACTGGAAAGAGAAGAAAAGAGACTAATTTTGGAAGCTGAAGAAAGAAGGTTACAAAGAGCGCATGAGTTAAGTTTAAAGGAACTTGAACTCCAGGGAGCAGCTAGCAATCATGGTGCTAGCTCACCTCACTCTGAGAGTAGCTCCAACCATAGCGCGGCAAATGGAGCCATGAGTTTCCACCTGGATCCATTTATTGAAAAAGAGGACGCCATTGAGTCGTACCTGGATAGATATGAGAGACTGGCCTCTACCTATGGATTGGAAAAGGAAAAATGGAGCCTTAAGCTATCTCAGGGGTTGAGGGGAGTTTCATACGATGTTTATTTAAAACTCTCAAAAGAAGACCAGGAAGATTATGAAATCTTAAAACAAGCTTTACTGGTCAGGTACGAAAAGAATTCTGAATCTTATAGAAAGAGATTCCGAACTGCTAAGCTACTTCCAGGAGAAAACTATCACCAGTTTTCTGCCAGATTGGAAACTTATCTGACAAAATGGATTAGCTTAGGAAAGTGTCAAGATATAAAAGAAATGGTCATGATGGAGCAACTGAGAGAATCCATGCCTCAAGAAATGAGAAAATTTCTTATGGAACAAGGAGCTGAGAGATTGGAAGATATTTTAACCATGGCTGAAAGATATCAAGCAGCTCAGTCAGAAGTATCAGGAAATAAGAAGAAGCAGGGTGAGAACTTCAAACCTTCACAAAACTTTACCAACTATGAACACAGGGACAATTCCAACAAGAACAAACACAGAACTGATTATAAAGACAAAAACCCTCTAGGATCAGAAAAGAAACCTCCAAGAAAGGAAGGAAAGTGGTGTAAATCTTGCCAAATGAGTAACCACAATACTGCGGAATGCAGACGGAAAAACCCTCCTCATCACGCTGCATGCCTTACAACAGAGAACAAGGGAAGGAAGGACCTGGCAGATAGTCAGAATGACCTCCATCATCCCCCTGTCTGTGAGGAAGTGACCTTGAATGGCACCCAAGTACTGTGCTTATATGATACAGGCTTGGACTTTGACTCAGTAGTGTGCTCTTCTCTGGTGAGTCCGGAACAGATAACCACAGAAACAGTGGAAATCAGAGGACCAGTCAAGGGAGCAGGAACCATGACACTGCCCATAGCCCGAATCAACATAAGATCTCGCTATGTGGAAGGAGAGATCAAAGCAGCAGTGATGGACAACCCTATCTACCCATTAATACTGGGATGTAGATATGTCTTTCTAGGAGAACCTATAAGACCCATAGTGATGGCAACAGTCCAGACCAGGGCAAGCTCTAAGAAAGAGGAGGACACTATCATCAATACTCATCCAGAAGAGATGAGAAAGGCTCAAACTGCTGACAGTACATTGAAGCCTTGCTTTGGCAAATTACCTAAAAGCCATAACCCTCCAGAGAAAGGAGACTTATATATGAAAAAAGGCCTACTATATAGAAAAGCTGGAACAGGACCAAAAGGACATGGACAGCTTGTAGTGCCAAAATCATACAGGGAGCAGGTTATGAAGCTAGGACATGCTATACCCTTCAGTGGACATATGGGAATAGGGGCCACTGGACAACGGATAGCCTGTCACTACTTTTGGCCAGGGATCACAGAGGACATAAAGAGGTATGTGAGATCCTGTCCAGAATGCCAAAGAGTAGCTCCTAAACATAGGACTGCACCAGCAACACTGGGAGAAATGCCCATCATGGGAACGCCCTTCGAACGTGTTGCCGTGGATATTGTTGGACCCCTCAGTAGGACCAAGAAGAGAAATGCATATATCTTAACCTTGGTCGATACTTGCTCTATGTGGGGAGAGGCAGTAGCAATGTCATCGATAGATTCGAAACATGTGGCAGAGGCACTGTTAACAATATTCACCCGATTAGGTTTCCCACATCAAATATTGACTGACAATGGTTCTCAGTTTAGGGGAAAGCTAACACAAGAAGTATTCAGGTTATTTCAAGCTAGACATTATCACTGTAGCCCGTACCACGCCCAAGGGAATGGTCAAGTAGAGCGGTTCAATGGCACGCTCATTTCAATCCTTAGAAAGTTGGCTAGTGAGAAACCTGAAACTTGGGACACATACTTACCCTCAGCACTATTTGCCTATAGGGAAGTCCCACATAACTCCACAGGATTGGCTCCAGCTACATTGTTGTTTGGACGACCAATCAAAGGTCCACTGGAAGCATTGTTGCGGACATGGACTGATGAAAAAGCAGAAGAAACCGTGACTTCTTCATACCAATACGTCAACGAGTTGACATCTCGATTGAAAACAAGTTGGAAACTGGCAAATGATAACTTGAGACAGGCCAGGAGGAAGCAGGCTGCTTACTACAATAAAACAGCAAAAGATAGGGAACTTGAGGTGGGAGAAAAGGTTCTGTTACTGTTGCCCAGCAGCAATAATAAATTGCAAATTGGATGGCAGGGACCCTACGTCATATTGGAAAAACTTTCCCGGACCAACTATAAGATTGACAAGAAAGGAAAGGAGAAGGTGTATCATGTCAACCTTCTTAAAAAGTATTATGACAGGGAAGCATCAGAAGTTGCCCATATCATGACCCTGGCCATTGCAACAGAAATGCAGGATGAACCAATTTCCTCCATGGAATACCCCCTATCAACTACGGAAAGCTATGCTCAGGTTAATGTGAGTGAACATTTAACTCTTGAGCAGAGGAAAAAGGTTCAGGAGGTGTTAGAAATCCATGCTGATGTACTCACAGATAAGCCGGGGTGTACTAATCTGTTAGAGTATGACATGACGATTACTGACCCTACACCAGTTTGTATGCGGACATACCCTATACCTTATGCTAAAGGACAGGCACTCAAGGATGAGATTGATTATCTCTTAAAAGAGAAAATTATTTCAAAGTCTGAATCTCCCTACAGCTCAAGTGTGGTGCTATTAAGGAAGCCTAGTGGTGAACACAGGTTATGCATTGATTATAGGAAACTAAATGCTATCACTGAATCTCAGGTAGACCCATTACCTGACACCAATCAGTTGTTTGCTACATTGAGTAAGGCTCGGTATTTTTCAAAAGTAGATCTAAGCAAGGGATACTACCAAATACCAGTGAAACCAGAAGTTAGGAAACTGTTAGCCTTTAGTACACCGGATGGACATTACGAGTTCAATGTACTCCCATTTGGTTTAAAGAATGCTCCAAGTATCTTCACCAGAATGATGAGGAAATTGTTGGAACCATTACAAAATCCTCATATCACCAACTTCATGGATGATATTCTGATTGCTACCACTACATTCGAGGAACTGCAGCATGTGTTACCAAAAAGTTAACCGTGCAGGCACTGTTTTAAAGAAGAGGGCTCTGTAGCGAGATTTGGTAAACACTTGCTTGGTTGTAGCGCGACACGCCCACGCGACACCCACACACACCAGCGCAAGGTCAGCGCTGCGGTCTTTCTTTGAAGTTGGTAGACAGCGGAAATGTGACTTACGGTTAAAAGCCATACAGTATTACTGAAGAATGAGGAAATAGCTATATAGGAATGTATGGCCGACTTTAAAAGTTTGCATTTACTGGACATTAAATTATTCACTACAGGAGAACGCATGGTTGGAATAATATTAAATAAATATAACTCAACAAAGGAGATAGGCTAGGAATTATATCCAAAAGGATATTATTCAAATATAAATAGTTTTAAAGATAATTAATATTTTTCACCTTCATCACATCGGCTAAAAGTTAGCTAATAATCTTTAAAAATTTATTACACTAACAAGCCTCAACGGAATTGTATAAAACTTATATGTAATGAAAGCCCCATATGGGGAAAAGGAAATGATATATAGGAAGGAAGGAAGGAGATAAGTGTGTGAGTGACAGAAGAGAAAAACGAGTACAGGAAAAGCACAGATTGTTTCAAATAGCTTCAAAACAGGAGATGAAACTAAAATCTTTTGGGGAATTTGGGAGCTGCTTTCTCGTACGCGCGAGAGACTGAAATATAAGGACAGAGCGGCGCATTGTAAATCACACACCAAATCCAGAAGCCAGAGTGAGAAACTGGAGGACAGCCTCTGCAAGAAAAGTTCTATTTTCACGCTGCATGCAGGGCAGATTAAGTTAAGCCAATACAGTCTCACCGTGAGCTTATTAATCCTAAGAGGGTATGTAAGTTTATTAAAAATATATGTATTACTAATATCATTTTATTTCAGATTTTATTTCTGATTGATTGTAGCAGATATAATAAAAAAGGGAATGACGCTAACCAGAGATAACCTTCACCGGCATTGTCAGGAAGCATAACCATTAATTGGTTAGCCAAATATATTATGGCTAATTCTTGCCTGGAAGCTTACGACATACCAGCAAGTACATAAGTGACTTGACATCCATAAGTGGAAGGCAAAGGTTATATCGTACCCATGTATCATAACATGTGATTTATTCATGTATATTGTTAATTCTGCACCTTATACATTATCTTATCATGCTATCTCTGTAATATACTACCATGATTCATTCATTTACATACAAACACTGAAGACATGGTCGCATCATGAACAGCAGAGGGTGGTGAGATTGTTAGAACAATGGCCACCTATTACTTCTTGTTCCAGGTTTTTATGATCAATGTTTATGATCATTCCTGATCGAGAAACTAAAGACTTGAAGAAGTTGATCCAGCTCACTGAAGCCTAGAGGTCAACCAAACTTCAACACCTTAGTCCCCCGTAGTTATAGGGCGGGCTGAAGGAAAGTCTTCCGTACTCCAGTGTGTCGGAGGAACCTCGAGCAGACGTGGATAAAGTTGAGTTTATATATTTCCATCCAACAAATCCTGTGAGCAGTTCTAAAACGACTTTCTAATGATGAAAACTAGATGGCAAGAGATAATGTGACAAACTTGTTTTATAAATTCAGTGGAAGATAAATCCAAGACTTTTTCTATTAGTTATTTTAATTTGTAACTGTAAATAATCATACATTTTACCATCTTCCAACACCCATTTATCATTACAAGAATATATAGATGTACATAATAAATTGGATAATTGTACTCATTTGACTTGTTAAATTTTTAACTGTTAAATTTTGAGTTACTTTTTCTAATTTAATTATAATATCACATAGGGTTACGATAGCGAAGTAGCATCTTATACTTCTGAAGCCTAAATCTATTGTCCAGCTCAGAGTATTCACAGCTGTAACTCACTTGTGATACCAGTGTACTTCTCGGGCACTGGAACTTCATACTTTCTGGAGAGAGATTCTACTTCTGCTCTACCACTACTATCATACTAGGAAAACCTTTCGCTACAGGGGGAACTTTGTGTTTGTAATGATCAGATTCTGCTCACTGCAGAATCTAAGGAGTCGCTTTCCATTGTCATTGAGAGTATCTTCTCCATATCTTCCGATAACTCCACCCCATCTAGCATGGTCATTTCCAACTCTGGCATTAAAATCTCCGAGCATAATAACTTCATCTAGGCAGTCATCCACTGTCCTTTGAAGCAGCTCGAAGAATTCCTCCTTGACCTCTGCTCTCTCATCCTCATTTGGCCCATACACTATGACCAGGTTGACTATGGTTTCTCCTTCTTTTAGTTTTACAACCATAATGCGCTCCGAGACAAAGTTCCCAAGCGTTCTACGGTCACCTGAATGAGTAACAGTTTCGCAAACTCGTGCAAGCAGAAAAAACAGGCGAGGCTTCAAAGGTGAGTCTACAGTCAGTGACTTTCGTCAGCGAATTGCATGTTTTTGCGTCGCAAAGATTATAAACCTAAGATGGGAAAGCAAGGTGGACGGGACATTGCTGCACTATGTACATACATATGTGACAGCCGGCAAAGTCACTTTGGGGAGCAACAGCGCTGAAGGAAATTTATTAAAGATCCATCAATATACTTCTGCGCAAATATGGGGAAATATGTGATTATATATCAAAATAAAACATGTATTTTCTTAAAAATGAATGTCACTGATATCTCATCTCCCGATTCATGTTTTTGTAGCATCTCTATGGTAATAATAATAAATTCTGAACATTATCTAGTGTTATTCAGTAAAGTCCAATACCATAATTCCCGCCGTAAATACGTTGGTCGGTCGGTCGGACACATCATGCACACCGTCGTTTGCACACTTTTCTAATTATGAGAGAGTACATTAACTTTCAACCACAGCTAAGGGGTGCAACTGTGGTTGAAAGTTAGACAATAATTGTATTGTTTCTCTTATATGTACTCTCCCGAAAATAGAAAAGTGCGCAAATGACGCTGTGCATGAACAGTTTGATTATGGAAAGAAGCCAACAACACAATTGATAAACATTACATGAACTGGAGACAGGAAGGTGTGGAGATGCAGATTAAATCAACAGACAATCAAGATACTCTTCTGTCCTGTTTCATCCGGGAAACGGATTTAACTCATCATTTTCTTAAAAATAACCTTAAAATGTAAGTTTTTGATTGTTTCTTCAAGACAAAATTTTAATTTAAAGTATTGCAGACTTATTATTATGGATCAAAATGATAAGATGGCTGCATGTAATTTTCACTACAAATATCTAATGACGGTCGCCTGCAATGACATGACCACTGTAGTAATAGTAACGTATGTAATACATGTAACAGAAACAATACACTATAATTAAAAACCTGTCAATTTTGACTGGTTATCGCTAGTTTTTGTATAATTTATGAACGATAGTGAGACCCGCATTACTGGATCTTGAGCCGCGCTGTGGACAGCCTGGCAATATTCTGTTTCTAAACTCATTTCCTTTGCCAAGTTCTTAACACATTGAAAATACAGTTCGTTCGTTCATTTTCCACCTTGAATATATTTCTGTGTGTAAAAATTCCAATGGCCAATGTTTCGGTTTGAGTTTAAAAAACAGGTAGTCATCATTAACAATCTTTAGTCGGTTTAGTCATATTTATCACACAGACAGTGAGTCTACTGTTTTCTTTGACGTGCCAGTGCAGGACCCTTAATTTCACACGGACGCAGACGACACTAGCTTGTAACGGGTAATATCTATTATGGTTTGATGGACGAATAAATCACTATACGGAATGATAATGTATTGTTAAAGATGATGATCGACCACTGACAAGAGACGCTAATGATGGGATCCAGGGACACCACACACAAAAAAGACAACTCCTGGTCTTGCTGCTAATGAGCTCCGCACTTAACTTACCTGGTTTGCAATATAGCAGCGGGCGCCGTTGTGACAGTTTGATGATATACGTTGATGCTAACGTGGCAACCATAGACGTCTTCTGTGGAGGAGAAGGGCAGTCTATCCTCCACCTAAGGGGCTGTCCTATTTAAAGCAGTGACCTTCAACCTCGGCGATATCGCCCACTACTGAGTGTGTTGTTTTAATTTGTTTTTGGTTTGCGCTACTAAAATGAAAGTAATAGTAGCCATTTCAGGTGAGAGGTTAGAGCCAGGTTTTATCCAGTCAAATTGAAACAGTTTAAAGATTGAAAAAAGGATGTCGTGCTGGGGATTCTAACCTGTCACCATTTGTTTCACAACCCGTCAGCTGAGGAATCCAGCCGACACAAATCTTTGCTGTAATGACTATGTATCGCAGATTGTCTCCCTTGATCTGCTGTAGTTGTCCACGAATGGCCCGACAGTGGAGTCAAAGGATTATTTTTTCTAAGCTAGCAATCTTCCTCAAGATTAGTCTTCGCAGGGATGTAAATGTGACGATGATGCTCCTATTTCAAGGTGTCTCACATGTTTTTTAGGATGGCAAGTTCAACAACTGCGATTACTAAGTTTGTTGTAAATTTTTTATCCCTCGCCCACTTCTATGGGATTGATATTTCACTCTTATTTACTGAGCCCCCAGCCGAAAGTAGGTCAGCAAAGTATAATTAATATATTAGATCTGTATATATATTTAGAAAACAAAAAGAGTCATACGGGTGGAGCCATCATTTTCTATCAACAGAGTTATCAACTCCAATGAAGGCTTTATATATATATATATATATATATATATATATATATATATATATATATATATATATATATATATATATATATATATATATATATATATATATATATATATATATATAAACAGGATATTTATTTATGAAGTATAATTGACACAGTTAAAACTGGAGATGGTTAAATTTAGAGACAGTTAAATAACCGGTGTATGATCTTTTAGAAAATGGGTGTCTTCTTCATGAGGAAATTTGATGGAATAATGTTTGTGAATCCAGAATCAATGTAGATTTGGTCAACTTATGTGTATAGTTTCAGTGAAGGGTTGTTGCTGTAGTCTGGTGTAGTTGATGCTAATTCACAGTGGTTTCTCTCGTCAGGAGGCGAATGACAATTGGAATCACGTGCGTTGCGTTGCAAGAGCAACTTTTACAAATGTCGCCCCTTCGAGTGTCCTCTAGACCCGTCTCTTATAGGTAGTGCCCAGCGTTTAGTACTAGAAGCTGGTAGCAGTAACTAAGATAAATATAATATCAGGCGACCTTCGCTTCCCTCCACTATTTCATCTTTCTCTGAATGTTCCCGCTGCCCCCGAGCATATATCTCAAACCTTCGAGTCAGATGAAAGCGCGTTCGGAGAGCGGAAGTGCAAACGAGTACTAATTATATATTTATATACAAATATACAGCAATCTGAAATACAGTTTTAACATCTAAAATATACAAATTATGAAACCATCATCCTCTCTCTGCTCCCCATGGAGCATAGGGCTACCTCTGCTTTTGGTTCCTTGCGAGGAAACCCGCACGATGCAGTCACCAGCGCTTGCAGCTGTGGTTTATATGACAATTTATTTTAGATGATAGCGCTGTCAACCCCATTCACAACTGTACAGAAATAAGCATTGCATACAGGTAGGTACAAGGCACATATAAAATAAGAAAATGTACATGTTAAAACTGACCCCTTCAGTGTGAATGGGATGCACACCTTTTGTATAGAATGACTGATAGCACTTCGCTGCAGCCGTAAAGGTGCCGTTTTCTCATATGAGTTTATGGTAATTGCAAATTCCCAACTCCTAACTTTAACACATTAGGGGGATTTCCTGGACTTGTGTAAGTATAATCGAAGACGTTTTATACTTTTAATTTTACAAGTCACTTCTAATAGCTTTCTTCTCTTCTTTTATCCGTAGCCGCTGACTGTCAAAGCTGTCAGTGGCCACCACGCCTGGTGGTGTCTTGTAGGACAGCAACAAACTGCTTCCACTTTGCTCGCTCGGCGACCATCCTTCGTGCAGTGCCCCAGCTCTGGTTCATTCTTTGCATCTCAGCCCCCACAGTTCTCCGCAAAGTTGTTTTTGGTAGGCCTTTCTTGCGCTTTCCTTCAGGGGTCCATAGCATAGCCGTTCTTGTGATGGCATCAGGGTTTCTTCTCAGGACGGGGCCAACCCAACTTCAGCGTCTTCCAGCTATGATGGTTTGCATGTCCTCTTGGTTGCTCCGAGTAAACAGTTCTTGGTTGGTGGTGTTATTCAGTCAAAAGATTCGGAGAATTTTCCTTCTCCAGATTGCGAGGAAATATTACAATTTCAACATTTCCTTCTCTGTTACTCCCTAGAATTCCGCACCATAGAGAAGCACAGAAAGTACACAGCTCTCATATAATCTTAATTTGGTGTTTGACTTCCAGATGTTGTTTAGACTAGAAAAGGTTGTTCTAGCTTTATTCATTCTATTGTTTATGGCTTTCCTTGTTCCGCCGAATGGTGTTATTAAGCATCCTGGGTATGTACTCGTACATATGTCTGTCTCTAATAACTTTGGCCGAGATACAACGGTAAAATACTCCAAAGATAACATTTAAGGATAAAAAACATAATGCGTAAGCTGCTGATGTACATGATCGCCTAGACCGCGGGTCATCATCCTCTATAAATTTTGCCTTGCTAGACAGGAGGGGAACGGAGGATCAAAAAGGAAAAAATATGACTGGAAAGATTGCGTAGCAAGGCTAAGGAGACGCAATTGGGGGGGATGGAGGAAAGTAAAAAATTCACGTCCCCCAAATTGACACGAGGTACGGAAATGGACGCTTTTGCGATACTAAGATTTTGATTTGAATTGAGCGGCAGAACGCGGATGGTAGGAAAATTACAAAAATTTAAAAAGTAAATTTTCTTAATATTAATGTTAGGAATATAAAAATTAGCTAGCCGGATGGCCTATTCTGAGCAGTGAACTAATATGATCTTAATTTTACAAACGGATAGATAATATTGAAGATAATGACAAAAGACAGTGTAGTTCACATCATCGCTAGACTATATTGAATCTAAAAGTGTCACAATTTGCACACAAAAACACGACCTTGGGAACAGGTGTTCAAAGTTACTTATTATGGAGGAGAGGGGTTTTGAGCGGTAGCTGTGTCTAAATATAACTTTTTACGACAAAATTTTAAGGGGAGAGAAAGGTTGCTTCAAAAATCAAGCACATTTTTTTTTAGAAACACAAGTAGAGACGGACAGACTAACAGATAACCATCCATACTTGACTGAAGCATGACTGAAATGACTTTAGTGTAGAAATTTGAAATTAAAAATAAACCTTGGCAGTGATTGGCCACAGACAATCATATCATTAGCGCTCAGAGCGCATTTGGGGTCATTCTTCAATAATTGTTCAGTGTTAGACACAGATTTTAAAGTGTGGTGTGTTCCCATATGAAAGACAGTGAATAAATTTAGGGACGCCATACTATAGCCAGCAGCTCAGCTGAGTTTTGCTAGCAATTCTGTGTTATGTATTCTTAATCTGGTAAGATTGAAATTATTTCTTTATATATTTTGAATATTGTTTCATGTTCGAGTGATTTGATACTGCCATATCATAATATAGCCTTACAAACCAGTAGGGATTTTGCTCTAGACCCCCCGCCCAAGTCAGGGTCTAGGGACCAACAAGGTACATAAACTACAGCAAGGATTATGCAAGATATATCAAGCGTTGAAACAGATTACCTATCTTCTTTTAGGGCCAACAACTAATAAATATTTTTCAGAATCTATAGTCTGGGAGGATCTATCTGAGGTAAACCCACCATGGTAACTGTGCTGTTTGGTCAGAGAGATCTGACCTGTCTGTATGATGTGGTTGTTGTGTCAGTGTGGTGTCCAGACGTGGGTATAGAATAGATTTTGACACATAGCCCATACTTTGATTGCAGAGCTGTGAGTTTTCTATCGACAACAAAGCAGAGTCTATCCGGTGGGTGACTTTACTCGAGTGTATCTGTGCAGTTCTTGTGACAGAGACCACCATTATTGTCCGCCAGCACGGAGAGGTGGGACCGCAAGTTTTCAGCACCAGAGCTACAAAAAGATGAGTGAGCCTCTGGTCTGCTGGACATTCACCAACTATTGGTAGTGACTAATATCCCCATAAAAATTCCCACCAGTTTCTGGACACGGTGTAGTCAATATAGACAGGTGTGATGAGACCACCCCAACAGCACAGACAATAAATATCCTCCCTAGTAGCTGACTACCAGAACATTTGAATAAAACTAACTATTCTAGTACTTAAATATGTACACTTTTGTATTTATTATGTAACATTCCATGCATAATTTTCATAAATTTTAAATCCTTCTTTTTTAAAACAAGTTCTGGTCAAAATAAAACTTGATCCAGAACAAATAAATGTAATATAATTATATCAAAAACTTTATACACGTGAGTTAGTTCAGTGTATTTTAACACTTGTTAATCTTATTAGTCTTCTTAAATGCCTGTGGGTGTATTTATAACTAACACACCACATTACACATCATTACCCTAGACACTTTACGTAGCCACATTCATTAAGAAAAAAAAAAATTAAGTGTGAGGTCGTAGTGGTAGCAAGAAAGGCCTTCTGATAATTCTCAACCACATTTTATCTCAGGAGCCTTCACAGCTGGCCTCATACAAGTTACATGTAGTAATAACACCATCATACAATACCATCAACACCACTACATAAATTGGGGTCTTGTCCAGGGATAATTAGCCCAACAGTAAAATTAGGATCTCCTGGTGGGAGAAATAAAAGTAGGGAAATAAATTGTAAAATTTCCTTTAAAATTAAAAGTGTCCCTGCAGATAAAAGTTGGTGAATCTTCACAGCCAGTAATAATTAATTAGTTAACTGGTTAGTTAGAATTAGTTAGACTATAGTCATATAGTAATTAGAAGTACTTAGTGTATTTACTGGTTAGAGATTTATCTTGTATATTATTATATTGTCCAAAAAGTATGGCAGAGCTAGCAAAGTTTAGATCAGCTGCTGTGCTCACTGCGAAGGAGATGGGGATGGATGGTCAAATTTTAATTCAATACGTAACGACTGAATGTGATAAATATATTGAACGGGAAGAAAGGAGATTAGAAAAAGAGGCTGAAAGAAAATTAGAGGCTGACAGGTTAGCTAGCTGAAAAAGAGGTTACAAATTGAGGCTGATAGAGAAATTAAGAGGCTGCAGATTGAGGCAGAAGAAAAACGACAGCAAAGGGAGGCAGAAGATAAAAAGGCCGAAAGGGAGGCAGAAGATAAAAAGGCCGAAAGGGAGGCAGAAGAAAAAAGGTTGACTGCCGAAAGGGAGGCAGAAGATAGAAGGTTGCAGAGGGAGCACGAATTACGACTAAGGGAGCTGGAATTACAAGGCCCGGCCCCTGAAAATGGTGCCAGCCCTTTTGCCTCAGATGCTACGCCCAGTATGGGAGCCTCAAACTCAGCTATGGGGTTTCATTTAGACCATTTTGTTGAGAAAGACGATGACATAGAGGGGTACCTGGGACGTTTTGAGTTATTAGCTACTACATATGGGTTAGAGAGAGAGAGGTGGAGTTTAAAGCTATCACAGGGATTGAGGGGTGCTTCTTATGAAGTATTTGCCAAAATGAACAGAGAAGACCAAGACAATTATGACATGTTAAAGCAGGCTTTGTTATTAAGGTACGAGAAGAATGGTGAATTTTATCGTAAGAGATTTAGAAATGCCAAACTGTTGTCTGGGGAGACATACCACCAATTCTCTGCCAGACTAGAAACCTATTTGGAGAAATGGACGGCTCTGGGGAAGACCCAAGATCTTAAAGAAATGATCATGATTGAGCAATTGAGAGAGTCCATGGCTCCAGACATGAGAAAATTTCTCATGGAACAAGGTGCAGAGAAGTTGGGGGAAATTTTAAATGTTGCTGAGAGGTATCAGGCAGCTCAGGCAGAGGTAAGTGGTGCTAAGAAGAAGCACATAGACAATTTTAAAGCTCCACAGCAATTTAATAAATTTGATAATAGAGAGCAGGGAAATAAGGGTAGGACAAATTTTGAGCGGCCAAGAAATGACTATCGCGACAGAAACTCACAGTTCAATGACCAAAAGTTCAATGAAAGAAAACCGTTGAACCAAGGAAAAAGATGGTGCAAATGGTGCAAGAAGGATAACCATAACACCGAATTTTGTAGAAGGAAACCTTCAAACATTGCTGCAATGAAGTCGGGGACGCAAAGATTAAAGGTTAATCCTAAGGGACAACAGGAACCTTATCACCCCCCAGTTTGTGAAGATGTTATTTGTAATGGGGTCACCATAAGGTGCCTTTATGATACAGGTTTGGATTATGATTCAGTTGTGAAGTCTAGCCTAGTGGACCCAAGTCAGTATACCACAGAAACAGTGGAAATACAAGGGGCGACTAAGGACATACCACTCATGACACTTCCCATCGCAAGGATAACGGTGAAAACTCGCTATGTGGAAGGAGAAATCAGAGCAGCAGTGATAGATGAACCAATCTACCCTCTGATATTGGGGTGTAGATACGTCTTCGTGGGGAATCCCGAGAAACCTGTGATCATGGCGACAGTGCAGACCAGGTCACAGAAGAAGGAGGAAGAAGGTGAACCTATAAATGCTCATCCAGAGGAGATGAGGAAGGCGCAGGCTGAGGATAGGACACTCCAGCCCTGTTTTAAAAAATTGCCCAAATGCCACACACCTCCGAGCAAGGGGGAATATTTCATGAAGAATAGATTATTATACAGGAAGACAGGAACTAGATTCACTGGTCACGGACAGTTAGTTCTTCCCAAGAGATATAGGGCAAATTTGATAAGGAGCTTACATGTTGGAAAAGATGGTGACCATGAGAAAGTCGGTACCATCTGCCAAAAGATTGCTCTAAAATACTATTGGCCCGACGTAAATGTCGATGTTGAAAACTTTGTAGAAGCATGTGGCGTATTTCATGAGGGAACACCCACAAAGGGAAAATATGTGCAGGACCTAGAACCGCCACGGGGCAACTTTAGGCCTGAAAGGAAAACTAATTATACACGGGTAGACAAAGTGGAATGGGAGCCCCCTTTTCACACCCAGTCTTCACTTGAATGGATTAACATGGCCGCTATGCGAAGAGTACAAAGAAGAAATTTAACCCAGGATAGGATGACAATCCCTCGGTCAGACTTATATAAACTGGAGGAACAGACAAGAGAGCGAAGATCTCTCATAAACAATCTTAAGTGGGGAGACAAACCCCAGAGAAAAATTGGTAGTGGTCGATTTGTGAGTGATGATTCTAGGAAGAAAAGTCCTCATTATAGAGCTTCTAAGGGACGGGACCCGATGGGTTCCATGAAAAATAAGTATGGTAAATTAAAGATCCAGATGTAACTCTATTAAGGACCTGGACAGATGAGAAGGCGGAAGAGACTGTTACCTCATCGTATCAATACGTGAACGAACTGACCACTCGTTTGAAAGCTGGATGGAAACTGGCAAATGATAATTTGAAACAAGCCAGGAAGAAACATGCAGCATATTTTAATAGGAAGGCAAAGGACAGGGAACTGGCAGTCGGAGAGAAGGTGCTGCTTTTACTACCCGGAAGCCAGAATAAATTACAAATTGGTTGGCAAGGTCCATATACGGTTCTAGAGAAGGTGTCTAGAACAAACTATAAAATTGACAAAAAGGGGAAGGAAAAAGTTTATCATGTAAACCTGTTAAAGAAGTATCTGGACAGACCACTCCAGGAAAGCACCCCCTTATTGACCTTAGCTATTGCAACCCAGATGCAAAAGGAACCACTCACCTCACATGAATACCCATTACATCCTTGTGAAACCGCAGCACAGGTAAAAGTCAGTAAGCACCTGACTAAAAATCAGAGGGAGAGAGTTCAACAAGTTCTGGAGGAACATACAGATGTATTAACAGATAAACCAGGCCATACAAATTTGCTACAGTATGACATGAAACTGGTAGACTCAAACCCAATCTGTATGAGAGCCTATTCTATTCCGTTCGCGAAGGAGAAGGCATTAAAGGAAGAAATAGATTATTTATTGAAGGAGGGGATTATTTCGCACAGTGAATCATCTTTTAGTTCTAGTGTCGTTTTGTTGAGGAAACCGTCTGGGGAACACAGACTGTGCATAGATTACAGGAAACTGAATGCTGTCACAGAAGGACAAGTGGATCCATTACCAGACACAAAACAGTTATTTGCCAGACTGAACAAGGCAAAATACTTTTCAAAAGTGGATCTTAGTAAAGGCTATTACCAGATCCCAGTGAAGCCTGAAGTGAGACCTTATTTGGCTTTTAGCACTTCGGATGGACATTATGAATTCAATATGCTACCATTCGGACTGAAAAATGCTCCGAGTGTGTTTTCAAGGATGATGCGAAAATTGTTGGACCCCCTGAATAACCCATGTATCACGAATTTCATGGATGATATACTCGTCGCCACAGAGACATTTGAAGAACACATTGAAGCTCTGGAGATGTTGTTTGATAGACTTCGGGAGGCGAACTTAACTGCTAGGCCAACAAAATGTTGTATTGGATGCAAAGAGTTGGAATTCTTGGGGCACACTGTATATCAGGGTAATATGACCCCTGATCCTAAGAACTTGGAAAAACTGCAGAGAGCACCTAGGCCGCAAACCAAAAAGGACGTGCGATCATTCGTGTCGTTATGCGGATTTTATCAGAAATACATCAAAAATTTTAACGCCATTTGTGCTCCTCTGACTGATCTGACTCGCAAGGGACTTCCAGATAAAATTATTTGGACTGCACAATGTGAATTAGCGTTCCAAGAGTTAAAGGAAAAACTCACTAGCAAGCCTATTCTCAAACTGCCTGATTTGACACAGGACTTTGTCTTAAGAACCGATGCCAGTAATGTAGGACTTGGAGGGGCTTTGTTGCAAAGATCATCTTCACCTGATGGGGAACTGAAACCAGTCGCTTATGCAAGCCGCAAATTGAATAAGGCGGAACAAGGATACTCCACAAGCGAAAAAGAATGTTTAGCATTAATCTGGGCAATAAAGAAGTTTCAAATCTATCTGTATGGTAGGACTTTTGTGGTGGAGACGGATCATCAGCCTCTCGTGTTCTTGTCTCAGGCTAAGCATGAAAACGCAAGATTGCTGAGGTGGTCTTTATTGCTTCAACCATATCAGTTCAGTATCCAATATATCCCAGGCAAATTGAATGTCGGTGCAGATTTCCTCAGTCGGCACCCCTGTGATCAAAATTAGAGTAGTGGCAGACGTGAGGAGTAATTTTACCTATGTGTATCGCTGGTTTTGGAACTTGCCATAGGCATGTGTTCAAGTGGGGAGATGTGTAGTGAAATTGACAGAGATACAACGGTAAAATACTCCAAAGATAACATTTAAGGATAAAAAACATAATGCGTAAGCTGCTGATGTACATGATCGCCTAGACCGCGGGTCATCATCCTCTATAAATTTTGCCTTGCTAGACAGGAGGGGAACGGAGGATCAAAAAGGAAAAAAATATGACTGGAAAGATTGCGTAGCAAGGCTAAGGAGACGCAATTGGGGGGGATGGAGGAAAGTAAAAAATTCACGTCCCCCAAATTGACACGAGGTACGGAAATGGACGCTTTTGCGATACTAAGATTTTGATTTGAATTGAGCGGCAGAACGCGGATGGTAGGAAAATTACAAAAATTTAAAAAGTAAATTTTCTTAATATTAATGTTAGGAATATAAAAATTAGCTGGCCGGATGGCCTATTCTGAGCAGTGAACTAATATGATCTTAATTTTACAAACGGATAGATAATATTGAAGATAATGACAAAAGACAGTGTAGTTCACATCATCGCTAGACTATATTGAATCTAAAAGTGTCACAATTTGCACACAAAAACACGACCTTGGGAACAGGTGTTCAAAGTTACTTATTATGGAGGAGAGGGGTTTTTGAGCGGTAGCTGTGTCTAAATATAACTTTTTACGACAAAATTTTAAGGGGAGAGAAAGGTTGCTTCAAAAATCAAGCACATTTTTTTTAGAAACACAAGTAGAGACGGACAGACTAACAGATAACCATCCATACTTGACTGAAGCATGACTGAAATGACTTTAGTGTAGAAATTTGAAATTAAAAATAAACCTTGGCAGTGATTGGCCACAGACAATCATATCATTAGCGCTCAGAGCGCATTTGGGGTCATTCTTCAATAATTGTTCAGTGTTAGACACAGATTTTAAAGTGTGGTGTGTTCCCATATGAAAGACAGTGAATAAATTTAGGGACGCCATACTATAGCCAGCAGCTCAGCTGAGTTTTGCTAGCAATTCTGTGTTATGTATTCTTAATCTGGTAAGATTGAAATTATTTCTTTATATATTTTGAATATTGTTTCATGTTCGAGTGATTTGATACTGCCATATCATAATATAGCCTTACAAACCAGTAGGGATTTTGCTCTAGACCCCCCGCCCAAGTCAGGGTCTAGGGACCAACAAGGTACATAAACTACAGCAAGGATTATGCAAGATATATCAAGCGTTGAAACAGATTACCTATCTTCTTTTAGGGCCAACAACTAATAAATATTTTTCAGAATCTATAGTCTGGGAGGATCTATCTGAGGTAAACCCACCATGGTAACTGTGCTGTTTGGTCAGAGAGATCTGACCTGTCTGTATGATGTGGTTGTTGTGTCAGTGTGGTGTCCAGACGTGGGTATAGAATAGATTTTGACACATAGCCCATACTTTGATTGCAGAGCTGTGAGTTTTCTATCGACAACAAAGCAGAGTCTATCCGGTGGGTGACTTTACTCGAGTGTATCTGTGCAGTTCTTGTGACAGAGACCACCATTATTGTCCGCCAGCACGGAGAGGTGGGACCGCAAGTTTTCAGCACCAGAGCTACAAAAAGATGAGTGAGCCTCTGGTCTGCTGGACATTCACCAACTATTGGTAGTGACTAATATCCCCATAAAAATTCCCACCAGTTTCTGGACACGGTGTAGTCAATATAGACAGGTGTGATGAGACCACCCCAACAGCACAGACAATAAATATCCTCCCTAGTAGCTGACTACCAGAACATTTGAATAAAACTAACTATTCTAGTACTTAAATATGTACACTTTTGTATTTATTATGTAACATTCCATGCATAATTTTCATAAATTTTAAATCCTTCTTTTAAAACAAGTTCTGGTCAAAATAAAACTTGATCCAGAACAAATAAATGTAATATAATTATATCAAAAACTTTATACACGTGAGTTAGTTCAGTGTATTTTAACACTTGTTAATCTTATTAGTCTTCTTAAATGCCTGTGGGTGTATTTATAACTAACACACCACATTACACATCATTACCCTAGACACTTTACGTAGCCACATTCATTAAAAAAAAAAAAAATTAAGTGTGAGGTCGTAGTGGTAGCAAGAAAGGCCTTCTGATAATTCTCAACCACATTTTATCTCAGGAGCCTTCACAGCTGGCCTCATACAAGTTACATGTAGTAATAACACCATCATACAATACCATCAACACCACTACATAAATTGGGGTCTTGTCCAGGGATAATTAGCCCAACAGTAAAATTAGGATCTCCTGGTGGGAGAAATAAAAGTAGGGAAATAAATTGTAAAATTTCCTTTAAAATTAAAAGTGTCCCTGCAGATAAAAGTTGGTGAATCTTCACAGCCAGTAATAATTAATTAGTTAACTGGTTAGTTAGAATTAGTTAGACTATAGTCATATAGTAATTAGAAGTACTTAGTGTATTTACTGGTTAGAGATTTATCTTGTATATTATTATATTGTCCAAAAGTATGGCAGAGCTAGCAAAGTTTAGATCAGCTGCTGTGCTCACTGCGAAGGAGATGGGGATGGATGGTCAAATTTTAATTCAATACGTAACGACTGAATGTGATAAATATATTGAACGGGAAGAAAGGAGATTAGAAAAAGAGGCTGAAAGAAAATTAGAGGCTGACAGGTTAGCTGAAGAAAAGAGATTACAAATTGAGGCTGATAGAGAAATTAAGAGGCTGCAGATTGAGGCAGAAGAAAAACGACAGCAAAGGGAGGCAGAAGATAAAAAGGCCGAAAGGGAGGCAGAAGATAAAAAGGCCGAAAGGGAGGCAGAAGAAAAAAGGTTGACTGCCGAAAGGGAGGCAGAAGATAGAAGGTTGCAGAGGGAGCACGAATTACGACTAAGGGAGCTGGAATTACAAGGCCCGGCCCCTGAAAATGGTGCCAGCCCTTTTGCCTCAGATGCTACGCCCAGTATGGGAGCCTCAAACTCAGCTATGGGGTTTCATTTAGACCATTTTGTTGAGAAAGACGATGACATAGAGGGGTACCTGGGACGTTTTGAGTTATTAGCTACTACATATGGGTTAGAGAGAGAGAGGTGGAGTTTAAAGCTATCACAGGGATTGAGGGGTGCTTCTTATGAAGTATTTGCCAAAATGAACAGAGAAGACCAAGACAATTATGACATGTTAAAGCAGGCTTTGTTATTAAGGTACGAGAAGAATGGTGAATTTTATCGTAAGAGATTTAGAAATGCCAAACTGTTGTCTGGGGAGACATACCACCAATTCTCTGCCAGACTAGAAACCTATTTGGAGAAATGGACGGCTCTGGGGAAGACCCAAGATCTTAAAGAAATGATCATGATTGAGCAATTGAGAGAGTCCATGGCTCCAGACATGAGAAAATTTCTCATGGAACAAGGTGCAGAGAAGTTGGGGGAAATTTTAAATGTTGCTGAGAGGTATCAGGCAGCTCAGGCAGAGGTAAGTGGTGCTAAGAAGAAGCACATAGACAATTTTAAAGCTCCACAGCAATTTAATAAATTTGATAATAGAGAGCAGGGAAATAAGGGTAGGACAAATTTTGAGCGGCCAAGAAATGACTATCGCGACAGAAACTCACAGTTCAATGACCAAAAGTTCAATGAAAGAAAACCGTTGAACCAAGGAAAAAGATGGTGCAAATGGTGCAAGAAGGATAACCATAACACCGAATTTTGTAGAAGGAAACCTTCAAACATTGCTGCAATGAAGTCGGGGACGCAAAGATTAAAGGTTAATCCTAAGGGACAACAGGAACCTTATCACCCCCCAGTTTGTGAAGATGTTATTTGTAATGGGGTCACCATAAGGTGCCTTTATGATACAGGTTTGGATTATGATTCAGTTGTGAAGTCTAGCCTAGTGGACCCAAGTCAGTATACCACAGAAACAGTGGAAATACAAGGGGCGACTAAGGACATACCACTCATGACACTTCCCATCGCAAGGATAACGGTGAAAACTCGCTATGTGGAAGGAGAAATCAGAGCAGCAGTGATAGATGAACCAATCTACCCTCTGATATTGGGGTGTAGATACGTCTTCTTGGGGAATCCCGAGAAACCTGTGATCATGGCGACAGTGCAGACCAGGTCACAGAAGAAGGAGGAAGAAGGTGAACCTATAAATGCTCATCCAGAGGAGATGAGGAAGGCGCAGGCTGAGGATAGGACACTCCAGCCATGTTTTTAAAAAATTGCCCAAATGCCACACACCTCCGAGCAAGGGGGAATATTTCATGAAGAATAGATTATTATACAGGAAGACAGGAACTAGATTCACTGGTCACGGACAGTTAGTTCTTCCCAAGAGATATAGGGCAAATTTGATAAGGAGCTTACATGTTGGAAAAGATGGTGACCATGAGAAAGTCGGTACCATCTGCCAAAAGATTGCTCTAAAATACTATTGGCCCGACGTAAATGTCGATGTTGAAAACTTTGTAGAAGCATGTGGCGTATTTCATGAGGGAACACCCACAAAGGGAAAATATGTGCAGGACCTAGAACCGCCACGGGGCAACTTTAGGCCTGAAAGGAAAACTAATTATACACGGGTAGACAAAGTGGAATGGGAGCCCCCTTTTCACACCCAGTCTTCACTTGAATGGATTAACATGGCCGCTATGCGAAGAGTACAAAGAAGAAATTTAACCCAGGATAGGATGACAATCCCTCGGTCAGACTTATATAAACTGGAGGAACAGACAAGAGAGCGAAGATCTCTCATAAACAATCTTAAGTGGGGAGACAAACCCCAGAGAAAAATTGGTAGTGGTCGATTTGTGAGTGATGATTCTAGGAAGAAAAGTCCTCATTATAGAGCTTCTAAGGGACGGGACCCGATGGGTTCCATGAAAAATAAGTATGGTAAATTAAAGATCCAGATGTAACTCTATTAAGGACCTGGACAGATGAGAAGGCGGAAGAGACTGTTACCTCATCGTATCAATACGTGAACGAACTGACCACTCGTTTGAAAGCTGGATGGAAACTGGCAAATGATAATTTGAAACAAGCCAGGAAGAAACATGCAGCATATTTTAATAGGAAGGCAAAGGACAGGGAACTGGCAGTCGGAGAGAAGGTGCTGCTTTTACTACCCGGAAGCCAGAATAAATTACAAATTGGTTGGCAAGGTCCATA
Source organism: Oreohelix idahoensis (assembly GCA_024509875.1). Lineage (NCBI taxonomy): Eukaryota > Metazoa > Mollusca > Gastropoda > Stylommatophora > Oreohelicidae > Oreohelix > Oreohelix idahoensis. The sequence goes on from JAMPIV010005523.1 coordinate 104,182, forward strand.
TACGGTTCTAGAGAAGGTGTCTAGAACAAACTATAAAATTGACAAAAAGGGGAAGGAAAAAGTTTATCATGTAAACCTGTTAAAGAAGTATCTGGACAGACCACTCCAGGAAAGCACCCCCTTATTGACCTTAGCTATTGCAACCCAGATGCAAAAGGAACCACTCACCTCACATGAATACCCATTACATCCTTGTGAAACCGCAGCACAGGTAAAAGTCAGTAAGCACCTGACTAAAAATCAGAGGGAGAGAGTTCAACAAGTTCTGGAGGAACATACAGATGTATTAACAGATAAACCAGGCCATACAAATTTGCTACAGTATGACATGAAACTGGTAGACTCAAACCCAATCTGTATGAGAGCCTATTCTATTCCGTTCGCGAAGGAGAAGGCATTAAAGGAAGAAATAGATTATTTATTGAAGGAGGGGATTATTTCGCACAGTGAATCATCTTTTAGTTCTAGTGTCGTTTTGTTGAGGAAACCGTCTGGGGAACACAGACTGTGCATAGATTACAGGAAACTGAATGCTGTCACAGAAGGACAAGTGGATCCATTACCAGACACAAAACAGTTATTTGCCAGACTGAACAAGGCAAAATACTTTTCAAAAGTGGATCTTAGTAAAGGCTATTACCAGATCCCAGTGAAGCCTGAAGTGAGACCTTATTTGGCTTTTAGCACTTCGGATGGACATTATGAATTCAATATGCTACCATTCGGACTGAAAAATGCTCCGAGTGTGTTTTCAAGGATGATGCGAAAATTGTTGGACCCCCTGAATACCCATGTATCACGAATTTCATGGATGATATACTCGTCGCCACAGAGACATTTGAAGAACACATTGAAGCTCTGGAGATGTTGTTTGATAGACTTCGGGAGGCGAACTTAACTGCTAGGCCAACAAAATGTTGTATTGGATGCAAAGAGTTGGAATTCTTGGGGCACACTGTATATCAGGGTAATATGACCCCTGATCCTAAGAACTTGGAAAAACTGCAGAGAGCACCTAGGCCGCAAACCAAAAAGGACGTGCGATCATTCGTGTCGTTATGCGGATTTTATCAGAAATACATCAAAAATTTTAACGCCATTTGTGCTCCTCTGACTGATCTGACTCGCAAGGGACTTCCAGATAAAATTATTTGGACTGCACAATGTGAATTAGCGTTCCAAGAGTTAAAGGAAAAACTCACTAGCAAGCCTATTCTCAAACTGCCTGATTTGACACAGGACTTTGTCTTAAGAACCGATGCCAGTAATGTAGGACTTGGAGGGGCTTTGTTGCAAAGATCATCTTCACCTGATGGGGAACTGAAACCAGTCGCTTATGCAAGCCGCAAATTGAATAAGGCGGAACAAGGATACTCCACAAGCGAAAAAGAATGTTTAGCATTAATCTGGGCAATAAAGAAGTTTCAAATCTATCTGTATGGTAGGACTTTTGTGGTGGAGACGGATCATCAGCCTCTCGTGTTCTTGTCTCAGGCTAAGCATGAAAACGCAAGATTGCTGAGGTGGTCTTTATTGCTTCAACCATATCAGTTCAGTATCCAATATATCCCAGGCAAATTGAATGTCGGTGCAGATTTCCTCAGTCGGCACCCCTGTGATCAAAATTAGAGTAGTGGCAGACGTGAGGAGTAATTTTACCTATGTGTATCGCTGGTTTTGGAACTTGCCATAGGCATGTTTTCAAGTGGGGAGATGTGTAGTGAAATTGACCGAGATACAACGGTAAAATACTCCAAAGATAACATTTAAGGATAAAAAACATATGCGTAAGCTGCTGATGTACATGATCGCCTAGACCGCGGGTCATCATCCTCTATAAATTTTGCCTTGCTAGACAGGAGGGGAACGGAGGATCAAAAAGGAAAAAATATGACTGGAAAGATTGCGTAGCAAGGCTAAGGAGACGCAATTGGGGGGGATGGAGGAAAGTAAAAAATTCACGTCCCCCAAATTGACACGAGGTACGGAAATGGACGCTTTTGCGATACTAAGATTTTGATTTGAATTGAGCGGCAGAACGCGGATGGTAGGAAAATTACAAAAATTTAAAAAGTAAATTTTCTTAATATTAATGTTAGGAATATAAAAATTAGCTGGCCGGATGGCCTATTCTGAGCAGTGAACTAATATGATCTTAATTTTACAAACGGATAGATAATATTGAAGATAATGACAAAAGACAGTGTAGTTCACATCATCGCTAGACTATATTGAATCTAAAAGTGTCACAATTTGCACACAAAAACACGACCTTGGGAACAGGTGTTCAAAGTTACTTATTATGGAGGAGAGGGTTTTTGAGCGGTAGCTGTGTCTAAATATAACTTTTTACGACAAAATTTTAAGGGGAGAGAAAGGTTGCTTCAAAAATCAAGCACATTTTTTTTAGAAACACAAGTAGAGACGGACAGACTAACAGATAACCATCCATACTTGACTGAAGCATGACTGAAATGACTTTAGTGTAGAAATTTGAAATTAAAAATAAACCTTGGCAGTGATTGGCCACAGACAATCATATCATTAGCGCTCAGAGCGCATTTGGGGTCATTCTTCAATAATTGTTCAGTGTTAGACACAGATTTTAAAGTGTGGTGTGTTCCCATATGAAAGACAGTGAATAAATTTAGGGACGCCATACTATAGCCAGCAGCTCAGCTGAGTTTTGCTAGCAATTCTGTGTTATGTATTCTTAATCTGGTAAGATTGAAATTATTTCTTTATATATTTTGAATATTGTTTCATGTTCGAGTGATTTGATACTGCCATATCATAATATAGCCTTACAAACCAGTAGGGATTTTGCTCTAGACCCCCCGCCCAAGTCAGGGTCTAGGGACCAACAAGGTACATAAACTACAGCAAGGATTATGCAAGATATATCAAGCGTTGAAACAGATTACCTATCTTCTTTTAGGGCCAACAACTAATAAATATTTTTCAGAATCTATAGTCTGGGAGGATCTATCTGAGGTAAACCCACCATGGTAACTGTGCTGTTTGGTCAGAGAGATCTGACCTGTCTGTATGATGTGGTTGTTGTGTCAGTGTGGTGTCCAGACGTGGGTATAGAATAGATTTTGACACATAGCCCATACTTTGATTGCAGAGCTGTGAGTTTTCTATCGACAACAAAGCAGAGTCTATCCGGTGGGTGACTTTACTCGAGTGTATCTGTGCAGTTCTTGTGACAGAGACCACCATTATTGTCCGCCAGCACGGAGAGGTGGGACCGCAAGTTTTCAGCACCAGAGCTACAAAAAGATGAGTGAGCCTCTGGTCTGCTGGACATTCACCAACTATTGGTAGTGACTAATATCCCCATAAAAATTCCCACCAGTTTCTGGACACGGTGTAGTCAATATAGACAGGTGTGATGAGACCACCCCAACAGCACAGACAATAAATATCCTCCCTAGTAGCTGACTACCAGAACATTTGAATAAAACTAACTATTCTAGTACTTAAATATGTACACTTTTGTATTTATTATGTAACATTCCATGCATAATTTTCATAAATTTTAAATCCTTCTTTTTTAAAACAAGTTCTGGTCAAAATAAAACTTGATCCAGAACAAATAAATGTAATATAATTATATCAAAAACTTTATACACGTGAGTTAGTTCAGTGTATTTTAACACTTGTTAATCTTATTAGTCTTCTTAAATGCCTGTGGGTGTATTTATAACTAACACACCACATTACACATCATTACCCTAGACACTTTACGTAGCCACATTCATTAAAAAAAAAAAAAATTAAGTGTGAGGTCGTAGTGGTAGCAAGAAAGGCCTTCTGATAATTCTCAACCACATTTTATCTCAGGAGCCTTCACAGCTGGCCTCATACAAGTTACATGTAGTAATAACACCATCATACAATACCATCAACACCACTACATAAATTGGGGTCTTGTCCAGGGATAATTAGCCCAACAGTAAAATTAGGATCTCCTGGTGGGAGAAATAAAAGTAGGGAAATAAATTGTAAAATTTCCTTTAAAATTAAAAGTGTCCCTGCAGATAAAAGTTGGTGAATCTTCACAGCCAGTAATAATTAATTAGTTAACTGGTTAGTTAGAATTAGTTAGACTATAGTCATATAGTAATTAGAAGTACTTAGTGTATTTACTGGTTAGAGATTTATCTTGTATATTATTATATTGTCCAAAAAGTATGGCAGAGCTAGCAAAGTTTAGATCAGCTGCTGTGCTCACTGCGAAGGAGATGGGGATGGATGGTCAAATTTTAATTCAATACGTAACGACTGAATGTGATAAATATATTGAACGGGAAGAAAGGAGATTAGAAAAAGAGGCTGAAAGAAAATTAGAGGCTGACAGGTTAGCTGAAGAAAAGAGATTACAAATTGAGGCTGATAGAGAAATTAAGAGGCTGCAGATTGAGGCAGAAGAAAAACGACAGCAAAGGGAGGCAGAAGATAAAAAGGCCGAAAGGGAGGCAGAAGATAAAAAGGCCGAAAGGGAGGCAGAAGATAAAAAGGCCGAAAGGGAGGCAGAAGAAAAAAGGTTGACTGCCGAAAGGGAGGCAGAAGATAGAAGGTTGCAGAGGGAGCACGAATTACGACTAAGGGAGCTGGAATTACAAGGCCCGGCCCCTGAAAATGGTGCCAGCCCTTTTGCCTCAGATGCTACGCCCAGTATGGGAGCCTCAAACTCAGCTATGGGGTTTCATTTAGACCATTTTGTTGAAAAAGACGATGACATAGAGGGGTACCTGGGACGTTTTGAGTTATTAGCTACTACATATGGGTTAGAGAGAGAGAGGTGGAGTTTAAAGCTATCACAGGGATTGAGGGGTGCTTCTTATGAAGTATTTGCCAAAATGAACAGAGAAGACCAAGACAATTATGACATGTTAAAGCAGGCTTTGTTATTAAGGTACGAGAAGAATGGTGAATTTTATCGTAAGAGATTTAGAAATGCCAAACTGTTGTCTGGGGAGACATACCACCAATTCTCTGCCAGACTAGAAACCTATTTGGAGAAATGGACGGCTCTGGGGAAGACCCAAGATCTTAAAGAAATGATCATGATTGAGCAATTGAGAGAGTCCATGGCTCCAGACATGAGAAAATTTCTCATGGAACAAGGTGCAGAGAAGTTGGGGGAAATTTTAAATGTTGCTGAGAGGTATCAGGCAGCTCAGGCAGAGGTAAGTGGTGCTAAGAAGAAGCACATAGACAATTTTAAAGCTCCACAGCAATTTAATAAATTTGATAATAGAGAGCAGGGAAATAAGGGTAGGACAAATTTTGAGCGGCCAAGAAATGACTATCGCGACAGAAACTCACAGTTCAATGACCAAAAGTTCAATGAAAGAAAACCGTTGAACCAAGGAAAAAGATGGTGCAAATGGTGCAAGAAGGATAACCATAACACCGAATTTTGTAGAAGGAAACCTTCAAACATTGCTGCAATGAAGTCGGGGACGCAAAGATTAAAGGTTAATCCTAAGGGACAACAGGAACCTTATCACCCCCCAGTTTGTGAGATGTTATTTGTAATGGGGTCACCATAAGGTGCCTTTATGATACAGGTTTGGATTATGATTCAGTTGTGAAGTCTAGCCTAGTGGACCCAAGTCAGTATACCACAGAAACAGTGGAAATACAAGGGGCGACTAAGGACATACCACTCATGACACTTCCCATCGCAAGGATAACGGTGAAAACTCGCTATGTGGAAGGAGAAATCAGAGCAGCAGTGATAGATGAACCAATCTACCCTCTGATATTGGGGTGTAGATACGTCTTCTTGGGGAATCCCGAGAAACCTGTGATCATGGCGACAGTGCAGACCAGGTCACAGAAGAAGGGGGAAGAAGGTGAACCTATAAATGCTCATCCAGAGGAGATGAGGAAGGCGCAGGCTGAGGATAGGACACTCCAGCCTGTTTTAAAAAATTGCCCAAATGCCACACACCTCCGAGCAAGGGGGAATATTTCATGAAGAATAGATTATTATACAGGAAGACAGGAACTAGATTCACTGGTCACGGACAGTTAGTTCTTCCCAAGAGATATAGGGCAAATTTGATAAGGAGCTTACATGTTGGAAAAGATGGTGACCATGAGAAAGTCGGTACCATCTGCCAAAAGATTGCTCTAAAATACTATTGGCCCGACGTAAATGTCGATGTTGAAAACTTTGTAGAAGCATGTGGCGTATTTCATGAGGGAACACCCACAAAGGGAAAATATGTGCAGGACCTAGAACCGCCACGGGGCAACTTTAGGCCTGAAAGGAAAACTAATTATACACGGGTAGACAAAGTGGAATGGGAGCCCCCTTTTCACACCCAGTCTTCACTTGAATGGATTAACATGGCCGCTATGCGAAGAGTACAAAGAAGAAATTTAACCCAGGATAGGATGACAATCCCTCGGTCAGACTTATATAAACTGGAGGAACAGACAAGAGAGCGAAGATCTCTCATAAACAATCTTAAGTGGGGAGACAAACCCCAGAGAAAAATTGGTAGTGGTCGATTTGTGAGTGATGATTCTAGGAAGAAAAGTCCTCATTATAGAGCTTCTAAGGGACGGGACCCGATGGGTTCCATGAAAAATAAGTATGGTAAATTAAAGATCCAGATGTAACTCTATTAAGGACCTGGACAGATGAGAAGGCGGAAGAGACTGTTACCTCATCGTATCAATACGTGAACGAACTGACCACTCGTTTGAAAGCTGGATGGAAACTGGCAAATGATAATTTGAAACAAGCCAGGAAGAAACATGCAGCATATTTTAATAGGAAGGCAAAGGACAGGGAACTGGCAGTCGGAGAGAAGGTGCTGCTTTTACTACCCGGAAGCCAGAATAAATTACAAATTGGTTGGCAAGGTCCATATACGGTTCTAGAGAAGGTGTCTAGAACAAACTATAAAATTGACAAAAAGGGGAAGGAAAAAGTTTATCATGTAAACCTGTTAAAGAAGTATCTGGACAGACCACTCCAGGAAAGCACCCCCTTATTGACCTTAGCTATTGCAACCCAGATGCAAAAGGAACCACTCACCTCACATGAATACCCATTACATCCTTGTGAAACCGCAGCACAGGTAAAAGTCAGTAAGCACCTGACTAAAAATCAGAGGGAGAGAGTTCAACAAGTTCTGGAGGAACATACAGATGTATTAACAGATAAACCAGGCCATACAAATTTGCTACAGTATGACATGAAACTGGTAGACTCAAACCCAATCTGTATGAGAGCCTATTCTATTCCGTTCGCGAAGGAGAAGGCATTAAAGGAAGAAATAGATTATTTATTGAAGGAGGGGATTATTTCGCACAGTGAATCATCTTTTAGTTCTAGTGTCGTTTTTTGTTGAGGAAACCGTCTGGGGAACACAGACTGTGCATAGATTACAGGAAACTGAATGCTGTCACAGAAGGACAAGTGGATCCATTACCAGACACAAAACAGTTATTTGCCAGACTGAACAAGGCAAAATACTTTTCAAAAGTGGATCTTAGTAAAGGCTATTACCAGATCCCAGTGAAGCCTGAAGTGAGACCTTATTTGGCTTTTAGCACTTCGGATGGACATTATGAATTCAATATGCTACCATTCGGACTGAAAAATGCTCCGAGTGTGTTTTCAAGGATGATGCGAAAATTGTTGGACCCCCTGAATAACCCATGTATCACGAATTTCATGGATGATATACTCGTCGCCACAGAGACATTTGAAGAACACATTGAAGCTCTGGAGATGTTGTTTGATAGACTTCGGGAGGCGAACTTAACTGCTAGGCCAACAAAATGTTGTATTGGATGCAAAGAGTTGGAATTCTTGGGGCACACTGTATATCAGGGTAATATGACCCCTGATCCTAAGAACTTGGAAAAACTGCAGAGAGCACCTAGGCCGCAAACCAAAAAGGACGTGCGATCATTCGTGTCGTTATGCGGATTTTATCAGAAATACATCAAAAATTTTAACGCCATTTGTGCTCCTCTGACTGATCTGACTCGCAAGGGACTTCCAGATAAAATTATTTGGACTGCACAATGTGAATTAGCGTTCCAAGAGTTAAAGGAAAAACTCACTAGCAAGCCTATTCTCAAACTGCCTGATTTGACACAGGACTTTGTCTTAAGAACCGATGCCAGTAATGTAGGACTTGGAGGGGCTTTGTTGCAAAGATCATCTTCACCTGATGGGGAACTGAAACCAGTCGCTTATGCAAGCCGCAAATTGAATAAGGCGGAACAAGGATACTCCACAAGCGAAAAAGAATGTTTAGCATTAATCTGGGCAATAAAGAAGTTTCAAATCTATCTGTATGGTAGGACTTTTGTGGTGGAGACGGATCATCAGCCTCTCGTGTTCTTGTCTCAGGCTAAGCATGAAAACGCAAGATTGCTGAGGTGGTCTTTATTGCTTCAACCATATCAGTTCAGTATCCAATATATCCCAGGCAAATTGAATGTCGGTGCAGATTTCCTCAGTCGGCACCCCTGTGATCAAAATTAGAGTAGTGGCAGACGTGAGGAGTAATTTTACCTATGTGTATCGCTGGTTTTGGAACTTGCCATAGGCATGTTTTCAAGTGGGGAGATGTGTAGTGAAATTGACCGAGATACAACGGTAAAATACTCCAAAGATAACATTTAAGGATAAAAAACATAATGCGTAAGCTGCTGATGTACATGATCGCCTAGACCGCGGGTCATCATCCTCTATAAATTTTGCCTTGCTAGACAGGAGGGGAACGGAGGATCAAAAAGGAAAAAATATGACTGGAAAGATTGCGTAGCAAGGCTAAGGAGACGCAATTGGGGGGGATGGAGGAAAGTAAAAAATTCACGTCCCCCAAATTGACACGAGGTACGGAAATGGACGCTTTTGCGATACTAAGATTTTGATTTGAATTGAGCGGCAGAACGCGGATGGTAGGAAAATTACAAAAATTTAAAAAGTAAATTTTCTTAATATTAATGTTAGGAATATAAAAATTAGCTGGCCGGATGGCCTATTCTGAGCAGTGAACTAATATGATCTTAATTTTACAAACGGATAGATAATATTGAAGATAATGACAAAAGACAGTGTAGTTCACATCATCGCTAGACTATATTGAATCTAAAAGTGTCACAATTTGCACACAAAAACACGACCTTGGGAACAGGTGTTCAAAGTTACTTATTATGGAGGAGAGGGTTTTTTGAGCGGTAGCTGTGTCTAAATATAACTTTTTACGACAAAATTTTAAGGGGAGAGAAAGGTTGCTTCAAAAATCAAGCACATTTTTTTTAGAAACACAAGTAGAGACGGACAGACTAACAGATAACCATCCATACTTGACTGAAGCATGACTGAAATGACTTTAGTGTAGAAATTTGAAATTAAAAATAAACCTTGGCAGTGATTGGCCACAGACAATCATATCATTAGCGCTCAGAGCGCATTTGGGGTCATTCTTCAATAATTGTTCAGTGTTAGACACAGATTTTAAAGTGTGGTGTGTTCCCATATGAAAGACAGTGAATAAATTTAGGGACGCCATACTATAGCCAGCAGCTCAGCTGAGTTTTGCTAGCAATTCTGTGTTATGTATTCTTAATCTGGTAAGATTGAAATTATTTCTTTATATATTTTGAATATTGTTTCATGTTCGAGTGATTTGATACTGCCATATCATAATATAGCCTTACAAACCAGTAGGGATTTTGCTCTAGACCCCCCGCCCAAGTCAGGGTCTAGGGACCAACAAGGTACATAAACTACAGCAAGGATTATGCAAGATATATCAAGCGTTGAAACAGATTACCTATCTTCTTTTAGGGCCAACAACTAATAAATATTTTTCAGAATCTATAGTCTGGGAGGATCTATCTGAGGTAAACCCACCATGGTAACTGTGCTGTTTGGTCAGAGAGATCTGACCTGTCTGTATGATGTGGTTGTTGTGTCAGTGTGGTGTCCAGACGTGGGTATAGAATAGATTTTGACACATAGCCCATACTTTGATTGCAGAGCTGTGAGTTTTCTATCGACAACAAAGCAGAGTCTATCCGGTGGGTGACTTTACTCGAGTGTATCTGTGCAGTTCTTGTGACAGAGACCACCATTATTGTCCGCCAGCACGGAGAGGTGGGACCGCAAGTTTTCAGCACCAGAGCTACAAAAAGATGAGTGAGCCTCTGGTCTGCTGGACATTCACCAACTATTGGTAGTGACTAATATCCCCATAAAAATTCCCACCTTTTTCTGGACACGGTGTAGTCAATATAGACAGGTGTGATGAGACCACCCCAACAGCACAGACAATAAATATCCTCCCTAGTAGCTGACTACCAGAACATTTGAATAAAACTAACTATTCTAGTACTTAAATATGTACACTTTTGTATTTATTATGTAACATTCCATGCATAATTTTCATAAATTTTAAATCCTTTTTTTAAAACAAGTTCTGGTCAAAATAAAACTTGATCCAGAACAAATAAATGTAATATAATTATATCAAAAACTTTATACACGTGAGTTAGTTCAGTGTATTTTAACACTTGTTAATCTTATTAGTCTTCTTAAATGCCTGTGGGTGTATTTATAACTAACACACCACATTACACATCATTACCCTAGACACTTTACGTAGCCACATTCATTAAGAAAAAAAAAAATTAAGTGTGAGGTCGTAGTGGTAGCAAGAAAGGCCTTCTGATAATTCTCAACCACATTTTATCTCAGGAGCCTTCACAGCTGGCCTCATACAAGTTACATGTAGTAATAACACCATCATACAATACCATCAACACCACTACAGCTTTATTCATTCTATTGTTTATGGCTTTCCTTGTTCCGCCGAATGGTGTTATTAAGCATCCTGGGTATGTACTCGTACATATGTCTGTCTCTAATAACTTTGGCACGTCCTATAATAGAATCCTTGTGCAATGTCTTCCTGATTTCTTGTCTCTCTGATGAGAATTGGAAATCCAGTCACGAGTTTGAACCACTCGTGTCTTACATAGTAACAATTCCGCCTACACGAAATTTTACTGTCACTAGTTTATTTTTGCTGAAACCAATCCCAGGTTAAGCTAGTTTTTTTTTTCAATTTAAAAGTCAGTCACCGTTTAAGACGTCTTATTTTATTATAATTTCAATTAGTCATCGTTATACTGTACCTATTAGCATTGCCATATATGGTAGTGTAACTAACTGTTACCTTAGCTGAAAGCAATTATGTCATATCTCCTGTCCTATAATTTAATCTTGCTGCAATCAAGACAAACTTGGGAGTGGCATTTTTTATGCAAGTCATGCCGGAAAAAAATAAACATTAATTTTCTTTTAAATGATCATCTTACACTAATCCGACAACATTTGTCCTCGCTTCTTTTCACCTAAGCGGAAGCAACTACCTAATGCGAATGTGGTGTTCAGACATTTTAACTGCTGATAACAATGCTCCTGGCCTAATGATTGAGTTTATCTAAACAACCACTCCGGGATTGCTCTTCCGCGGCAGTTTTACGCTATTGTAATTGCCACACTGAGCAAACTTTTCATAATTAGATAGATAAACATGTCACGAGCAGACATGCCTAAAAAGGTGGGTGTTTATCTTAGAAGAACGTCCTTCTACAAAGGGTGATTACCAGCAAAGTACTTACGTAGAGGACTCTAACAAAAAGATGGACGGGAAAACGAATCGGACGAATAGCGTTCTGCTGCAACGCTATAACGTAAGAGGGAATCTACATCTGACCCTGTCAACTTTAAAACGGGATATTGATACTCTTGTTAAGAGGCCCCAGGAAGAAATGTCACATTAAATACAGAAAGACAAAATTAATTTAGCCAATAATGAAGCCGTTTAATTTAATATAGTTTCACCTTTTTATGAATAATGCGTTTGTGTGAATAATTAGAAACATATTCGTAGATATTTTGTTCCATATTTTAGAGACTTGACTTGATATTATTCCAATTTTAAATAATGATTAGTTTTGTTTGCTTTTAAACACCATCATCACTACACACAGACTAGTCCATCAATGTTCCGATCTTCTCTTTTAGATCATGCAGGAATGATTTCAGCACAGTGCACCAACTCCGTGGTGATGATTAATACAATGTAACAATTTATGTAAGTAGGTGATAGACATTTTGGGACTTGTACACATATTGACAAACTGGGCGCTGGCGCAATAAAAAGGTTGAAATCCACTGTTTTAAAGGATTTCTTGACTTAAAATTTGTACCTCAATGTTTTTACACACGGTACAACGGCGGTGACGTTATTAATTTACTTACAAGGCAAAAAAGGACACGAGAAGGATGCATATATTAAGATAACTCAGCTTACCGTAGAGCACTGGTTGTACGTATGACCTATCTATGCTTCCAGCAACTGTTGTCAGTGTCGAATACGATATCTAGACCACCCACTCCACGGATTTGAATCAGTTTACGCCCATGAACATTTTTTTTTCAAATAATACGCACTTAGTACGTCCTCTTTGACGTAGACAGGTTATCTGTACGTCAGCTAGCACACTTTCTTGATTCTGCCTGCGATGATAAAAAATATAATTATACTCTGCTTTACAACAACTGGTAGTCTGATCCTCAGAAGCGGCCCCACTTTAGGCAAGTGTTTCCCCCATGTTACCTCCTTTGTACTCAAAGGCGGGGGGAGGGGGGCAATTGGGTCATGATTCCTAAGTGTCATCTTCCTGCTGATTTTTTTTTCAGCCACCCGTTGGGAATCGAAATCACGGCATCAAAATTCAGTTCATTTTAAGTTTCTTACGGAACATGGAGCCACCACTACGGCTGGTCCCTTCGCAGGATAACGTCACCAAAACATTCTTGAGCTCTTCAAAAGCAGTCTATGTAGCCATGCGTTGTGTATGATGATGTTGCCAACCTCATGCAGAGACTTATATTACTCGTCCTATGCCACATGCTAGAGCGATCAGTAGACCTATTCTTTATGTGTATTCTCTGAGATCATCGGGTAGGTTTCAACTTGTTAATGCGATTTATTGATCATGGTGGTAATGAAAACACATTTCATGTTTAATTATCTTCTTTTTTTCCTCCAAATGTATCTTTATTTGCTATATTTGTTTGTTTGTTTGTTTGTTTTTCTGGAAAGTGTATAAATATCGTCATACGTGTATCACCAACCAATTAAAACATACGTGTATCATGAACCTGAAGCGGCAAGACGGCTTGAGTACCCTGATAACCCCCAGAGCGATGCCAGCGGGAGTTTTACTCCTGGCAGGTTCTACCAAACTGGACAGGTCTGCGCTGGTAGGGGTCGGACTAAAGCTGGCACCCTGGTTCTCCAGGTTGGGGGTTTTAGCACAGGGCCGACACCTCTATCTATGTTTAAAAAAACAATTAGTTAGTTACTGAAAGAGCAACAAATGAAAAAGCTTTGACGCGAAACGAGCATCCGGAGTCTGAGGCTTGCATGACTGACACTGGTGAAAGCCGAAAGGAAGCCATTGCCATGAAAACGGATGCCCTGATTCCAAAACACGAAACCAGACTTGGATTCTGGAACGTCAGAACCATGAATAAGGAAGAAAAACTGAGGCAGATCACAGCGGACATGAGAAACTACAGATTACATATCCTGGGAATAAGTGAGAGCAGATGGACCGCGACAGGGAGAATAAAAACAGCAACAGGAGAAACAGTACTTTACTCTGGAAGAGATGACGGACAGCACAAATGAAGGTGTAGAAACGAATAAAATTTTTATTCTTTTTATTAAAAAGGTCATTACTGGAATGGAAACCCATCAACAGCAGACTGAGAGGGAGATTCACCAACATCACAATAATGCAGTGTTATGCACCAACAAATGACAGCGACGACAAGGTCAAGGACGAATTCTATCAACAGGTACAAAAAGGTATGGAAACCGTACCTAGTTGTGATCTTATCATAATATTGGGAGACATGAATGCGAAAGTTGGAACACACAATACATATAATTAAATAGCAATGGGGAAATGCGGCAGCGGAACAGCAAACGAGAATGGTAGTAAACTAATAAGCTTCTGCAGCATTAACAACGTGGTCATTGGGGGAACGCTTTTCCCACACAAAGAAATTCACAAATTAACATGGGAATCACCAAACGGTCTTGACAGAAACACGATAGACCACATTATGATCAATGGTAATGTGATAGGGTGGGCGAGATGATGATGATGCTGTTGTGATATGTGATCACTTTCTTGCACACTCGCAACCGACCCGATCAACAATAAAACTCTGATTCTAAGGCAGGGGCTGTATTTATTCATACAACCCTGTCAGTGACCCTAACCCACAAAGCAAACTAATGAACGAACATTAAACCAGTAAGCAAACAAACAAAACACCCAGCCAGTGCTCAATTGCTAATCTGAAACGCAAATAAAGCACCGACTAGTTAAAATCATAACAGTTAAATGTGAGAAACACCATGCTCTCACCTGTCAAACTGTCCTTCTCCCACGCTACCTGAAACATTCAACTATCATGCACACACACTCAGCCCATGCATGTCGTCTAATCAGACTAGTATGGTGTTGTGCATGAGGCTGGCAATCTCACCATGTAACACAGATTGCTACCGAAACCACTACTGCAAAAGCATCTGAATGCTTTGTGCGGTCTGCATGCGGAGGCCAGCCACCTTAGTGGTCATATGCTCGATAAGGAGCAAGAAGCGGCATAATTTGTTCCTAAGTGGACCCACGTGCTCTCATAAATTACCCGACACATAACAATAACTAAATAATAATGGAATATGCATAAAATAATATTAAACGATATGTACAACGAATACTGTCATTAATATGCCTTGTAAATATGATACCCCTACTTTTGGTGCGTGGAGCACATTTGAGACATAAACGTTCCTGTTTGCTCCTTGCGGAGCAGGGCGACACAAGTGCGGCTATTTTTAGATCCTGACTGAGTAACACTAAAATGGCTGCAAAATCGCTATATCGTAGTAAAAAGGTAGAGAACGACAGACAAAATGGCGATGACAAGATGGCGCTGTCACAGTAAATGGAGGTATTCATTGGGAAGAGATCACCATTTAGTAGTAGCAAGACTGAAGGTGAAACTTTGAACTGCTGGACCAGTTGTAACCAAACGGAAAAGGTTTGACATCATCAGACTGAAGGGTCCCCGTACCAGAAAAGCTTTTGGGGTTGAGAAAGAGACCATATCAGATTGCCAAAAGCCACGGAAAGCGACTGCTGATGTTGACCAGAAATTCAACACCATTTCAACAAAATATAAGGAAACCAGCGAATCATGCTTGGGATTCCAGGAACCGAAGAGACAAGATTGGATAACACCAGAAACATGGAACACCATAGCGATGAGAAAAAAAAAAGAAAGAAAAAAAATAGAAGCAAAGTCCCCCAGGTTAAAGAAAATATATAACGAGCAGTACAGTCAGCTGGGCAAGGAAGTAAAAAGTCAGCAAAAGGAAATTCCCGGACAATGTTGCATGACAGGCAGAAAGGCAGCACTGAGAAATGAACAAAGCACAGTTTATACAATAACTAAAACTATCAGCAGAAAACGAGGTGCAAACAATATTACGTTAGAAAGAGACAAGCAAAGGCATTTCATCACCTCAGCACAGGGGCAGGAAACAAGATGAGCAGAGCACTTCAGAGAAACACTGAATAAGGAACCACCAGAGACGCTGCTGAATGTTCCTGGGGCTGAAAATGATCTAGACATAAATACAGACATTCCACGAAGCAAAGAAATCATCACAGCTATCAAGGGGTTAAAGAATTGGAAAGCTACTGGTCACGACAATTTAAGACAGACCTTGAACTAGCAGCAGAACTATTAGAACCACTATTTGAACAAGTCTGGAAAACAGAGACAACACAAATGAAGTGGAGTAAAGGAATAATGAACAGATTGCCTAAGAAGAGCGACCTTGTAGACTGCAACAACTGGAGAGGAATTACTTTCTTCCAAATTCCCAGTAAAATACAAGGCAGGATAATTATCTAGAGAATTTCAAAAGCAGTAGACCATAAACTGATGAAAGAACAAGCAGGATTCAGAAAGAACAGAAGATGTACAGATCTTATATTCACCCTCAGGAACATAACAGAGCAGTGCTCAGAATGGCAGAAACAGCTATACATTAACTTTGTTGATTTTGAAAAGGCTTTTGACAACATACACAGGGACAGCCTATGGAAAATACTGAGGACTTATGGAATTCCCAGCTGCATTGTTTCCATCATTAAAAACTTCTATGCTAACTTTACATGCAGTGTTGGGTTAAGCAACCTAACTTTTGAGGTGAAGACAGGAGTACGACAGGGATGCCCTAATCAACAACTTTATTTTTGACAGTCAAAGATTGGGTGATGCGCCAGACAACAGACGGTAGTCCAAGAGGAATTAGATGGGCAACGTTTTCTACAATGGAAGATCTGGAATATGCAGATGACATTGCACTACTCGCACAATTACATCAACACATCTAGGAAAAGCATATAGACAGAATAAGTATACTATACTGTGTAGCCAACAGGTGGGTCTGAACATCAGTCTAAAGAAGACATAGGTCATGACACTCAATGTGGGCAGTCCTGAGCCCATAACAATAAGGAACCAGAAGATGGAACAGACGGACACATTTACATACCTAGGATTCATAGTACCACCAGACGGCGGAACAAGGAAAGACATCAACAACAGAATGAATAAAGCGAGAACAGCCTCTGCTAGTCTGAACAACATTTGGAAGTCCTCTCAGTACAGCACAAACACCAAATTAAGATTATATGAGAGCTGCATACTTTCTGTGCTTCTCTAAGCCGTGGAATGCTGGAAAGTAACAGAGAAGGACATGTCGAAATTGTCCTTCTTCCACACAGTCTTCCTAAGGAAAATTCTCCGAACCTTTTGGCCGAATACCATCATCAACCAAGATCTGCTTATTTGGAGTAACCAAGAGGACGTGCACACCATCATAGCTGGCAGACGCTGGAGTTGGGTTGGCCACGTCCTCAGAAGAGACCCTGATGCCATCACAAGAACAGCTATGCTATGGACCCCTAGAGGAAAGCGAAAGAGAGGCGTACCAAAAAACAACCTGCCGGAGGACCGTGGAGGCTCAGATGCAAAGAATGAACCAGAGCTGGGGCACTGCACGAAGGATGGCCGCCGACCGAACAAAGTGGAAACAGTTTGTTACTGCCCTATAAGACACCACCAGGCGTGATGGCCGCTAACTGCTTTGACAGTCGGCGACTAAGGATCAAAGAAACAAAAAAAAATAAATAAATAAAGAATTTCACGTTATATTATTGTGCGTCTATAATCACTTTCTTATTTTATTTATTTATGTGATGTACCTGGGGTCGATTAAGGATCAAATATTTTGTGGCCGTGGATCGTATTAGAAGGTTCGGACCACTGCCCTTTCAGTAGATAGTATTTCGTAAGGTAAATGTGACAAACTTCCTTCTCTCAGACTGACAAAAATATTTTCTCATACTTTCTGTTGATTCAAACGAATTCACCCGAGTAATAGCAGTGAAGATGTCAAAGGTTGAACTTTATTAACAAGGTTAGACAGTAGAATGGGGGAAAAAAAACACAAATAGTAATACGTCTTACAAGGAGAAAGGACAGGAAAAACCTACGTTGCGGCCACAAGGCCTTCGTCAGGGACAGACAAACAAGACAGGAGGGAAAGAAAGAAAATGAGAATTAAGTAGAGAACATGAAACTACAAAAATAAGAGAAAAACAACTCCCTTGTGTCCAGTCACATGTCCAGTCACAGAAGCAAGATGGCTGCCACTAAACCGGAAAACGGAAGTCGAAAGTACATTAAAAACAAAAAATAAGAAATAATGAAAATAAGGACCGGAAAAGAGTGAGGAAAAATAAAATAATAATAATAATATATAAAGTGAGGGAAAAGCGATTTAGAAAAAAAAAAAAAATAAATAGATATAAATAAAAAATAATAAAAATAAATAAATAAAATTTAAAAAAAAAATAAAAATAAAATTTATAAAAAGAGAAATATATATATATATATATATATATATATATATATATATATATATATATATATATATATATATATATATATATATATATATATATATATATATATATATATATATATATATATATATATATATATATATATATAATTTAAAAAAAAATGGGTGATCACATCAAAGTAGACAGTCATAATACAATAAGGACTAGATAGAGAAAGGCGTCTCAGACAAAAGAATGTTGGGTATTCAAGCCGTGTGGTTTAAGGCAACCCATAAGATGGATGAGGCGTTGTTCCTGGCGAAACCGACTGTTGGCGTCCGAGGAACAGGATCTGATGGCTGTCACCTGGATGTCAGTGGCATCGTGGTGGTCCGGGCCATTGAAGTGGATGGCCACAGGTGTGGATTTAAACTGAGAGATGTCGTAGAGGTGTCTGCAGAATCGGTCGCCCAGTCGTGTGCCCGTTTGGCCGATGTAAGTAATGGTGCAACGTTTGCATATAATAGCATAGATGACGTTGCGTGACTCACATGTGAAGCCATGTGTGATGGTGAACTTGGCGTTAGGGAACGAGACTGAACGTGTTTCGATAACATACTGACATGTCTTACATCGTGTTCGGTTACATGGCTTGGTCCCAAAGTGGCCATCGTTGACGGTTTTCAAACGGCTGTGGACTAGGAGGTCCTTCAAATTTTTATCCCGTCTATATGCCAGCAAGGGTGGCTCACTAAACACTTCCCGCGCCTTTGGGTCAGCTTGGAGGAGAGGAAGGTGACGATACAAGATCCTTTTGACAGCAGTGTTGTGAGGGTGATAGGTCATTATTAACTTGACTCTATCAGAGGAGGTGTTATGGCGGGGTTTGAGGGCCTCTAGACGTGAGATAGGGAGAACACGCTCTAAGGCAGAGGTAAGAACATCCTCTGGATACTGTCTGTTACGAAAGAAGTCCAACATTTCTTGTGCTCGGCATAGAAAGTTGTCATCATCTTGGCATAACCGACGGAGACGGAGAAGTTGTGAGAAAGGCAAGGAGCCACGACAAGCCGGAGGATGAGAGGAAGTATAAAGGAGGTAACTGTGTGCATCGGTGGGTTTGTAGTACACCGAAGTGGTGAGGTGGGGGGGGGGGAGTGATGGTGACAACGATGTCGAGGAAATTAACAAAGACAGTGGAGATGTGAGAGGTGAATTGGATCGCAGGGTGGAAGTTGTTAATGAAGTTAATGAACCTAGATAGGTCAACCTCTGGCATATCAGTGAGACCTATGCCATCATCTATGTATCTAAGATACATCAATGGAAAAGGTCCAGGATACTGCTGCCACACCTGATACTCCAGGTAGCCAATGAAGAGGCAGGCATAACTGGGACCCATCTTGGTGCCCATGGCGACTCCACTAATTTGGTCAAAGAACTGTCCATTGAACTCAAAGGAATTGAGTCGAAGGACAAGTTCTGCAAGGCGCAGGAGAGTTACTGTAGCAATAGAGGGGTGCGTGCGCTGGTCCAGGAAAAACCGGAGAGCACGGAGACCATCAGAGTGAGGAATGGAAGTGTAAAGCGAGCAAACATCTAACATAAATAAACGGAAGGTACAGTCTGGGGAAAGCTGGATAGAGGAAAAAGTAGTAAGAGCATGTTTTGTGTCCTTTAAAAAGGAAGGAAGCTGCTCTACAATAGGCTGGAAGATGCCATCGAGGAAGTCTGATATATGTTCAGTAGGGCAGGCACAGGCAGAGACAATGGGTCTCCCAGGGTTAGAGGGTTTGTGAATTTTGGGAAGCATATAAAACACAGGCTTACCCAGACAACTATTGTCAATACGGAGATGAGAAGCGCTAGAAGGTAAGGACTTATGAGCGATAAGACTTTTGATGGTGTCATGGACCAGACGATTGTTGAGGACTGTCGCATCATTGTCACGGCGCTGGTAGAAGGAGCTGTTGGTGATCTGCTAATTACCTTCTTCGAGGTACAGGTCCTTGCGCCATACCACAATGGCACCTCCTTTGTCCGCTGGTTTGATAACAATGTCCCCTCTGCGGCGGAGCTTCGAGAGGGCATGAGACTCATCAGAAGAAAGGTTGGAATAACGCAGGCGTTGAGGTTGGAGTTGCTGAATGTCATGGAGGGTTTTCTGAATATATAAATCCAGAGCATGGGAAGCCCCAGGAGAGGGTTTAAAATTCTTATTCTTGGGAGGAGCGAAGCGTGCAAAGGCATCATCTGATTCAGCCTGCGATCTCTGAGGATCATCTTTGTTGTGGAAATGGAACTGAAGTCGCAGACGGCGATGAAACCGATGAACATCTTGGAGGAGATTGTACTGATCAGAGGATGGTTGGAGAGGGACAAAGTGCAAGCCCTTTGTAAAGTTTGTTTTCTTCTTTCCACTCTGTAAAGTTGCTTTCACACACACACTGGATGCTCTGTAAGGAAGGGTGGTGTGTTGTTGGGATCAGGCATGCTCCAGTCTACCCAGCTGTAAATGGGTAACTCACCCTAGTCCTGAGTTAGGGAAGGCAAAGGCTCCAGGGGAAGCAGGCCCTAAACTTGGTCACTTCAACCGACGCAGGATGGTGTATGTATGAAGTAGAAGTGTAGAGTGTGATTACCGCGAATGGTGTACTGTTCGTGTGCTGACCAATATAATCACTCATACACTTGTGTCTACAAGGCACCAATGCAGACTGCTGGAATCTTTGTTTACTCAATTTATTCAGACGTACACACTGGGACATACGAGTACATCATGGTATGTTGACATATCAATTTGTAGGTATACATAGCAGATCTGAAGTCATGACACATTCAGAAATAATGGGCAGTACATCAAAAGTTCAATGTCATGATACATTATGGCCACATCCCCCTATCTGACTAAACGCGTCAGTGAAGGCGGATCGATAAATAACTAAAGTTACTTGACGTCCATAGTTTGTAGCATATATTATGAAACCACGAAGGGGGTTTCTAGCAAGATTGAGATCTCCCTGTCACTGTCCGATAATAGGATAAATAATCTGTTCTCTTGGCAGTGATCAAAACAGATGATGACCGAAATCCAACATGGCTGCCTCCCTGAGTTGTCGTTCACTCATTCATAGGAAGGAGAATATAAGCCAGAGTTAATTTATAATGGGTATATAAAGGATTTCATAAATGTTTCCATACAGCTCTACGGTGATCAGGTTAATTCACGTAGCCATAACCGCTGCAGGAAAATCTGTCATCTTCGTCGATACAAAACACGACACTAGCATAGCGAAGCCCAAAAAGTCAAGCTAGGCCTAACCGACGAGAGATCATCAAAATAGGAGCTGGGATTACCTGGAGTCCGAATCATCTATATACTGACATAAGGAGAGTCTCTAACACAAACTATCGTAGAGACACCATCTCCTTCAGTAAAAAAACCACTTCGTAAGACATCTTTTTCTGACGAAAGGACCAGCTCTAGAAAAACGTACCCCGCCATTTGTAAGCAGTACATCGGAACTCATCACGACTTGTCAAAACAACTCATACTTCCGCTAGACCGGAATACAAGAATCTAGTCCCTCCTACCAATCCAAAATATACAATATAGGACTGATTCTACTTGTACTAATAATATGTAATACATATGAATTCAGGCCATAAACACAATAAGCAAATTAATATATTTTCTGGCCCTAAAAAATAAGTACAAACGCAAGCGCAATATCCTTGCGCCGGATCAATATCCAGAACGATTACTCCTATAATCAAAAGTGTGAATCAAACATGGATTATCTCGCTTTTACCATAGACAGCATTTTCATACACAAATGAATGAATGTCTATATTTTTCCCATATTAAATAGCCATATCGATTTTTGTAAAATGTGCGTCAAAATATGCACGCAACAGATTACCACACCCCTCGGGAAAAAAAAAATGGTACATTTTTTTTTTTTTTGAAATACATCTAGGAGCAACATACAATAGGCTCACAACGCACCAATAACAATGCGCAGATGATAAGCATAAGTTTTATGACCTTAGAGAAAGTACTTCTCTAAGTATAAATATTTCCAGAGAGGTGTCACCAACGCATACTACAATATTAGCAATGACACAATTTTCACATTAGTTTATACATAAATTTCATCTAAGATATCTTAACATCATGATCATCAAAGACAAAAAACATTGAAAGATCAGCGGTGAATAAATATGAATGAACCGCTAAGTAGTGTTACAATCAATATATGATATATTACATATGTGTACACATTTCAACATAGAAACAACTGTATCAAAGTTGTATAACAGTTATGAATCGTGTGGGCATCTAGACAAAATATCTGCCATCACATTTTCTGACCCACGGATAGCTCGCACCGAAAAATGAAATGGCTGTAGAGCAATCGCGTATCGCGTTGATCTCGCGCTCTTCAGATTTTTTACTCTGAATAGCCGTAAGAGCTTTCTGGTCAGTTTCCACAATGAAATGCGCGCCCAGAAGAAATCTTTGCAGTTTAAGGATTGACCAAACCATAGCCAATAATTCACGGTCTAGGACCGAGTAATTCTTCTCTGCGGCATTTAATTTCCGAGAAATATACATCACAGGATGCAGAGTTCCAGAGTACTCTTGCATTAGTGCAGCTCCAATCCCGGTGGATGAAGCGTCACTACGAAGAATAAATGTCTTATCCTTAGAAGGCAATACTAGGATAGGTGAAGTAGAAAACATAGTTTTAACCTTATCCAAAGAGGATTGACATTCTTGAGTCCAATGGACTACATTAGGAGACCCTTTCTTTAGCAAGGAAGAAAGAGGTGACATAATGGAGGACAGATTCGGGATGAATCGTCCATAAAATTGTATTAGACCTAAGAGACTTCGTACTTGCTTTTTAGTCTTAGGAATAGAAATGTTAAGTATCTTACTTGTATTATGGTCTTCTGTTTTTAGGAACCCATGACCAACACGGTGTCCCAAGAAAGATATTTCGCTAAAACCAATACATGCTTTCGATGGTTTCGCTGTCAGGTTATGCTCGCGTAAGATAGACAATAGTTCATTTATACCATTATAGTGATCGTTCCAAGTATCACTGAAAAGACAGATGTCATCAAGATACGCAATGACATCTGAGCGATGAGATAGGATTCGACGCATCATGCGTACAAATGTAGCAGGGGCGTTCATAAGACCGAAAGGCATGAAATTCCATTGGAATAGACCCCTAGGCGTCGAAAAAGCAGTAAACGGTTTGGCGTGTTCGGATAGTGGAACTTGCCAATATCCCTTAGACAAATCGAGTTTAGTAAAGAAGTGAGAATTCGATAGTCTCGTAAGTAGCTCTTCTAGTAAAGGCATAGGTTCAGCATCGAATTTAGTCACTTGATTCAATTTGCGATAATCCACGCAAAGACGTATGTTATTGTCTTTTTTCCGTACTATAACCATCGGCGAAGAATATGCTGATGTGGATGGTTCAATAATTTTTAACTCTATCATCTCATCTAACTCTTTCTCTACCTGTGCTTGAAAATGTATCGGGATAGGATACGGTCTGACTCTTATAGGACTATGGTCAGTAAGAATAATGTCATGTTGAATGACATCAGTTTGACCAGGAATGTCAGTAAGGACATCCTGAAATTGTTCTAACATAGTAGAAACTTGTTTCTGCTCTCCTGGAGATAATTCTGGAGAAATTGCAACATCTTTCCATGATTCATTAGAGTGAAGAGGAATCAGTGGAAAAGGTAAATTTACATCCGAGAAACTCGTTTCCTCATCCTGTATTACTGACAGAGATGAGTACTGTCCATGTTGGACTGGAAAATCGTCCGTTGCCTGGAAAACAGGTTGTAAATAATCAGGACGTTCATGGAATTCCGTGAGCATGTTGATGTGGAAGGTTTTACGCTTCCCGTCAATATCGACGATATAGTCAACATCGGAAACTTTTGATATTATATCGTACGGACCTTTCCAAGAAATGAGAAGTCTATTTTCCCTACAAGGTAGCAAGACAAATGCTTTGTCACCTGGACAAAGTTGACGCAAACATCTCTTTTTATTGGCAAATTCCCTTGCCTTCTGTTTCGCAAATTCAGAAGAAGCAGTTGCCAATTTGCATGCTTCAATAATCTTGTGTCTAAGTGCGATGACATATTCATAAGAGGATTTTGTGTCATCGACAATATTATCAGCAGTTATAAGATCATGAAGTAAGGACATAGGACCTCGCGGTTTCGCGCCAAAGACAAGTTCAAAGGGAGAAAATCCTGTATGTTCGTTGGCGACCTCTCTATATGCAAAGAGAGCCGCGGGTAAAACCCTATCCCAATCCTGAGGATGATCTTCTGTTATCTTACCTAGTAGGTTTTTCAGAGTTCTATTCAAACGTTCCACCATCCCATTGGACATAGGATGATAAATACTACTCAGCGATCTCTCTATCTTCAGAGTCGACATTACTTGAGACATGGTATCCGATATGAGTTGGGTACCATGGTCGGATAATATTTCTGCTGGAAACCCCAGACGAGAAAATATTAACCAAAGAGCATCTGCGACATCAGCAGTAGTTATGCTCTTTAGAGGAACAGCCTCCGGCCAACGTGTGCACATATCAACACACGTCAAAATAAATTGGTGTCCTCTAGCAGACTTTATCTTAAATGGACCAATGATGTCTATCGCCATTTTTTGAAATGGCCGAATGGGAATGTCTGCAGCCTGAATAGGTGCATCATGGCGTGGACCTCTGGATTTAATCTCTTGACATACTTTACAAGATCGACAATAGATTCGTATGTCCTTATTCACAGCAGGCCAAAAGAAAGATTGAAGAACTCTAGCTTTAGTACGGGAAAAAACCCATATGTCCAGCACACTGCGAATCATGAGCGTGCTGTAAGATTTTAACTCTCATATTTTTAGGCACAAGGATTTGAGAATGAATGGACTTAGCGGAGTCTTGTACCATACGTACAAGTACGCCATTCTTCATCGTAATCCAAGATTTACGATTTGTATCCTTATTCGGATCACCTTTTGTTGCCAGAGTAAAGAATTTCTTTAGAGTAGGATCATCTTCCTGCTGTTTGATAAAGGAATCGTGGGAAATCTCCAAGGGATCATCTTGGATCTGCGCATCATTATCTTCAGAATGTGAAGATTGTGGCATATTAAGAGCTTGAGCCCTAGTGATTACTGCATTAGCCGATTGCATATTAACATTTTCCCAATTAGAAATTTGCTGTGGAGTGCATTCTTTCACTCCATGAATGCGACCGATGATAAGATCAGCGATCGGATTCGGCAAGAGACATGCTTGCACCTCTCCTGTAAAGAAAGGCGTAGCAATATTGATAATGGCAGTGGAGTACTTCTCCAATGTGCCACCAAATGTTACACATTTGACTATATTGCCTGTAGCTCGAGAAGGATTTACGAGTGATTGCCTCACTCCAATGGTAGTGCACCCCGAGTCGAAAAGAATTGATACCGGAGTACCATCTATTAGGCCCCTATTAAAGACAAGAGCACCCCTTCCATTATGCGCAATTGACGCATGAAGAGCGGGAAGTGGGTGACCGCAGCTTAAAGTAGACACTGTGGTTGGATCGAATAATGTTTTGCATTGCGAACACTCAGATGCTCTAGCAAAATCGAAAGCGGAATTTGCTACACTATTGGAGTCTTTTTTATCATTATTCTGATTATCGGTGTCGTGGAACTCCTGTTGTGCAGAGTTAGCCTGGTAATAAGATTTACCATGTCTTTTGTGTTGTGATCTACCTCGGTTATAATTGTCTCTATAATTATTATTGCCTCTGTTATAACCCCTATTTGGGTTTGAATCATAATATTCATGATCATAATCATCATGCTCATTATATTGAGTATCCCTGTAATATTGTTTCTTTTGTCTCCATGAAGCACTTGGGTAGTTCCTATAGCTACTCCCTTTCCGAGAATTTCTAACATTATGGGAACCCCTCGCGTGTCGAGGACTATCAGACCGATTCCAGTTCTTCAAAGAAGAACTCTGATTTGAGCGGTTATCTTGGTTTTGATACTTATCCCAATTAACCTTTTTATCAAATTTATTTTTAGCTCCTTGGAATTTGTGTGAGTAATTCTGATTATATTCTGTTGCCGAAGCAACTGGCATACTCTCTTTAATGTTAGAGTTACCAAGAATCATGTCAGGGTGTGCCGTGGCATACTGGTCACAATATTCTTCCATTTGCTTTATTGTACTAGGTTTACGCTCATGTAAGAACTCTAGGAATGATTTATTTACAGAAGACATGACCTTGTCTCTTAGCAATAAATCCGTAAGACCATCAAATGTTTTCTCTGTTTTGGATAATTCAATCCATCGTGAAAGTGTAATTCGTGCTTTTGAGATGAAATCTGAGAATTCTACACCTACCTCAGGTCTCATTGTTTTAAACAAAAGACGATAACCTTCTTCAGACAGCTGATATCTCTTTATCAAAGCTGCCCTAACAGCATCATAATTATCTTTGTCGGCCTCTTCAACAAAATATAACTTACTCAGAGACTCCCCTTTTAGATTTTCAGACAACTGATTCACATACTGTGATTTGTCAACATTATGAGATCGACAAGCCCGTTCAAATCTAGAAAGCCAAAATGTTATGTCATCACTGGTAGGGTTAAACGCTGGTACCTTGACCTTATATACAAAGGGTTTACCATTACCACCAGATGCCTGATTAACATTACTCATACATGTCAATTTTAATTTCTCTAATTCAAACTCATGTTCTCTTATTGCTTTTCTCTCTTCAGCTTCTCTATCTAATTTTTTTTGTTCTGTGTTCTGCAGCAGCTTCTAATTTTTTCTGTTCTGCAGCAGCAGCAACTTCTAATTTTTTCTGCTCTGCATCAGCTTCTAATTTCTTCTGTTCTGCCTCAAATCTCCTTTCCTCCACTTGCATCTGCAATTTCTTAAGTTCAGCAGCAGTATCAGCTTCTTTTTCTAATCTTTTTTCTTCAGCTAAGGCTTTCCTTTCTTCTGCAGCAGCTTTTTTTTTCTTCTATTTGAAGTTTTCTCTCCTCAGCCGCAGCTTTTTTTTTCCTCAGCAGCAGCCTTTCTTTCTTCAACAGCAGCAGCAATTTTTTTCTCTTCTGCAGCTAATGCTTTGTCATATTGAGCAACAGCCCATTGTTCTAAGTCTTTTCCAGTCTTATCAAGAGATTTTCCTTGTGCAATGAAATAATCTAATGTAGACATATTGTCTTCTTAAATCAGAAACCTGAAAAAGTAAATAAATTACCCTCTTTCACGTTAATGAGAGACAAGTCTATACCATAGACTTAGTCTTAGTCCAAACTTGTATGGTTTATAATACCCAATGATAACTTGAGTACCTATGGACACAATAACTGTATCTCAAATACTGTGGGAGACAAGCCTTACAAAGGTCTTGTATATCTCAATGTAATCAAAGATCACTTGGGTACCTGTGGAAAAAATATTTCCCTTTACCAATCACTTTGGGAGACAAGCCTTACAAAGGTCTTGTACATTTTGTTTTATAACAATAACAATCATAAAGTACTGATCTGTACTATACTATCAGTGTATACCACTATACGTCATATGTCAACTAAAGACATTACAAAGGACAAACAAGAAAAGACAATATGAACACATTTGCAGAGATCAAATTAAATTAAATAGGAGAAATGAAAAAAAAATGATCACAGAAACCGTGATGATAACTGCAATAATAAAATGACAAGACAAATAACGCCACAGTGTATAAACATAAGGGTGTAAAAAACTGAAATGAAAGGAAAGATGAGACCTACAATTATACAAACAAATCAAACAAAACTAAGGAACACCAAAATTATTAACAAAAACAACGAAGAAAAGAACACCTCATCACAACTAACAGAAATAGCAGCAAATTGTTGCTAACAAATTTCCAATTAAGAAAATGTGTACCTATCGAATACTAGTACCAGACCAATGTAACTCGGCATACCTTGTACTAGTCACACAGAACATAAATTAATTTAATACATAACAAATAACATGTAAGCATAAATAGCATATAGCATACAATATAATTTATGTCATGAATGGAATGTGTTGCAGGTATAGTGTTGTAAAGCAGGCACAGTTTATTTAAATAATAATAACTTGCCACTTTATTCAGTAATAGATTTAAGTTTAAACTATTACACTGTCAATTTTTCTCTGTTGAGCATTTGAAGATCCAACGATGAACTATGCACTTTATGTTCAACAACACTGTGATTCTTCTGTACGTTGAGAAATGTCAACAATACTGCTCCAGATATTTTCTACACTTGATACCACTGTCCTGTGTAATACTGTCTGTACAGCGAAAAACTGTCAACAAGCGCTGACCTAGATACAGCATCCTATCGGTAATACAGGTCAAGCTGACATCGACTGTATAGCTGTCCTAATGGTGTTGATGTGTTCAAACAAATGTTCTTTCAGCTGTAAACTGTGATTCTCAACACAAAACTGCGTAAGCTGGACCTAGGAATCTGGCTCGCCACTGTAAAGTTTGTTTTCTTCTTTCCACTCTGTAAAGTTGCTTTCACACACACACTGGATGCTCTGTAAGGAAGGGTGGTGTGTTGTTGGGATCAGGCATGCTCCAGTCTACCCAGCTGTAAATGGGTAACTCACCCTAGTCCTGAGTTAGGGAAGGCAAAGGCTCCAGGGGAAGCAGGCCCTAAACTTGGTCACTTCAACCGACGCAGGATGGTGTATGTATGAAGTAGAAGTGTAGAGTGTGATTACCGCGAATGGTGTACTGTTCGTGTGCTGACCAATATAATCACTCATACACTTGTGTCTACAAGGCACCAATGCAGACTGCTGGAATCTTTGTTTACTCAATTTATTCAGACGTACACACTGGGACATACGAGTACATCATGGTATGTTGACATATCAATTTGTAGGTATACATAGCAGATCTGAAGTCATGACACATTCAGAAATAATGGGCAGTACATCAAAAGTTCAATGTCATGATACATTATGGCCACATCCCCCTATCTGACTAAACGCGTCAGTGAAGGCGGATCGATAAATAACTAAAGTTACTTGACGTCCATAGTTTGTAGCATATATTATGAAACCACGAAGGGGGTTTCTAGCAAGATTGAGATCTCCCTGTCACTGTCCGATAATAGGATAAATAATCTGTTCTCTTGGCAGTGATCAAAACAGATGATGACCGAAATCCAACATGGCTGCCTCCCTGAGTTGTCGTTCACTCATTCATAGGAAGGAGAATATAAGCCAGAGTTAATTTATAATGGGTATATAAAGGATTTCATAAATGTTTCCATACAGCTCTACGGTGATCAGGTTAATTCACGTAGCCATAACCGCTGCAGGAAAATCTGTCATCTTCGTCGATACAAAACACGACACTAGCATAGCGAAGCCCAAAAAGTCAAGCTAGGCCTAACCGACGAGAGATCATCAAAATAGGAGCTGGGATTACCTGGAGTCCGAATCATCTATATACTGACATAAGGAGAGTCTCTAACACAAACTATCGTAGAGACACCATCTCCTTCAGTAGAAAAAACCACTTCGTAAGACATCTTTTTCTGACGAAAGGACCAGCTCTAGAAAAAACGTACCCCGCCATTTGTAAGCAGTACATCGGAACTCATCACGACTTGTCAAAACAACTCATACTTCCGCTAGACCGGAATACAAGAATCTAGTCCCTCCTACCAATCCAAAATATACAATATAGGACTGATTCTACTTGTACTAATAATATGTAATACATATGAATTCAGGCCATAAACACAATAAGCAAATTAATATATTTTCTGGCCCTAAAAAATAAGTACAAACGCAAGCGCAATATCCTTGCGCCGGATCAATATCCAGAACGATTACTCCTATAATCAAAAGTGTGAATCAAACATGGATTATCTCGCTTTTACCATAGACAGCATTTTCATACACAAATGAATGAATGTCTATATTTTTCCCATATTAAATAGCCATATCGATTTTTGTAATATGTGCGTCAAAATATGCACGCAACACCCTTACTGAGGACCGAAAGCTCACCCTCAGAGAGGGCAAGATCAGCGGGAATACAAACAACCTGGGAACGAGATGGAGTAGAGGAGGCAGGGACAGTATCAGGGGTAGGACAGAGGCGGGAAAGTTTGTCCTTTTTGTGGGCGGATAAAAAATCATACAGTTGTCGGTTGAGGGTAAGGATAATAATGCGGATAATGGGGAAGGCAAGAAAGTAGCTGGAGGTGAGACTACGTAAGCGGAGTAGAAGCTGAGACTGCTGAGCACTGATATCTGCCAGGAGGCGGGAATGGATAGCTGCGACAGCCCGCATACGCTGGAACCCACATGTGGTCTCGATGCGCTGTAAGAGGCGATGTTCGCGAGGGTGAAGTAGGCCAGCCGAGGGGTGGAAGTGAAAAGTGAAGCCATGAGGGAGAACTTTAAGGCGGAGGCAGGTGCGGATAAAGTGGAGATGGCAAGTGAATCTAGTTTTCTTGAATGTAGCAAATGCAAAATCAATTGCAGTGCGAGATATATCAGGTGGTAAGAGGCTGAAGGAGGTGGTTATAGAAGACCGAAGTGAATTAATGAAGTGTTTCAGTGAAGGCATAGTGGCAAATCGAGTGAGACCACACACAAAAATAAAAAAAAAAATGAATAGAATATAAAAATAATATAATTTATAGATACAAAGAATAAATAAAAAATAATAAACAATGAAAGTAGGTGAATGAATCGAAAGTAAGAGAGGAGATAAAAGTGAAAAGTGAGCAAACAGGTAGACAATGCAGTCAATTATGGGGTATGATATAAGAATATGAGGAGAACTGCCGTAAGACGAGGGTAAAACAGTAGAATGGGGGAAAAAAACACAAATAGTAATACGTCTTACAAGGAGAAAGGACAGGAAAAACCTACGTTGCGACCACAAGGCCTTCGTCAGGGACAGACAAACAAGACAGGAGGGAAAGAAAGAAAATGAGAATTAAGTAGAGAACATGAAACTATAAAAATAAGAGAAAAACAACTCCCTTGTGTCCAGTCACATGTCCAGTCACAGAAGCAAGATGGCTGCCACTAAACCGGAAAACGGAAGTCGAAAGTACATTAAAAACAAAAAATAAGAAATAATGAAAATAAGGACCGGAAAAGAGTGAGGAAAAAAAAAAATAATAATAATATATAAAGTGAGGGAAAAGCGATTTAGAAAAAAAAAAAAGATAAAATAAAATAAATAGATATAAATAAAAAATAATAAAAATAAATAAATAAAATTAAAAAAAAAAAAAAAAATTTATTTAAAAAAAAAATATATATATATATATATATATATATATATATATATATATATATATATATATATATATATATATATATATATATATATATATATATATATATATATATATATATATATATATATATATATATATATATATATATATATATATATATAAATAAATATATATATATATATAAAATAAAAAAATTTTTAAAATAAAACAAATTAAAAAAAAAAAATGGGTGATCACATCAAAGTAGACAGTCATAATACAATAGGGACTAGATAGAGAAAGGCGTCTCAGACAAAAGAATGTTGGGTATTCAAGCCGTATGGTTTAAGGCAACCGCAGTCTTTCATAACAACAGCTTCTTCAGCAACACAAGTATTCAATATTCAAAACTGCAATTTCTTGTCTTCTTACTACTTGCTTATTTCAGCTTTCACAATGTCATTTAATTCTTCAGGTAGAGACTTCTTGTCTCTCTTCTGTACTGACTGTTTGTTCTTTTCTATGTTTTTCTTTTCATATGTCTCTTGGTATATCTCACTGAGAGAAAACTGGTCTTACCGCCAGGGCTGTCACTTTGCCAAGATTTTCGTCTATTATTCTTCTCTGCTCAGACCTGTTCTGTTGAGCTACACATGTTATTGATATATAAAAAGTGTTCAACGTACCTGGTTTTGTTCTCAAACGAAATACACTTTCTTTTCTTTCACAACTATCATGTCCTCAGAATAAAATACTATCACAATAAAAATACTCCCGTACACCAAATTTATGGTACATAATGTACTGAGCGTTTTCTATACACTCTATTTCTCACAGCATAATTCTTGCTAATCATCTAAGACTGAGTATGTTTTCTCACACATTTATTACGCTGAGCGCGTTTCTCAAGTCTAACTTTAACACTTCTAAATCTTACTTAAGCTAAATTAAACATTTTTCTCTACCAAACGAAATATGTAGAGAAAACCTTACTTTACCTCCTTCCTACGCATAGCGCGTCTCAAAACCCGAAATAAATCCGTAAATCCCGTTCTAACATTATTCGTTTTCCCTGAACTGAGTTCACACATCTCAACTTTTCACGTGCGTGCATACTGTTTTATTTGTGAGCACAACTCACTAAAACCTGCAAGGGACATAATCTTACATTATCCCCCTTTGGATGTTTTACCTCAGTAGCATACCTTCTTCTTTAACGCTTACAACAAATTCGTCATATGCTAATTTTCTAACCCATAACTGATAACATTCTAAATCTACTTAAGCTAAATTAAACATTTCTCCTACCAACCGAAATATGTAGAGTTTCCTCCCTTATGACAAAGCCTTACTTTACTCATCTTATCTCTCTGCAACAATGACAAATAATCTGTAACTAAACTTATTTATATTTCTTAAACCATTTTTCCACACTCCTTTCCTTTATCAAAACCAAACCACCGTTCACAATTTCAGTGGTCAGGACTCTAAAAAGTATGGGGACCCTTGCGTTTCCGTGGAGACCTGTCTGTAACATGTTTTGACTACCTGTTTATTTTCATGCGTAGTAAGTGACTCAATTATTTACATCTACGTAAACTCAAAATTACCATATCCCCGCACCCCCCCTTTTCTCCCCCCCCCCCAAAAAAAAAAATCTGGTTAATTAACTATTCAGATAAACTAATTACATTTTTATCAATTTCAGCCCCTTTCATGAATGTTTAAATAGCGAATTTTATGCAAGCATGATTGCATTTTGTTTTTCAAAAATCTGACAGTCGAGGTTTGGGTTAGAAGTGATAGAATACATTTTCCTTTCCTCGGTCGTTAACTTTTATTAAAAAAAGAAGAGGACAAGAAAGGAACATTCAGATCTTCTTCCTCTTCTTCTTCGGCTAAGCACGCAAACTGGCAAAGGTGACCAAGTTGCTCCACAACATCGGGTCTACTATGTCGTTTATCAGTTCGGTTGTTGTATTGCCAAACGGTCCAGTATCTCCTCTTCTTGTCATCCTCAGTCTCCTCCTTCCCCCCCCCCCCCCCACCCCCCAAGTCGTTCCCGTTGTCAGAATATATTTCAGCATTATTTTGTCTCCCCATAACAGGACTAAAGCAAGTGTAAAGTGTCCTTCTAATGTGAATAATAGACTTTATTTATGTCTATCTATCTTCCCTTTCTGTCATTTCTGACTATAGGAGCGTGCCCCCGAAACAAGTTTCAGTGTCACGAGGTTGGGCACTTGGATAAAGAGGTCAAGCTGTTGCCCATGCAGCTGTCCGCTGTCCTTCTTCTGTATTATCTGGGGAAAAGATAGTCTTATCTTATTAGTGATTTCGCCAGAGTTATTCTGTTCGTCTGGAATGACGACAGGTGTTATTTGTGTAGTGTTTGGAATTCTGACCAAGGAAAATTACTTTATTAATATGCAAATTTGTTTGCAGAACATTGAGTACGAACCTGTGAGTAGCTCTCACAGTTCTTGTGATCCAGAGTCCATTGTATGTGCTTGCGTAGCCAACTAGGTCTATTCGTTCAAGTACTTTATTGAAGCACAATAACTATATATATATATTGCTAGGAAATCCGCAGGATGGCGGTATGTTCCAGCATGAAAGATAATACATGCTTATGGAAAAATGTACAGTGGTTTATCAACCATTATAGGGTCCGTTGTTACGGCCTATAACTTTGAACAGAAGAAGAAGTACCTGCAAGGTGAAACCAGACGAAGTCTTGATTTATTTACAAGTTTACAGACTTCTATAGTAGGCAACTATATAGATTTGTTTAAGGACCAACTGACGCGTTCAGTCAGAGGCCCTGAGCTACTGTAGGGAAAGAATATGTGTCAAGCCAGCATTATTAGCATCATACCTACAGGCTATACAGAACTGATGACGTTCGAGATATCTAATTGTTATCACTTATGAACAGTTATTAAACGACAGACCATTGTCGATAACGTCCTTATAGACGAGTGGTTCAAGCTCTATAATACCACATGTCTTTTGCCAGTCGTATCCAATATACATGATGTTTCTTGATTCACGTCCATTATTGACTGTAACTGTTGATGTCACTGTGTCACATAAATAAATGGTTGAAAGTTCCAGCAGTCTC
Organism: Oreohelix idahoensis; assembly: GCA_024509875.1. Lineage (NCBI taxonomy): Eukaryota > Metazoa > Mollusca > Gastropoda > Stylommatophora > Oreohelicidae > Oreohelix > Oreohelix idahoensis. The sequence continues at coordinate 138,738 of JAMPIV010005523.1, forward strand.
TACAATTACTGACTACTGCATGTGAGTGAGTGGGTGCCTTATTTACATACCAAAGATCCTAAACGCATTCGTGTCTCTACACACCCATATCACTCGTCGACCACACATACTTCGAGTATCTTACACACAAGGAATGTCTGATGTTCGAATGTCAACATGACACCCTTACAGAGCATCAACGCCTGGTGAGCTATTCATGCGTGACAAAGCTGTATGGCCCAGGTCGAGCGGACTACATTGTACACAGCAGTAACACTTGTGATTGTACGTAAACCTACACTCAATATTTGTAGTGACCGCTAAAATAACAGTGCAACAGGCATACATGCCTTCGTCAGGGAACATATAGAAGTAATAAGATAATAAAAGTAAATAAAGATGTTTTAAAACAAATCAACACAGTGAACAAAACGACAATAACAAGAATGCTCTGTAAGTATTTATAGATCAAAAAGGAACAACAAATTCAGCTGTAAATAACTAACACCAGGTGCAGCCAATGATAAATAATATTATCATGTAAATAAAACACAAACAGAAAATAACGTTACACTAACTACTCAGTTTTATTATCTGCTTCTTTGGTCTTTGGCCGCTGACTAACAAAGCAATCAGTGGCCATCACGCCTGGTGGCGTCTTGAAGGGCAGCAACAAACTGTCTCCACTTTGCTCGGTCGACAGCCATCCTTCCTGTGATGCCCCAGCTCTGGTCCTTGGTCGACAGCCATATTTCATGTGATGCCCCAGCTCTGGTCCTTGGTCGACAGCCATCCTTCATGTGGTGCCCCAGCTCTGGTCCTTGGTCGACAGCCTTCCTTCATGTGGTGCCCCAACTCTGGTCCTTGGTCGACAGCTATCCTTCATGTGGTGCCCCAGCTCTGGTCCTTGGTCGACAGCCATACTTCATGTGATGCCCCAGCTCTGGTCCTTGGTCGACAACCATACTTCATGTGGTGCCCCACCTCTGGTCCTTGGTCGACAGCCATCCTTCATGTGGTGCCCCAGCTCTGGTCCTTGGTCGACAGCCTTCCTTCATGTGGTGCCCCAGCTCTGGTCCTTGGTCGACAGCCATACTTCATGTGGTGCCCCAGCTCTGGTCCTTGGTCGACAGCCTTCCTTCATGTGGTGCCCCAGCTCTGGTCCTTGGTCGACAGCCATACTTCATGTGGTGCCCCAGCTCTGGTCCTTGGTCGACAGCCATACTTCACGTGATGCCCCAGCTCTGGTCCTTGGTCGACAGCCATCCTTCATGTGGTGCCCCAGCTCTGGTCCTTGGTCGACAGCCATACTTCATGTGATGCCCCAGCTCTGGTCCTTGGTCGACAGCCATACTTCACGTGATGCCCCAGCTCCGGTCCTTGGTCGACAGCCATCCTTCGTGTGGTGCCACAGCTCTGGTTCATGCTTAGCATCTCTGCCTCCAGAGTTCCCAGCCAGGTGGCTTTTGGCCGTCCTTGCTTTCGTTTTTCTTCTGGAGTCCATAGCATGGCATTACTCTTCCTGCGCCAGTCCATCTACTCTCACTTATTGCTTGTATGTGAAGGCTGCAGTTTATCATTTCCATTATAACCTGTTTCAGTTTTCCTGTCTTGTTCATCGTTCTTATATTTCAAAATCCAATTCTGGTTTCGTGTATAGCTGTCAGGATGTCCGTTTTCATGTCAGTGGCTTCCTTTCGGCTTTCACCACTTGCAGTCATACAAGCCTCAGACTCCAGATGTCCATCCCGCAGCAAAGCGTGTTCATTTGTTGCTGTTTCCGTAACAATTGTGATTTTTTTTTAAATGTAGACAGGCCTGTCAGTCCTGTGCTAAAACCCCCGACCTGGAGGACCAAGGTACCAGCTTTTGTATGACCCCTACCCGTGCAGACCTGTCCAGCTTCGTAGAACCTGCCAGGAGTAAACATTCCGCTGGCATAACTCTGGGGGGTTGTCAGGGTACACAACCCGCAATTCCGTTACTCGGTATAGCCGGTGTCACGAGTTGTCTCCCTTGCTCTCTGCAGTAGAGATCCAACAGTGGCCCAAAACCTAGAGTATATAATGTGGGTTTTCACTGGTGTCTACCATCGCATAAGATTACTCTTGACAGAGTATTTGATAGAAGGATAATAATGCTTCTACCTCGAGAGAGTATTCATAAAATATTTCAGTTGTCAAGAACAATGCTGAATGGATCTGAGCACGATAACATTTTATGTGACCCGCCGCCTTTTGTGAAAATGTAAATTGTACGATTTAGCTCGTTCAAGCACCCAGCTGATTTTATATATATATATATATATATATATATATATATAATATATATATATATATATATATATATATATATATATATATATATATATATATATATATATATATATGAAGGCGAGCGACTGGCGCCTTAAAACCAGCAGCTTCGGGCAGATAGGGCTCGTGATCCTTGGTTGGTAGCTTATCTAAGAGAAGGAACTCTGAATTCAAACCACCGCTGCCTTGCGGGAATATCCATTTATGGAATTGGCTTCGGGAGTAAACCCTGAGGATAAATCCGGAGTCGGAGTCCCTAAGGCAGTCTAATGTCGATTCGACATTATTCTGGCAACTCATGCGACGTGGCTGGTGCCAAACTGTATCGGCTACTGCCGATCCTTTGGATCTACCAGCTGTGTGGAGAGGGGGAGCATGCTGCACGGGCAACAGCTTGATCTCCATATAACTGTGCCCAAGCTCGCGCCCTGGAGAGGACACTCCAGCTTCACCGTATAGGTGTCGGCAAAACACGGGAAGTAGCAGTTACCGGTTATAAGCATTTGCCCAATTGGCGTAGGGCATGGCGCCAGGGGCTACTTCCGACAGTGGGAGAGGTTCTAGGATCTCACTGGACAGCTACCACCCGCTTCAAGCTGGGCAGCCCCCAGTCAATAAGGTGTTGTCCCGCCACTGTCTGCTTTCCCCATTGGGTGCATGGGGATTAGGGTCAAACCCGAACGGTGGACAGAAAATTTTGCACCAAGCAATTATCAGAATAATAAAAATAAGCAAACTCTCAGATTGGGATGCTGGAATGTCCGAACTATGTTGACTGGACTATCCGAAAATCTACAGGACGTAAACGATGTAAGGAAGACAGCCATAATTAATGATGAGCTTAAACGACTTCAGGTGGATATAGTTGCACTTCAGGAAACGCGCCTGGCTGGCTCTGGAACGGTGAGCGAGAAGGACTACACATTTTATTGGCAAGGGAAAGATCTTGATAAAGCTAGAGAACACGGAGTAGGTTTTTCGGTCAAAAAATCGCTAACTAAAATGGTTGAACCAGGCGAGAATGGATCAGAACGCCTGTTAATGCTTCGCCTGCAAACTAGCACAGGTCCCATCACCCTTGTCAGTGTGTATGCTCCTACTCTGCACTCTGCCTCAGAAGCTAAAGATGAGTTCTACGAGAATCTAGCAGCAGTCATCAAAAGCATACCTAGGCAAGAACAGCTTGTTCTCCTTGGTGACTTTAACGCTAGAGTGGGTGCCGATAATGTTTCATGGCCTTCATGTCTGGGCAGGTTTGGTATTGGCAAGATGAATGAAAATGGACAACGGCTCTTAGAGTTGTGTGTCCACCATGACCTCTGCGTGACCAACACCTACTTTCAGACAAAACCCCAGCATAAGGTGTCATGGAGACACCCACGATCCAAGCACTGGCACCAACTGGACCTGATTCTCGTCAGAAGGCCACTTCTCAGGTCTGTGCTCTCCACACGCTCGTACCATAGTGCAGACTGTGATACAGATCACTCCTTGGTTTGCTGCAAAATCAGAGCACAACCAAGAAAACTCTACTGTGTCAGACATGAAGGGAAACCACGCATTGATACCAGCAAGATGTCAGACCCTGTCATGATCACTCAATTTACTGCGACCTTCAAGAAAGTTCTCAGTAGCCCTAAGCATGGTAATACTATTACAGAGAACTGGGAGCATCTACGTAACACCATTCAAAGTACTGCACTTGCCACCTTTGGTAAGAAAACGGCAAAGTCAAATGACTGGTTTGATGCTTCATCAGATGTGATGGCACCTGTCATTGAAGCTAAGCGCAGTGCTATGAATGAATACAAACGTTCACCGAGTGCTAGAACCCTACAGATCCTGAAGGCTACGAGAAGCAAAGTTCAACAAACTGCTCGACGCTGTGCAAATGAATATTGGCTCCAGCTCAGTGAGAGCATCCAGATCGCAGCGCAAACAGGCAACATTAAACAAATGTATGACGGTATAAAGAAAGCACTTGGCCCCCAAAAAAGCAAGACGGCACCGCTAAAAACCATCAGCGGAGAGAAGCTAACCGATAAGGGTAAGCAGATGGAGAGGTGGGTCGAGCACTACTCTGAGCTTTACGCTAGAGAAAATACCGTTACGCCTGCAGCCCTTGATGCTGTCAAATGTCTGCCAACTATGGAGGAGCTGGATGCCGAACCAACATTAGAGGAACTCAGCAAGGCCATTGATAGCTTGGCCTCTGGCAAAGCACCAGGCAGTGATGGGATTCCTCCTGATTTAATCAAATGCTGTAAGAGCACGCTATTACATCCCCTGCATAGGATGCTGTGCCAGTGCTGGGAAGAGACAACTATTCCTCAAGACATGCGAGATGCCAGGATTGTAACACTATATAAAAATAAAGGAGACAGAAGTGATTGCAATAACTACAGAGGCATCTCTCTTCTTAGTATTGTTGGTAAGGTTTTTGCCAAAGTCATCTTGATGCGACTCCACAAGTTAGCTGAGCGCATATATCCAGAGTCACAGTGTGGATTCCGAGCTGGTAGATCAACAACAGACATGATCTTCTCTGTCCGCCAGCTTCAGGAAAAATCAAGAGAGCAGAAAAGGCCTTTATATATCGCCTTTATAGACCTCACAAAAGCATTTGACCTGGTCAGTAGGGATGGACTCTTCAAAATCCTCCTGAAAATAGGCTGCCCTTCTAAAATGCTGGAAATGATAAAGTCATTCCATGACGACATGAAGGGAACAGTCCAATATGCTGGAAGCACGTCACAGCCTTTTGACATACGAAGTGGCGTTAAACAAGGCTGTGTTCTGGCTCCGACCCTCTTCGGGATCTTCTTTGCCTACTCTTGAAACATGCATTCAGAGATGCAACTGAAGGAATATGCCTTCACACTAGGTCAGATGGCCGTCTGTTTAATCTTTCAAGGCTGAAGGCAAAAACAAAAATCAGAAGGGTCACTATAAGAGACTTGTTGTTCGCTGATGATGCTGCAGTCGTCACTCAAAGCCAACAGGAGCTTCAGAACTTGATGAATCGCTTCACTAAAGCATGCAAGGACTTTGGCCTCACAATAAGTCTAAAGAAAACGAATGTGCTGAGTCAGGATGCGGGTGCTGCACCAGTTATCACTATCGATAACTATGAACTGGCAGTTGTGCACCACTTCACATACCTAGGGTCTACCATCAATGACAAACTCTCACTGGATACAGAAATCGACAGCCGCATTGGCAAAGCTGCAGCTACCTTTGCCCGCCTCACATCGCGTGTTTGGGGAAACTCCAAACTCACAATGAAGACCAAAGCTGCGGTATATAATGCCTGCGTCACCAGCACACTTCTATATGGTAGCGAGACCTGGACGACCTATGCTAAGCAAGAAAGAAGGCTCAATACCTTCCATTTACGGTGTCTAGGCCGCATCCTCGGCATCTCGTGGAAAGATAAAGTGACTAATGTCGAGGTGTTGTCACGTACTGGCCTTCAAAGTATGTATAAAAAAATGTGTAATTATAAACATGTGACTGGTGTTTATGAAAAATAATTAGGTTTCTTCACCGGAAAGTCTATAGGCTTGATGAATTTAGCAAAATAAAGTTCGGTTGTTTTTGGCTTATTAAAATTGGGATTTGCCAAAATGCTGAAGTGCCGATCCTGCTTTTCCGTAGATTCGTCTCTGCGGTAAGGGGCATGTTTCCAGATCAGTTCTAGAAGTAACCACTCCGGGTCAAGGCTAGAATCTTCAGGTGTCGATCTCAAGCTTCGAATCACAGTCTAGTAGTACAGCAAATAATCTCTTCGGGTCGTACCGCAAATAGTCGTGTCGCCTCGACTGGTACCACAAACTCAGCAATTGAGAAATCGTAGACTTCTTACTCAGTAGAATAGTCTTGGCTACTTAACACAGATGCCTCGAACACACGTCTGGGGTATTATTTCTATTTCAGAATCCCTCTGTGACTTGTGAGTGGTCCTGTAGAATTCCGGATTCCGTATTACATTGGCGAGTTTCTACTGATGTACAGAGAGGCTCTTAATACGTTTTGCCCGGTCCTATAAATTCAGAATCCAACTCTATTCTTTTCTGTGGCAAGGTCCGAGCTGTCTACGTTGACGATTTATGGAATGCAGTGCCGTATGCCAAACGTTTTCTACGTTATATCGTAGGTTCCCGGCCCACGCTTCCACCTGGCGTCCTCTGACACACTCTCAGTCAGCGCGATTGTTTATCGGCGTCTCAAATGCCAGTGATAAGGGTGGATTTAGGCTAAATGATAATGGTGCGCCACAATGCCAGGTACGTTAGCTCCGTATAAGATTGACGACCACTTGCCACCCCTATCGACACCTGGTATTAAAGTGCAAGATGTAGGTGTCTTCTCTGATTTTAGGATGTTGCTGTGTATGTGGTAGTAGAACAGTTCACAGGGTATAACACAGGCAACATGATGTATAGAGTCATAGAAATGGTAACTTCGTTGTATAATTTTTTCCATTTATTGCACGCCACAAAACAGTCAGGATATTTATATCATCAACATAGTTCAACGAGTTCAGCATTCAAAATCATAGAGTTCTAGTTCGTGAAGCTGTATAAATAATATATATAAATTCTGCAACAGTGTCAGCTGCAGATCATCACTGTTCATAGACAATAATAAATATCCCCTTTCTGATGCTAGCAGATCAGATGTATACAATCAGTCCGTTTACTGTCTGCACGTGAATAGCATACATGGATTACAGGTCAGCTCGACCTTTATAATGTTTCTAAGTCTAACCATCTGACTTGGACGTGATCTCTGATATAACGAATCCTGGAACACAGACAATAGTCTTGTTGGTCTAGAGCGACCCATATATATATAACTAGTTCAGGTATAAAGATACCGGTGACTTAATCCTAGTCAAAGTACCTCTCCATTTTGAATCACACAGGCGAGCAAAAAAGGCGACAAAATGACGAACCTCTAGATGATAGCATAAAGTTCGATACAAGAGGAATTACCTTATTTCGGAAAATCAACCATGAACATATGCCTCCAGGCAGGCTTGAATAATACTGGGAAATAGTCTAGTTAGCTAACTAACTCACAAAGACAATGTATTTCCCTCAGAAAATCACAAGATGCAGGTCGCGTCTGCTCGCTACTTAGACCATTTCTAAACTCCCCGAGCTGGCCGGAACAACAAACGAAAACCAAGTCGAGACATGCGCAGAACGACAATCTCTGAGTCGCCGTTCACAATAAGACGATTCTAAGAACATTCGAGATAAAAGTCTTACACAGTCGCGCCTTTTATGGTCATGAAAAGAAGCGTTAAGACAGGTTTTCAGACATCTACCATAGTTGACTGGTACTACCAAATAAGGAGATGTGGTCACGCTTCGTTCAAGAAATTATAGACCGAACGTGTCTCTATACAAGAGGAGGTAAACTCCTAAAAAATAGCAGTATCAATATTTCGGGTTCTGTCCCTTTGACTGTAAATATATATAATATACATTTCAGTCAAAAAATGATCATACATACGAAAAATGTTTATACAAACGAAAAATAATAATGATCCGTGCGTAACATTACCGCACCCTCCCGGGAAAAAAAAAATGTTTCATTTTTTTTTTAAATCCTGGAGCCGGAAAAAAAAATCTAGGCTCCTAACGCACGTATGATGCGCGGATATATACCTAACAAATTAGCTCAACGCATGGAGCGACACTGAGATCATATCTCAGATCCTTAGAGAAAAAATTTATCTAAGTATACGCTTATATATTCCAGGAAGGTGCCACCAACACACGCCACAATGATGGCAACATCATAATGAAAATCAAATTATTCTCATACCAATATATGAAATTAAATATATTATTATGGTATCATACAATGTGTTGCAAATAGCGGTGTAATTTACTAATATACCGCACTATATTATTACATTATATAAAGCAACAGTAATTAATAAGTAATACATGTGTTGATCTTCGTTGACATAAAACATTCAATAGAAGAAGATGTGGACATCATCCGCTCCCAATCTAGGACAGGACTTGATATCCTCAAAGTTCCACAATGGACATAAACTCGCAGACTTCAATGATGTGCTGCGAAAATATCAATAACACAAATCTTAAAGACAACTGGTAAATCTCCTAATACAATCCTGAAAATAATTTATTTAAATGTGGCCGAGTGATCTTTTGGCCCGTATATCACTAACTAAGCCTTCTTAGATAATTACATGGTACAATGTTATAAATTCCCCCCCCCCCAAAAAAAAAGTGAGAAAAAAAAATCTACTAACATGTCATTATAATATTGGCTTGTATATCAGGAAATATATATGACAGAAGAATCATGTGGAATCGTGTGGGCATCTGGACAGAATGTCTGCCATCACATTATCCGAACCACGGATAGCTCGAACCGAGAAATGAAATGGTTGAAGAGCTATGGCATAACGAGTGGACCTCGAGCTCTTCAAGTTTTTGCTCTGAATAGCAGTAAGCGCTTTCTGGTCGGTTTCCACAATGAAATGTGCGCCTAGAAGAAATCTTTGTAACTTCAGAATAGACCATACCATAGCCAATAACTCACGGTCTAAAACCGAGTAATTCTTTTCTGCAGCATTTAATTTCCTAGAGATATACATCACCGGATGCAGAGTATCAGAATACTCCTGCATTAGTGCTGCCCCAATCCCAGTTGACGAGGCGTCACTCCGAAGAACAAAAGTCTTCTCAATAGTAGGTAACCTAAGAATAGGTGGAGATGAAAATAGGGCTTTAACCTGGTCCAATGAGGATTGACATTCTTTAGACCAGCGGATCAGATTAGGCGACCCTTTCTTCAATAAAGTAGAAAGCGGTGCCATAATGGAGGACAGATTCGGAATGAATCGTCCGTAGAATTGGATCAAACCTAATAGACTCCTTACTTGTTTCTTCGTCTTAGGGACCGAAATGTTAAGTATTTTTGAAACATTGTGGTCCTCTGTCTTTAAAAGACCACGACCAACACGATGACCTAGGAAAGAAATCTCACTAAATCCTATAAAGGCTTTAGAGGGTTTTGCAGTCAAGTTATACTCGCGAAGAGTGGACAGTAATTCGTATAAACCCAAATAGTGATCTTCCCAGGAATCACTGAATAGACAGATATCATCTAGGTATGCTATGACATCTGTACGATATGCGAGAATTCGCCGCATCATGCGTACGAATGTAGCAGGGGCGTTCATAAGACCAAAAGGCATGAAATTCCATTGGAATAAACCCCTAGGTGTAGAAAAAGCTGTAAAAGGTTTGGCACGTTCAGTTAGCGGGACTTGCCAATAACCTTTAGACAAATCTAGTTTGGTAAAGAATCTAGAATTAGAAAGTTTATTGAGTAGCTCTTCTAATGAAGGCATAGGTTCAGCATCGAACTTCGTAACTTGGTTCAATTTGCGATAATCTACGCAAATGCGAATGTTATTATCCTTCTTTCGAACAATAACCATAGACGAAGAGTATGCTGAAGTGGATGGTTCAATGATTTCCAAACGTATCATTTCATCCAATTCTTTTTCGACTTGAGACTGGAAATGGATAGGTATAGGATAAGGTCTGACTCTGATAGGATTGTGATCAGTAAGCACAATGTCATGTTCAATGACATGTGTGTGTCCCGGGATGTCTGTAAGAACATCCTGAAATGTTTGCAACATCGAAGAAACTTGTCGATGTTCCTCAGCGGAAAGATTTGGAGAAACGGTCACGTTTTTCCAAGATTCCGTAGAATAAAGTGGGACCATAGAAAGAGGAAGATTGACATCAGAAAAAGCAGTTTCCTCATCCTGTATAACTGACAGAGATGAGTACTGACCATGAGTTGCTTGAGAATTGTCCGTAGCCTGGAAAATAGGCTGCAAATAGTCAGGTCTTTCATAAAATTCCGTGAGCATATTTATGTGGAAAGTTTTATGCTTTCCATCAATATCGACAACATAGTCGACATCAGAAATTTTGGAGACTATTGCATATGGACCTTTCCATGCAATTAGAAGTCTGTTCTCCCTTGAAGGAAGTAGAACGAGAGCTTTGTCACCTGGACAAAGTTGTCGTAGACATCTATTCTTATTTGCAAACTGCCTTGCCTTTTCTTTAGCAAATTCGGAAGACGAAGTTGCTAGTTTGCATGCCTCGATGATCTTTTGCCTAAGAGCAATGACGTACTCATAAGAAGATTGAGTCTCATCGCTAATATTATCGGCAGTGATTAGATCGTGAAGTAAAGACATAGGGCCGCGCGGTTGCGCGCCAAAGACAAGTTCAAAAGGGGAAAACCCCGTATGTTCATTGGGGACCTCTCTGTACGCAAAGAGAGCCGCGGGTAAGACCCTGTCCCAATCCTGAGGATGATCCTCAGTTATTTTACCAAGTAAAGTTTTCAGAGTCCTATTTAAACGTTCGACCAACCCATTAGACATTGGGTGATAGATACTGCTGAGAGACCTTTTAATGTGTAGCATAGACATTACCTGTGACATAGTGTCTGATATAAGTTGAGTGCCATGGTCTGACAATATTTCTCCGGGAAAACCCAAGCGAGAAAATATCAGCCAAAGAGCGTCTGCGATATCAGCAGTTGAGATGCTCTTGAGAGGTATTGCCTCTGGCCAACGTGTGCACATATCGACACATGTAAGAATAAATTGATGTCCTCTAGCCGACTTAATTCTAAAAGGACCGATAATATCTATTGCCATTTTTTGAAAAGGGCGAATAGGAATGTCAGCAGCCTGGATAGGCGCAGCATGTCGTGGTCCTTTAGATTTGACCTCCTGACATACTTTGCAAGAGCGACAGTACATTCGTATGTCCTTGCTCACAAATGGCCAAAAGAAAGCCGCAAGAACCCTCGACTTTGTACGGGAAAAACCCATATGTCCAGCACATTGCGAGTCATGAGCATGTTGCAATATTTGCAATCTCATGCTCTTGGGCACAAGAATTTGTGAATGAGTGGACGTAGTCGAGTCTTGTACCATACGTACAAGTACGCCGTTCTTCATAGAAATCCAAGATTTTCTATTAGTATTTTGATTAGGATCACCTTTTTTTGCTAGAATGAAGAATTTTTGTAAAGAAGGATCTTCTTCTTGCAATTTGATAAATGAGTCACGTGTAATAGTCAAGTGACTATCTTGGTCATTTACTTCATCATTATTAGTTAATGAAGTTTGAGGTGGATCCAGAGCATGTGCTCTTGTGACCACCGCATTGGTAGCTTCAATGTTTTGCTCTTCCCAAACAGCAATCTGCTGTGGGGTACATTCCCTAACTCCGTGAATACGACCAATAATAAGGTCCGCAATAGGGTTTGGAAGTAGACACGCGTGGACCTCTCCCGTGAAGAAAGGAGTAGCAATGTGTATTATAGCAGTAGGATACTTTTCCAACGTGCCACCAAATGTGACACATTTGATGACCTTTCCTGTAGCACAGGATGGATCTACAAGAGATTGCCTAACCCCGACAGTAGTACATCCAGAGTCAAACAACACTGAGACTGGATTACTATTTACAAGCCCCTTATGTAATATAAGAGAACCTCTCCCATCATGAGCAACATTAGCAGGAAGAGCGGGCAAAGGATGACCACAGCTTAAAGTACTAACGGTCTTTGGGTCAAATAAAGTACTGCATTGGATACATTTATTTGCTCTACCAAAATCAAAAGATGAGCATCCGATAGCATTATGGTCTTTATTATCATTAACCTGTTTATCTACTCCCTGAGATTCTTGTTGAACAGAGTTTGTCTGTTGATATTTTTTTCTCTTATGTTGCGATCTACCGCGACCATTATTGCCTCTGCAATTATCATTAAAGTCCCTACTGTAATTTTTATCCTGGTTTGAGTTCCAGTTTCCATAACTGTCATTACCATCTCTATACTGTTGAGAACCTCTATTATCCTGGTATTGAGGTCTCTGAGAAAAATATTTTCCTCTATACCGATTACCTTTGTGAAAATTTCTAAAGTTAACCGGAGTAGAATAACGTGTAGTATTAGGATGTCTCCAGTTCTGGGAAGAAGAATCACCCTGGAATTGATTACTATGATTCTGGGCATAATTACGGTTACTCTTTTTATTGAAATTTTGCTGGCTACCCTGAAATTTACGCATAAAATTTGGGCCATAAGGTGCTGCCGAAGCAACTGGCAGACCTTCTTTTACTTTAGAGTTGCTAATGGTTATGTGAGGATGCGCAGTAACATACTGGCTACAGTATTCTTCCATTTCTTTTATGTTTTTAGGCTTACGCTCATGAAGAAAAGAAAGAAAGGATTCATTAACAGAAGACATAACCTTGTCTCTAAGTAGTAAGTCCGTAAGAGCTTCAAATGTACTCTCTGTCTTAGACAACTCAACCCATCGTAAAAAAGTAAGACGGATGCCTGAGATGAATTCAGAGAATTCAACTCCAGTTTCTGGTAACATGTTTTTAAATTTAAGACGATATCCGTCCTCGTTAAGTTGGTACTTCTTTAACAATGCTGCTCTGACAACCTCATAGTTGTTTTTGTCAGGCACATCTACCATACTCAACAAAGTCAAAGCATCACCTCTAAGTATCTTGGACAGATGATAAACATATAATGTTTTATCTATATTATGCACATTACATGCACTTTCAAATCTATCTAGATAAAATGTTATATCATCGATTGAGGGATTAAATGCTGGTAGATTAAGCTTGAAATCCTTAGCATTAGTCTTATCTGACACCTTATTTGCATCATTAGCATTACCAGCGTTCAATAACTTTAACTTCTCTAACTCTAAAGCTATGAGTTTTTCTTCATGCTCCATTTTTGCTTTTCTGTCATCAGACTCTCTTTGTAACCTTCTTTCTTCAGCCTCAGCCTGTGCCTGCAATTTTCTTTCTTCAACCTGAGCTTGTTTTTCTAATCTTTTATTTTCAGCCTCTATTTCAAGTCTCTTATTTTCAGCCTCTTTTTTCAAGTCTCTTATTTTCAGCCTCTTTTTCAAGTCTCTTATTTTCAGCCTCAGCCTGAAGTCTCTTCTCCTGAGATTCTGCTTCTCTTTTTTGTTTTTCCATTTCCATTTGTAATCTTTTCTCATCCACCTGCATCTGCAGTTTCTTTTGTTCTATCTCAGCATCTATTCTCTTTTGTTCAGTTTGTTCTTTCATTTTCTTTTCTTCCGACTTCAATGCCTTGGCATATTGAACAGTCGCAAATTCTTCTAATTTATCACCTGTCTTCCCAAGGGCTTTACCCTGCTCAATAAAGTACTCAAATGTAGACATGATGTCTAAAATGTGAGTACAGAACCTGAAATAATTAATTATCTTATTTCAATCTTAATAGCAACAAGACTTAATAAAGTGCTTGTATAATCACTATGTTTACTCCAATCTCTGTGGGAAACAAGACTTGACACCAACTTGTATTATCAAATGTATAATAATATCACAAGTCACCTCTTAATTATCAGTGCACTACCCAAATCAGTGCATAACCATCAGTTATTTATCATAACTGCACTACAATAGTGCATAAGCAAAAAAAACCCACCAGTTAGTTATGATAAGTGCACTATAGACCAATAGTGCATGAGCATATATGTAACAATAGTGAAAGCTAACTATGCAAGAACTATGCAAACAATAACAAGACAATGTAAACAATAACAAAGGTCACCAACAATGTAAACAATAACAAAGATCAAAGTCAATGTAAACAACAACAAAGATCAAAGTCAATGTAAACAATAACAAAGATCAGAGTCAATGTAAACAATAACAAAGATCAGAGTCAATGTAAACAACAACAAAGATCAAACAATACGAAAACATTCGCATAAGTCAAATAAATAAACAGCGAAACTAAAAAGAAATGTGATGACAAAATGCGAAGATATGACAAACAAATGACGCTACAGTGTATACACAAAAATATACGTAAAGAACTGAATAATAGAAAAGGGGAGACCTACAAATACAAACCATCGAAATCGAAACTAAAAAACAGAAAGAAAGAGAGAAAAGAAAAAGAAAAAAAAAAATATACAAGAAACAAAAATAAAGCACAACTCGTCACAACTAAACAGATATAGCAACGATTGTCGCTAGCAAATTTCACAGTAGGAAATTCGCACAGTCCCTAACGAAAACGCTAACAGTAGAACCTCTGTGACGTGGTATCTTCTACTGAAAGACACCGCCCAACCGAGAAAACCCGCAGAATATAAACATATAAATATACAAATACAAATAACATATAACATGTAACAAATAGCAAAAAATGTGAAAGAATTTAGAAGGCTCAGCTAGAACATAAGGGCACAGTTCACAAACAAAACAGGCCACTTAACTTCTATGTATCCACAACGTCAGCACAGTTCAGAACAGGATGTGATCAGCATTCTTAGGACAATGATCCAACGTTGATCCATATCTGCTCTCGTAAACTGCCATGACGAAGGAAATGAGCTTCTAACAGGAAACAGCTTCTGAACTTGACCTTCTGAATCTGCAACAGTACCTCTCAGACCGGAACAGTTGTTACGGCACTTGTCCTTCTTCTTAACAGATCAGGAAATCCATTCGCTCGGTACTTGTCCTTCTAGTTGTAGACAAACTTCAATACTGCCGAGCAGCGCCGGGTAGTTTCAAAATATCAACAACTGTCAGTAATGCCGGGTACTTTCAAAATCTTTCATCAAAAAGTAGCTTTTCTTGAAGGAAGTGAGTTGAACTGTAATTTTGAAAGCTTGATGATGATGTCTGGGTTTGTTGACCCCCTTGATAGCTGGTATCAGAGTAAACCAACCTATGGCCACCAAAAATGATAAGGGTGGATTTAGGCTAAATGATAATGGTGCGCCACAATGCCAGGTACGTTAGCTCCGTATAAGATTGACGACCACTTGCCACCCCTATCGACACCTGGTATTAAAGTGCAAGATGTAGGTGTCTTCTCTGATTTTAGGATGTTGCTGTGTATGTGGTAGTAGAACAGTTCACAGGGTATAACACAGGCAACATGATGTGTAGAGTCATAGAAATGGTAACTTCGTTGTATAATTTTTTCCATTTATTGCACGCCACAAAACAGTCAGGATATTTATATCATCAACATAGTTCAACGAGTTCAGCATTCAAAATCATAGAGTTCTAGTTCGTGAAGCTGTATAAATAATATATATAAATTCTGCAACAGTGTCAGCTGCAGATCATCACTGTTCATAGACAATAATAAATATTCCCTTTCTGATGCTAGCAGATCAGATGTATACAATCAGTCCGTTTACTGTCTGCACGTGAATAGCATACATGGATTACAGGTCAGCTCGACCTTTATAATGTTTCTAAGTCTAACCATCTGACTTGGACGTGATCTCTGATATAACGAATCCTGGAACACAGACAATAGTCTTGTTGGTCTAGAGCGACCCATATATATATATAACTAGTTCAGGTATAAAGATACCGGTGACTTAATCCTAGTCAAAGTACCTCTCCATTTTGAATCACACAGGCGAGCAAAAAGGCGACAAAATGACGAACCTCTAGATGATAGCATAAAGTTCGATACAAGAGGAATTACCTTATTTCGGAAAATCAACCATGAACATATGCCTCCAGGCAGGCTTGAATAATACTGGGAAATAGTCTAGTTAGCTAACTAACTCACAAAGACAATGTATTTCCCTCAGAAAATCACAAGATGCAGGTCGCGTCTGCTCGCTACTTAGACCATTTCTAAACTCCCCGAGCTGGCCGGAACAACAAACGAAAAACCAAGTCGAGACATGCGCAGAACGACAATCTCTGAGTCGCCGTTCACAATAAGACGATTCTAAGAACATTCGAGATAAAAGTCTTACACAGTCGCGCCTTTTATGGTCATGAAAAGAAGCGTTAAGACAGGTTTTCAGACATCTACCATAGTTGACTGGTACTACCAAATAAGGAGATGTGGTCACGCTTCGTTCAAGAAATTATAGACCGAACGTGTCTCTATACAAGAGGAGGTAAACTCCTAAAAAATAGCAGTATCAATATTTCGGGTTCTGTCCCTTTGACTGTAAATATATATAATATACATTTCAGTCAAAAAATGATCATACATACGAAAAATGTTTATACAAACGAAAAATAATAATGATGTAGTATTCTCCATGACTCATGCGTTTTAAAAATTCAAACAGTCATCGTTCATATATGGAGTTGTGATATCCGTAAAATGTTGTCAAAGTTGACTTATATCACACTTCCTGCTCACTCTTCCAAATGGCTTCCAAGATTGCGTTTCTCTATAATCACCTGTCCAAACAGTCGAGTCGGAAATGATTATGCAATCTTAAGCAAACACTTCATGCTCGCATCTACCTGGAATCAATGTGGTATTAACACGTTTTAGTGATTCAATTAATCTCTCAGGGATGGGCGATACGCTTGTCTGGCCCTGTCATGCATCGAAGCGTGAAACGTGAACAACAACAGTAGGGAAAAAGAATGTGTTAACAATTGAATAATGCACATAAATCAGTACGCACAACAAATGTAGTTAAATACTGGCGGAGAGGAGAAGAGAGCGCACAAATTATGTCACAGGCACCATTGATGGCAGTACCCAATTATAACCAACAATTACATGTGGTTTGAGCAAGGTAGACTCTCCGCCAAGATGGTGGGCAAGCGGAGGCAAATGAAGGTCAACTGATATTATTCCGCTCTCCTCGAAACTTGTTTTTCAATATATTCTGAAAATGAAAGAACCCCAGATACGTCCAGACAATACCAATGATAAAATAAAAGACAACAACAAAAAGAATAAATGTTTGTTATTAATGTGGTTGTTTTGTTATGATAATAAGCTGTTTGTAACATGTGTCTAGGAAAATAGTAAGAGAGAAGTTAGATAAGTAATAACAATTTATTTGCGAAATTTCACACGACGCGAAAATGATAGAATTAGGCGAATGAGGAAAAAAACGTGAATCAACAAACGCGATATACAGTACCAGAATTTGACAAACAATCACTTTAAGACTACGTTGTTTTTCACATTTACCCCATGTTTAGTTTACCGCAGTCTCTGTCACTATAACCATCTACCTTGTATGTTAAAAGATAAGATTTGAATCGTTCACTTAAGACAGTTTATTTAGGAGAATACTAATAATATATGTTCAAATCTGTGAGCTTAGACACTGAATATCTTATAGGGAAACGTAGGGATTGACAATGCAGAAAACTGTTCCAATGTTTTGGATGCAAGTTGGTGGAGCGTTACAGTAAATTCATCATCATGTGACGTATTCTTTCCAGAACGTTGTCTCCATTACAGCTGCTCTGAACGCATCACGATTCTGGGCAAGTCGACCCGCATCAGCCAAAGACAAGTTCAGACTATCTGTGATGTCCTGGGTCCACCGTCGTCTAGGTCGACCCCTTCCCCTTTTTCCAGGGACCATGCCTTCCATCACTGTTTTTTCCAAACTATTATGTCTTTTTATATGACTGAAAAATTTCAGCTTCCTTATTGCGATGGTATTTAGGAGCCAATGTTCCTGTACGTTTAGTGAGTGCAGTACTTCTCTGTTGGTCTTTTTTTCTGTCCAGGATATTCTCAACATCCTTCTGTAGCATTTCATTTCGAATGATGTAACCTTTTTTGCAACTGTTTTATTGAGTGTCCATGTCTCGCAGCCGTATGTTGCTACTGGGAATATACATGCTCTGATCAGTTGTAACTTTGTTTCTTTGCTTGTGCCTTGCCATAGGTTTTTCATCTGTATTAGTTTATGTGAAGCAATTGCAAGTCTTCTTTTAATTTCTACTGCGCAGTCGTCAGAGCTGTTGATGATTGATCCTAAGTATTCGAATTCATTAACATTTTCCAGTTCTTCGTTATCAATTTCAATTTCTGGTTTGGTCTTTACTTTGTCTGTTGTCAATACTTTGGTCTTCTTGGTGTTAAGGTATAGATTCTGGGCCTCGCTGTGTTTTTTGGTGGACAGAATTAATTGTTCAAGTCCTTCTGGGTTGGTCGATAGGAGGACTGTGTCGTCAGCATATCTGATTTCCGGGATCTGGTACCCGCCGATGTTAAATGAGTCAAACTCTGTGTGTTCTTGGTCATCTCTTACGTTTCTCATGATATTCTCGGCATAAATGTTAAACAGGTAAGGGGATAGGGTACAGCCTTGTCTTACTCCTTTCTGTACTTCAAACCATTCTGATGTTTCCCCCTCTATTCTTACGGCTGCCTGTTGTTCTTGGTACAGCAGTGCGATGAGTTGTATAAGGTGGTTTGGAAATCCCATATTTTCCATAATAGCCCATAACTGCTGATGTTGTACACAATCGAAAGCTTTGGTGTAATCAATGAAACAGGTATGTAGGTCAACGTTGAATTCTCTACACTTTTCTATGATGATCCTCATGTTGAATATATGATCTCTAGTGCCTCTACCTGGTCGAAAACCCGTTTATTTCTGTTTCTAGCTTTTTGTTGCATCCTTTTCATTATGATTTGTAATAGTATTTTGCTGGCATGGCTTATAAGAGCTATAGTTCTGTAGTTTGTGCACAGTTTCAGGTTGCCCTTTTTTGGCAAGGGTATGTAAATTGATCTTTTCCATTCCTTGGGCCAAATTCTGCTTTGCCAGATCTTGCAGCATTATGCATGGTATATACGAGCGCTGCCTTCTCCTCCTGCCTGTATCATTTCAGCTATTATTTCATCACAACCAGATTTTCCACTTTTTAAGTGTTTGATTGCGTTCCGGACTTCCTCTATGGTAGGTTCTGGTTCACGTTCCGCTTCATTCATGACGTTGTTATCTGCCGCTTTGTTTATTTCCGTATAAATTTCTTGACAGTACTCCTTCCATCTGTTCAGAATATCTTTACGTTCTGTTAGAGTGTCGCCTTTCTTGTCGTTTATTGCTCGAGGTGATGATTTAAAGTTGCTGTTCTTCAATGTTCTTACTTCAGAAAACATATTCTTACTCAATCCCTATTCGCGCATTTCCTCTATTTTCCTGCAGGTGTCGTTTATGTATTGTTGTTTGTCTTGTCTGACTCGATTTTTAATCTGCTTTGTGTATTCCTTGTACAACTCCTGATTTTCTGTATCTTTTTTGGACTTCATGTTTCTTCTCTCTACCACCAACTTCAGTGTTTCGTCTGAGATGTATTCTCATCTCTTTATACTTCTTTTAGGAATTAACCTCTGTGCATTTGTAATATAAACATCTCTGATGTTATTGGCAAGTTCATCTGGTGTCATTTCCTCCTGTACTGCCATAAGAATGTCAAATTTGTTCTGAATATCGACACTGTACTCTTCTGGTATGGCGCTTGTGTCATAACGTATTACTTTGTCGCTTGTAACTGTCACGTAGGTTTTGATCATTAAATTGCCTATAGCGTCTTCCTATTCTTTCACCCGAAATTCTTTAATTTTGTTATCTCTCTTTAATTCCTTTTTCCTGTATATTTTGCATCCATTCGTTTGCGAAATATATTTTGCATACTATTCCTTAACTTTACCTGTTTCTTTTCTCAAAACGGGAAATCGCAATAGTGATTCTATTACGCAGATGTCAGTCGCGCAGGTAGACGAGAATGTGCGAAAAATTCGTTTCGCTGGACATAGAGCAGACTTTTGGTCTACCATTTTTCACCTGACACTAGCGTAAGGTGTCAAACCCGGCATCTCTACGACGCAGTACGAGACGGTTGTCTGAGAGTTGCTACTGACACGCGTACATCTCGGTCAGTAGGTGGCAGTTACGACACGCGTTAAGCTGACGTAAATGTTGGGAGTAGGGGAGATAATTTCACTTGGCGAAATAAGTTGGGGCCCTTTGTCTGATTTTAAGATATTGGCCCGAGTTTGAAACTTTATTTTCATTCTCACTCAGTAACTTCGCAGTAAAGACAGAACTAACCTTCGTTCGATTTCTAAATAATCTCTGTTAATAGAGATGGCCTTTAGTTTGGTCGAAGTGGTTTAAGTTCTTAGTACTTCTGTGTTTGAGGTATATTAATATTATATATTTAGTATTGTGTGTAGGGTTTAAAGTGTTTAATCGCTTAGCTATTTCCCTAGTTAGATTTGGTGCAGAGCAACTAATTTATAGTTTGTTATTTCTTCAGTCGACGAGTTGCAGTGGAAATACAGAATAATTATATTTTTAGCTTACTAAACAAGTAGCTGTAATGAATTTAATTTAACTGCTAACTACTCAGTCGAGTATCTTTTTCTAAACTAACTGATAAATGCTAGATGCGACATCAGTGAATATTGACGGAATACGCATGATATTCCTAATTCATGATGATCGATTTTTTTAAATATAACTTATTTCTCGGGAAGTTTTAAATTATAAGTCAAGCGGTCGGCTTGCTATTTAAAATGTAAGTTATATTGAGTACATAATATGTAAATGATTTATATGTGCTTTTCCTTTTATACAGTGAAATACTGGGGTGACCCGAACTTTACCGGCATTTAATAAGAGTTTCATATTTGTGAAGAAATAGACAGTCCTTATTTTGAACCACGTGGGTTTTCTCAAGTAACACTGGGCTGACAGTGCATATGCCCACAGAGTTAGACAGAAATACTATATCCCACTAACGGGTTTCAAAGACTGTAATGATCAATAAGGGGCCTTTGAGCCAGATCTTAAATCCTTCCATAAACTCTACGTAAATTTTCTGCATGGCAGCGTGAATATTACAAGAAATAACATTAACATTGTCCGACTAGATTATTTTTGTGGACAAATCTGTGGTGTGACCAAAGTAAATCCTATACTGAGAGAAGACACCGACCTGACATTCCTATTACTAGAAAACCTAAGCTATTGACACGGTGCTCACGGTAAACTTTCGTGCCTGGACAAGATTTTTAAATGTGACATAGACAGATATCCTAGAATAAGAAATACCAAGGAAACGTTCCCCGAAGCAGTGAATTCTATCTGACTTTGTGGAGCTGGGGTTTTCTGGGTTACGACTACCTCTGGTGATTCTGTATATGAATGTCCTAACAAAATTGTGTTTCCCAGATATGTCTACCAAAACAGTGAGTATGTGCATGTGTACACGGCTGAATGTTTATAGTGAATGTAGGACTGAGTGATTTCTCCATTTGTTGATATTTGGCACCCATCTTGCTGTTCTAATTGTCCTTATGCAAGTATTTCTAACCATATTTTCCCTGAGAATAGATCAGAGTATATCTAAGTCTATCCATACCTTTAACAGGGGAAAATCATTTGATTACCGCTAATGTATCATTGATCCTCTTTGGGCCATCATCTTTTTCCTAAACGGGGCTGGGGGCTAAACCTAGAGGGCATATCATAACGGGTCTATCATCCTGGTAGAAATTCATTGATTTTTTTATGTCTATTTGTATGCTTCTTCTATGTATTTTTGGTGTTGTGAGAAATTTTGAGATGATAATTAAAAATTTCTCTTGAACAAAAAAATCAGTGCGTTGGTCAGCTCGATCCCAATTATCTGTATAATCATTGTTATAGATTTTCCAAGTCTGTGTGTTTAACTGTCGTCACGTGTATGTGCGTGCCAGTGAGTAGATAGAATTATATGTAATATATATATGGTTTAGACTGTCTGACTCTGTAAAAACCGTCGTAGAGGATAGGTGAGAGAGAGAAGAATTCTTTTCGCTTTCAGCGACAGCCTCTATACCACAGTCTATCATCTCACTCGTGGAATCTATTTCTTTTACTAACTCACACTGGGACTCTCACTCATTCCAAGCTATTCAGAAGGGACCAACTCAAGTCTTAATTCTCCTATCCAAAATCTACGACAAATGTGGTCTCGTCCGACGGATTTTTGAACTTAGAATAGGAAGACGAGTACGACAAATGTGGTCTCGTCCGACGGATTTTTGAACTTAGAATAGGAAGACGAGTACGACAAATGTGGACTCGTTTATCGGGTTTTTGAACTTAAGATTCTTTATTCTGTAATAGAGTAAGAGTGTGATGTCTTGTGAGTTTTGTATCTTTTAAAATAATTTATCCCCTAGACTAACGATCTGTTTACGGGCGTGCTGACCACACAAACTGATAAGTTTTTCCACAGCATTTTGAATAATATACATTTGAGTTACAGGTGGATTTTGTCGGAATATATGTTATTGTTGATTTGTAATACTAAACGCTGGTAAAGTTTTGTGAGTGTATAACATTCACAAGGGTTCTGAAGCAGGTAGGTGTTTGAGCAAAGCTAAGGAGTGCGTTTCGGACTATTTGTTTAGATTAATTGCCTCCCTCACCCTAACTGTCTTCAGGGGTAAACTTATAGTGGATTTTAAAATTAAGGGATTATTTTTCTCTTTAATTTTTGCTATAATTATTGTGTTTTCCACTGTAGCAACTTATTTTTCAGGGATTAATCTTAACTACCATTTAGTTGGCGTAGTCGTGTTTTGCATTAGGTGCTTTATTGCCGATTAATAGCAGCGATAGTTAGATTTTTATTTTGAAGGAGGTATCCCAGGGTTAAGCATATCATCTTTTATTTGGTATTTTCTCGTAAGTGGTAGGAACCAGTGTATCCTTTTTCCTATTTTCTTTCTCCACTAGTCTCAGTCACTGACATAATATGGCCGAGAGGGCAAAGCTTAGACAACTCCTCAGGGACGAAGCGAGAGAGGAGGGACTGGAAGGAGAGGAAGCGAAAGCTTTTGTCAGAGACGAACTTGAGAGATATGACGCGGAGAGGAAAGCAGCGGAAGCTAGAGAACAGAAGAAGATGGACGAGGAAATGGAAATTCGCAGGGCGAACGAAAGAGAGAAGGAGAGACAGCATGAGGAAAGAGAGAAGGAGAGACAGCATGAGAAAGAGAGGGAAGAGAGACAGCACGAGCTGGCTCTTAAAACTCTAGAATTCCAAAGTCGTGGTGTTGCCTCTACCTCCAGCAATGGAGAATCTTCTCCTCATTCCTCCTTAACTGACCCTTCTAATACTCAATCTACTCATCTCACTGCTATGTCTTTTCCGCTAGAGTCTTTCCCTTGTCCTAATGGGAAGATTGACACATGGTTAGAAAAATTTGAGAAAATTGCAACTCTGTACGGTTTGGAGAGGTCGCGTTGGAATATGAAGCTTTCTCAAGCTTTGAAAAGTTCGGCGTATGATGTTTACGCCAAACTGGAAAGCAGCCAACAAGACAACTATGATCTGTTGAAGAAAGCGTTACTGGAGCTCTTTGAAATGAACGCTCGCAAATTTTTGCAACTGTTTCGCAACAGCCGGAAAGAGAATTCTGAAACTTTTCAGCAGTTCTCGTCTCGTTTGAAGGGTTATCTGACAAAGTGCCTCGAGCTCTCGCAGCTCCCCTCTACCTACGAAGGTCTTGAGGAATTTGTTTTAACAGAACAAATAAAGAACACATTGTCTGCAGATACCCGGAGATTTCTAGCTGAGCAGGGGGCAGAAAAACTTGAAGACATCTTGGAAAAGTCTGAGCGTTATCACAATGCGCTGGCTGAACTACCGGCCACAAAGCGGAAACCGACAGAGGAGCATTTTCGAAAACATAACCTAGAGCAATCTTCTCAGGCTTCCAACTCGAATAACCACAGAGAAACTGAACCTCAAAACCCCCCTCCTGAAAAATCCAAGTTCTACAAAAACAAGTACCCCAACCACCCCAAACAGTCTGATCAACCCGACCGCCCTACATGGCAGCGCGGCCAGAAAGGTCAAGGTGGCAAAGGGAGAACCCCTGAGCACGGGACATATGATCAGACCGAGCACACCGAGCCGAAACGCATCGGATGCTTATTGACAGTCTCGCAATGCGGAATTATTGACAGTGATTCCCAACCTGTTGGGGATAGACCCTCAACGCGAGGTACTGTTACTTTGAACGGTTCTCAAACTTCTTGCTTATTTGATACGGGGCTTTCTTATGATTGCATTGTTGCCAGAAACCTGGTCAAACCCGGTCAAGAGACAGCAGAGACCGTCGAACTTTGTGGAGTTCGTAAGAGTGATGCACCTACAGCGCTTCCCATCGCATTGGTGGATATCCACTCTGATTTCGTCAGAGGTGTGATCAAAGCGGCTGTTATG
This sequence comes from Oreohelix idahoensis, assembly GCA_024509875.1. NCBI lineage: Eukaryota > Metazoa > Mollusca > Gastropoda > Stylommatophora > Oreohelicidae > Oreohelix > Oreohelix idahoensis. The sequence continues at coordinate 163,177 of JAMPIV010005523.1, forward strand.
GATGATCCCATCTACCCAGTCATACTTGGCGGGAGATACGTGTGTATTGGGAAACCGGAAGAGCCGATTGTGGCAGCAGTAACTACAAGAGGGCAAACCAAGAAGGAACGGGAGCCTGCGCCTAATTTGTTACCCATGGAACTTAAAGAAGCGCAATACAAGGACCCTACTTTGGCACCCTGCTTTAGGAAACTGCCCATGGCTAAGGAACCCAAACAGCACGGGGACATTTTTTCTGAGGATGGCGTACTTTATCGGAGAACGGGCAAGCCTGACCAAGGTTACAACCAGCTCCTAGTACCGAAACAGTACAGAAGCCAAATCCTAGAAATGGGGCACTCTCTTCCCTTCAGCGGACATATGGGACAGAACGCCACAAACCAACGTATAACCACTCATTATTGGTGGCCAGGAGTAAATACTGATATTATCAGATATGTCAAATCCTGTGCCCAGTGCCAACGTGTACCACCCAAGCAACGGACACCCCCAGTCCACATGGGTGAAATGCCGATAGTGGGAACACCATTCGAACGGGTTGTGATCGACATTTTAGGGCCTTTCGAAAGGACTAAAAGAAGGAACAGGTTTATCCTGACCTTAGTCGATACATGCACTTTATGGGCAGAAGCTATCCCGCTAACATGCGCAGATGCCAAGCATGTCGCAGAAGCCCTAGTGCAGATTTTCACTCGGTTGGGATTCCCGCAGCAAGTGTTGACGGATAACGGATCTCCATACCGAAACCTGTTGATGGATGAGATCGTTAAGATCTTGAGGACCCAACACATCCACACTAAGCCATATACTCCGGCCGGAAATGGGCTCGTGGAACGTGCTAATGGAAACCTCAACATGATGCTAAGTAAACTGGCACAAGTGAAACCTGAAGATTGGGATCTTTGTATTCCTGGAGCTTTATTTGGCCACAGAGAATCTCCTCATACTTCCACAGGATTTCCGCCAGCTACACTCTTATTCGGCAGACCCATTAAGGGCCCGCTTGAAGCCTTACTTCAGTCTCTGACAGACGAGAAGGCGGATGAGACAGTCGTCTCAGCAAGTAAATATGTGTCGGTTTTAAAGGAAAGGTTGAAACTAGGGTGGGATCTAGCAACGACTAACTTTAAGCGAGCACGCACAAAGCACGCTAACCGATACAGGAAAGTCGCGAAAGAGAGAGAACTGGAAGCAGGAGAGAAAGTTTTGGTGTTACTCCCTACCGAGAACAACCAACTGAAGATCGGATGGCAAGGGCCGTTTACCGTCCTGAAAAAGATTTCTAAGGCTAACTACCAGATATCTATTCAGGGAAAGGAGAAGGTTTTCCATTTAAATCTGTTAAAGAGATACTTGGAAAGACCAGTGCCAACCTCCGACCATCTCCTGACGATCGCCAAAGCTGACGAAGATGATGATAGTGGCAGGGATATTCCACCGCAATCACACGAAATCTTTCAAAAATGTCAGAAACGGCGACGCTCTTTCAAGCGCGCATGGGAGACATTCCAGAGGAAGGAAACTTTGGGGAGTAGACTTGTGTAGGAATTGGAGAGAGATGGAGGGGGAAGATGAGAGGGAAGAAGACAGACACCCCGAAGCTACGGTTATAGGAAATTTAATTCCATAACGTAGACATGGAGTGCTTCCATATCTTAGGGGGGAAACAAATGTCACGTAGGTTTTGATCATTAAATTGCCTATAGCGTCTGTGGTAAAGTAAAGAAGTAAAACATAGACAACAAACTGACTGAGACAGACATGAAGGTATCTGTATCTAATAGGTAGTGTTTGAACAGATAACCTTACTTGCTACAACACATTTTTATAGCCATCAGTCGAATTATTCTGGAATCTTGTGATGACTACGTTAAATGTCTATGTTGTCAATGCAGGTCAATAGTGTAACACAACAACAACAGACAGATAAACAAGAATTTCCTCCATGGGCACTTGACAACACTGTGAATGACGCAACACTTCACTTCTGTTGTATAAGACTATCTTAAATGAGTCACTGTTAAAGTTCCAACATACCCTTAGGACCTTAATTACTTCACTATTATATATCCTGATTCAGTACTACAAAGTGAACAGTGAGACACATTCAAATGTGGGTACAATTTATATATACAGACATTTATACAAATAAGGGAGGGAAACATTGAGCCTGACAGTAAATTTAATATGAAACAAATATAATCCTATGTTATGGCAGTGCAGGAAGTAGTAAATGAGTAACACCTGGTTTTGAAAAAACAATGTTGTTATTTGTCATCATGACTTCCAGGTTTGAACACTGAGACCTTCCGTGGGGCGACTAAAACCCCGTTCACATGCCTGTCGAATTTAAACACTATTGTCCCTCTTTTTTTTCTAAAATGCGTAGATTTTTGAGGGACGGATAATGTGATTGAGCTCCATGGCCACAGAGGCTTAACTTTCGAATGGCGGCAGGAAAAGATCCTCTGCTCGAAGCTCCCTCTGTGTTCTGAGACACCTCACTAGTCGCTATCTGGACCCAGGAGTGCGAGTTGCTGTCAGCCTCCAGATTCAGCAAAGCTATACCAGGTGCTGCTCAATAACATTTAGGATTTACAGTCCCTTTAAACAAGAAGGTTTACCTCCTACTTATAACTAATTTTTAATGTATTTCCCGACTGACACAATACATCACCCACTGAGTTCAGAGCGTTAGGCCAACTGTTCTTCATCTGACTATAATTTACTGGACACAGTATAACTCCTCCTAATGGTTATACGCCTATCTGCTTGATAGAAAATTCCAACATTATTGATTTCTAGTCAATAATAGGTGTGCCCATGGTGGACTTTTGGCAATTCCATGTATTTTACTATTGACCTCCGAACCTTCATTTTTTGATTCATGCGTTGGCAGCACGGATATAGGATTTGCTTCATGTTCGCTTGAACCACACGGAATATACAGTGTTACAAATCCAATTGTAAGCCATTCATGTCTTTTCATTAAAAAGATATCAAATGGTTTCAAGCTTACCACAATTCATGGAAATAATACAGAATTACGTGACTGGCAATGCTGTGTAGGCACAAAATATTAATTTACCGTTTACTGCCTCGATTTCCCCAGGCTTTTATTTAGAAAAATATGCACTGGCGCTCAACGCACTGGTTCTTTAGAAAGTTTATTTGAAAATGTGGTTCTCACTAACGCTTCAAGTCTACTATATGGCGGGTTAACAATCGACCAGTATTACACCAGCGTCCTGAAAAAAGGGTACTCCTGTTGGATTTTCCCTAACAACAAAGAATCAAATTTATAGCCCGACTAATCGTGTTTTGCTTCATTACTTTAGGCCAATCAAATAGGAGGTAACATGGGGGGACTTCTTCCCGTACAATGGTGGTCGTCAACTATTGACCTGCCATTGAACATCATTTTTTGGTGTTGTCGTCCCTGGCATTTCTTTTGGATAGTGTTAATTCCTTGACATTGGCTAACGTTTAACATATTCTTTTTCAGCAAGTCCTAAGGAACCCAAATATATAAATTTAATGGGGCAAAGGGGCTCGTTCAAAATATGTATTTTCTTCTACCTCCCGTTCACTTCGATCGATGCGAGTGTCTGATAACATACTGTAATGTTTTCAAACGTAATTTCAGTATAATGTCTGTTTACAGGCCTAAGCGTTTCCCTCCCTTTTTGTAATAAATGTTTTTACAAACCAAACTACTCGTATGGGTAGTCTCACTTTCTAGTCACTGTCGATTTACTGACACAAAAAGTCCTAAGGGTCTTGTTGGATTCGGCCTATACGCTTGATAGAAATGGTAGTAATTGTATAGCGATTGCGTGTTTAGTGTGGCTGCGTTCCGGCATGGAGCCCTCCCTTGTCGTCTATCCTATTTCGCATCTGTTTTCGTTTATTGAAACATCACTTTAGTGTGATAAAATGACATGAATGGAATAAGAAAATATTCAGCTTGCGTATCTCAAGGTTTTTCTTAGAAAGGCAGTACACGTTTTATTGAAGAAAGCGTGTAGTGATGCAGTAGGCTTTTACTATCAACGTGAAACGTTATAATTTGCAGACGAATTAGAAAACAAGGGGGATTTCGAGTACAGTCATTGTGACAGCACTGTTCTTTACCAATCTTCTTTCCTTTTATTGCAGTTATTTGTTAGGCTTTACATTTACTTTTTAATTTATATATGTGGATTAGAATTTCACACGACAGCGTCTTCCTATTCTTTCACCCGAAATTCTTTAATTTTGTTATCTCTCTTTAATTCCTTTTTCCTGTATATTTTGCATCCATTCGTTTGCGAAATATATTTTGCATACTATTCCTTAACTTTACCTGTTTCTTTTCTCAAAACGGGAAATCGCAATAGTGATTCTATTACGCAGATGTCAGTCGCGCAGGTAGACGAGAATGTGCGAAAAATTCGTTTCGCTGGACATAGAGCAGACTTTTGGTCTACCATTTTTCACCTGACACTAGCGTAAGGTGTCAAACCCGGCATCTCTACGACGCAGTACGAGACGGTTGTCTGAGAGTTGCTACTGACACGCGTACATCTCGGTCAGTAGGTGGCAGTTACGACACGCGTTAAGCTGACGTAAATGTTGGGAGTAGGGGAGATAATTTCGCTTGGCGAAATAAGTTGGGGCCCTTTGTCTGATTTTAAGATATTGGCCCGAGTTTGAAACTTTATTTTCATTCTCACTCAGTACCTTCGCAGTAAAGACAGAACTAACCTTCGTTCGATTTCTAAATAATCTCTGTTAATAGAGATGGCCTTTAGTTTGGTCGAAGTGGTTTAAGTTCTTAGTACTTCTGTGTTTGAGGTATATTAATATTATATATTTAGTATTGTGTGTAGGGTTTAAAGTGTTTAATCGCTTAGCTATTTCCCTAGTTAGATTTGGTGCAGAGCAACTAATTTATAGTTTGTTATTTCTTTAGTCGACGAGTTGCAGTGGAAATACAGAATAATTATATTTTTAGCTTACTAAACAAGTAGCTGTAATGAATTTAATTTAACTGCTAACTACTCAGTCGAGTATCTTTTTCTAAACTAACTGATAAATGCTAGATGCGACATCAGTGAATATTGACGGAATACGCATGATATTCCTAATTCATGATGATCGATTTTTTTTTAAATATAACTTATTTCTCGGGAAGTTTTAAATTATAAGTCAAGCGGTCGGCTTGCTATTTAAAATGTAAGTTATATTGAGTACATAATATGTAAATGATTTATATGTGCTTTTCCTTTTATACAGTGAAATACTGGGGTGACCCGAACTTTACCGGCATTTAATAAGAGTTTCATATTTGTGAAGAAATAGACAGTCCTTATTTTGAACCACGTGGGTTTTCTCAAGTAACACTGGGCTGACAGTGCATATGCCCACAGAGTTAGACAGAAATACTATATCCCACTAACGGGTTTCAAAGACTGTAATGATCAATACGGGGCCTTTGAGCCAGATCTTAAATCCTTCCATAAACTCTACGTAAATTTTCTGCCTGGCAGCGTGAATATTACAAGAAATAACATTAACATTGTCCGACTAGATTATTTTTGTGGACAAATCTGTGGTGTGACCAAAGTAAATCCTATACTGAGAGAAGACACCGACCTGACTTTCCTATTACTAGAAAACCTAAGCTATTGACACGGTGCTCACGGTAAACTTTCGTGCCTGGACAAGATTTTTAAATGTGACATAGACAGATATCCTAGAATAAGAAATACCAAGGAAACGTTCCCCGAAGCAGTGAATTCTATCTGACTTTGTGGAGCTGGGGTTTTCTGGGTTACGACTACCTCTGGTGATTCTGTATATGAATGTCCTAACAAAATTGTGTTTCCCAGATATGTCTACCAAAACAGTGAGTATGTGCACGTGTACACGGCTGAATGTTTATAGTGAATGTAGGACTGAGTGATTTCTCCATTTGTTGATATTTGGCACCCATCTTGCTGTTCTAATTGTCCTTATGCAAGTATTTCTAACCATATTTTCCCTGAGAATAGATCAGAGTATATCTAAGTCTATCCATACCTTTAACAGGGGAAAATCATTTGATTACCGCTAATGTATCATTGATCCTCTTTGGGCCATCATCTTTTTCCTAAACGGGACTGGGGGCTAAACCTAGAGGGCATATCATAACGGGTCTATCATCCTGGTAGAAATTCATTGATTTTTTATGTCTATTTGTATGCTTCTTCTATGTATTTTTGGTGTTGTGAGAAATTTTGAGATGATAATTAAAAATTTCTCTTGAACAAAAAAATCAGTGCGTTGGTCAGCTCGATCCCAATTATCTGTATAATCATTGTTATAGATTTTCCAAGTCTGTGTGTTTAACTGTCGTCACGTGTATGTGCGTGCCAGTGAGTAGATAGAATTATATGTAATATATATATGGTTTAGACTGTCTGATTCTGTAAAAACCGTCGTAGAGGATAGGTGAGAGAGAGAAGAATTCTTTTCGCTTTCAGAGACAGCCTCTATACCACAGTCTATCATCTCACCTGTGTGGAAATTCTATTGTTTTACGAATTCTCACGGGGCCAATCACCTATTCAACTCTATTCAGAAGGGACCAAACTCAGTCTTAATTCTCGTATCTAAAATCTACGACAGTAACGACTTTTTTCAATTTGATCTTAAAGTTTGCAGCAAGAAGTTTATGGTCGGAGTCACAGTCTGCTCCTGGGAGCGTCTTGATGGATGAGATGCAAGATCGCCACCTTTGTTGTATTAAGATGTAATCTATTTGGTTCTTGCTTTTTCCGTCCGGTGACGTTAATGTATATAGTCTTCTAGGGTGTTGCATAAAAAGAGTATTTGTGATGACTAGGTTGTTTTCTAGGCAGAATGTTGTCAAGCGTTCTCCTCTCTCATTTCTCTGGCCCAATCCATAACTTCCTTTCACTCTTTTTTCATGTTCTAATCTTTCGTTTCCAACTTTGGCATTAAAATCTCCCATTATTATCCTAATATCTTGCTTATTTGCTTTCTCTAATGCGTGTTGCAGTTCATTGTAATAATCTTCAATTTGCTGTTCTTCAGCAGCTGCTGTTGGCGCATATGTTTGTATAATTGTGATGTTCTTTCTTTTTCCTTTCAGTCTGATTGTGACAATGCGGTCATTTATGGGATTATATCCTAATAGGGAGGCAGCTGTCCTTTTAGACAGGTAGAAGCCGACGCCGCTCTGACCTCCTCTCTCTTTGCCTGAGTATATGAATGTTCCTCCTGATGGAATCGAAAAGTGTCCCTGGCCCGACCATCTGTGCTCTGAGATGCCCAGGATATCGATGTTTAGTCTTTCCATCTCGTTCTTCACTATGTACTGTTTTCCTTGGTATAAGTTTCTGACGTTCCATGTTCCTATTTTGATTATTTTTCTAAGACCGATGACATGGTTTTCCGTGGTAACACAGTCAGGCTTTTGGCCGTCATCACGATTACCTGTACTGACGCTGCCAACGATCTCTTCCCCAGTTAAATATGATCTGCCTGGCCTGGGGGACTCACCACCAGATCTTTGTGTAGTATTCAGATTAGCCATTATGGATTTTTTGGCATTGTACATCCAGTAGTTTGCCATTGCTTTCTGGATGGTTCTGGCCGCTTACCATTACAGTCCATGGTGCGCCCTCAGCCCGATACCAGGCCTTTCCAACTCCTGCCCTAGAAGCCGTTGTCAAAGTATTATTGATCATCCGCCCGTTCGGCCAGCAGTTGTGTGTACTATTTAAGGGGGACCTCCCTCTTTCAATTTGCTCACGTAGTTCTGCCGGCCAGTCAAAGCCGTTGCCCGGGGGATGGCGCTGCCGTACACAAACAGACTCGAGGAGCCATACGTGAGCTGAACTGGAGTGGGGGAACCAAATAGGATCCAGGCCATCCTCAAAAAGAGGAAGTGACTGCCTCTCACCGTGAGGTACCATCCCTTACACACTCCAGCCCTACCCCTCCCCCCCCCCCAGTAAATTACATTTTGCTATTTATGTTACAAGAAACTTTGAAATAAAATTCCGATTTAGGGGAAACCCATGGAGCTGTATCTAAGACATTTATTAACTGGTGACAATGTTTTGTTCGTGAAAAATAGTTTATTTTTTATTTTTGGTTTTAACGACTATCTTCATTGCACACGGACAACTACATCAGTGCTCCGATCTTCTCCCTTAGATCACACAAGGAGGATCTCAGCACAGTGCACGAACTATGTAGCACCGGCGAGAATCACAATGTGTGTATATAAGAATCACACCTTCTAAAAATATTTTTGTGGTGGGTAGGTTTCTAATTTATTAATTTTGCCAGGGCAGCGGCCTGATATGCCTACTCATCACGATTTCCAACTGCCGTGGGATTTTTAAAGTGCGCAACTTGCACGCGAGACATCCAATTTTTCGCCCGTATCCGAGAAGGCTAGACATCCGATCTCACTACCCAGGAGACCGGGGGAGGGGGAAGGGGGAGGTTATGACATCATTAGGACCACTGGTTCTGACAAATAAATTTCCATAAATTATATTCCCTGTACTGGGAATCGAGCCATGAACCCTTATAATTCGAAGCGGACGCCATACCACTTAGCCACTCCGACACCTGAAAAATGTGATGAAAAATAATTGTTAATAAACTAATCAGCAAAACGAAACGGTTGATGATATTGTAAACTGTCAAATATAATTCTATACTTGAATAATCACAAACATTGTTCCCTCATTCACCTTCCTTTCCACGTTCTTCCACCTTGTCTCGCGAAGTCCCAGAATATCAATCTTGTAATTCTTCGTTTTTGCTGCCGACTGTGCGGTTTTCCCTTGTTCGCTTAAAGGTACGAATATTCCAGGTGCCAATTCTGGAGATTTCCATAGAACAAAAAAGGTAAGTCAGCAGTTTAATCTGGATCGCTTCATTCATCTCGTTACCAGAGAACCTTCTTCTGTCTTGAATGGCTGAATTCAGTTATTTCCTTTAGTAAAAAGGTAAAGGATCTCGTTACACACCCATTGAGGCATATTAGGAATATGGTGTTAGGCCCACATTTTCTTGACCATTGTCACACTAGGGGTGATGTGGTCAACATCACGTTGGCCGCCTTTAACCTTCCCAGAGCTGCTCTGTTACCCAGTTCATGTGGCTGAGTCGACCCCGGAGCCGCTTGCGGTCTAAAAAATCCCACCTCAGCTGGCGATCGAACCAGGACCGCTGAGCTAGGAAGCCAGTGCACTAACCACTTTTCTTTAGTATACATATCCACGTTGTTTTGTTGATGAGCTAGCTTGCCCATGCCCAACCTTCCTTTATGTCTCGTACAACATGATGACTGAGTCAAACTATCTTAATAAGTCTTGCATTTTTATCTCCTCCCCCCTCCCTTTTTGTTTTTGATGGAGGAAAAAAACAACAACCAAAAAGCTACAGACTTTAATAGATGACTGCATGCAAAGAATAAAATGGTTAAAATGGTATGACAAAATCACCATGTGGAACAGATGACAAGAACTAGATAGGTAACAGTGGAACAACAGAAGACAAGAACTAGATAGGTAACAGTGGAACAACAGATGACAAGAACTAGATAGGTAACAGTGGAACAGATGACAAGAACTAGATAGGTAACAGTGGAACAGATCACAAGAACTAGATAGGTAACAGTGGAACAGATGACAAGAACTAGATAGGTAACAGTGGAACAACAGATGACAAGAACTAGATAGTTAACAGTGGAACAGATGACAAGAACTAGATAGGTAACAGTGGAACAACAGATGACAAGAACTAGATAGGTAACAGTGGAACAGATGACAAGAACTAGATAGGTAACAGTGGAACAGATGACAAGAACTAGATAGGTAACAGTGGAACAACAGATGACAAGAACTAGATAGGTAACAGTGGAACAGATGACAAAAACTAGATAGGTAACAGTGGAACAGATGACAAGAACTAGATAGGTAACAGTGGAACAGATGACAAGAACTAGATAGGTAACAGTGGAACAACAGATGACAAAAACTAGATAGGTAACAGTGGAACAACAGATGACAAGAACTAGATAGGTAACAGTGGAACAACAGATGACAAGAACTAGATAGGTAACAGTGGAACAACAGATGACAAGAACTAGATAGGTAACAGTGGAACAGATGACAAGAACTAGATAGGTAACAGTGGAACAGATGACAAGAACTAGATAGGTAACAGTGGAACAGATGACAAGAACTAGATAGGTAACAGTGGAACAACAGATGACAAGAACTAGATAGGTAACAGTGGAACAGATGACAAGAACTAGATAGGTAACAGTGGAATAACAGATGACAAGAACTAGATAGGTAACAGTGGAACAGATGAAAAAAGCGAGATAGGTAACAGTGGAAGAACAGATGACAAGAACTAGATAAGTAACAGTGGAACAGATGACAAGAACTAGATAGGTAACAGTGGAACAGATGACAAGAACTAGATAGGTAACAGTGGAACAACAGATGACAAGAACTAGATAGGTAACAGTGGAACAACAGATGACAAGAACTAGATAGGTAACAGTGGAACAACAGATGACAAGAACTAAATAGGTAACAGTGGAACAACAGATGACAAGAACTAGATAGGTAACAGGGGAACAACAGATGACAAGAACTAGATAGGTAACAGTGGAACAGATGACAAAAGCGAGATAGGTAACAGTGGAACAACAGATGACAAGAACTAGATAGGTAACAGTGGAACAGATGACAAGAACTAGATAGGTAACAGTGGAATAGATGACAAGAACTAGATAGGTAACAGTGGAACAACAGATGACAAGAACTAGATAGGTAACAGTGGAACAACAGATGACAAGAACCAGATAGGTAACAGTGGAACAACAGATGACAAGAACCAGATAGGTAACAGTGGAACAACATATGACAAGAACTAGATAGGTAACAGTGGAACAACAGATGACAAGAACTAGATAGGTAACAGTGGAACAACAGATGACAAGAACTAGATAGGTAACAGTGGAACAACAGATGACAAAAACCAGATAGGTAACAGTGGAACAACAGATGACAAGAACCAGATAGGTAACAGTGGAACAACATATGACAAGAACTAGATAGGTAACAGTGGAACAACAGATGACAAGAACTAGATAGGTAACAGTGGAACAACAGATGACAAGAACTAGATAGGTAACAGTGGAACAACAGATGACAAGAACTAGATAGGTAACAGTGGAACAACAGATGACAAGAACTAGATAGGTAACAGTGGAACAACAGATGACAAGAACTAGATAGGTAACAGTGGAACAACAGATGACAAGAACTAGATAGGTAACAGTGGAACAACAGATGACAAGAACCAGATAGGTAACAGTGGAACAACAGATGACAAGAACTAGATAGGTAACAGTGGAACAACAGATGACAAGAACTAGATAGGTAACAGTGGAACAACAGATGACAAGAACCAGATAGGTAACAGTGGAACAACAGATGACAAGAACTAGATATGTAACAGTGGAACAACAGATGACAAGAACGAGATAGGTAACAGTGGAACAACAGATGACAAGAACTAGATAGGTAACAGTGGAACAACAGATGACAAGAACTAGATAGGTAACAGTGGAACAACAGATGACAAGAACCAGATAGGTAACAGTGGAACAACAGATGACAAGAACGAGATAGGTAACAGTGGAACAACAGATGACAAGAACTAGATAGGTAACAGTGGAACAACAGATGACAAGAACTAGGTAGGTAACAGTGGAACAACAGATGACAAGAACTAGATAGGTAACAGTGGAACAGATGACAAGAACTAGATAGGTAACAGTGGAACAGATGACAAGAACTAGATAGGTAACAGTGGAACATATGACAAGAACTAGATAGGTAACAGTGGAACAACAGATGACAAGAACTAGATAGTTAACAGTGGAACAGATGACAAGAACTAGATAGGTAACAGTGGAACAACAGATGACAAGAACTAGATAGGTAACAGTGGAACAGATGACAAGAACTAGATAGGTAACAGTGGAACATATGACAAGAACTAGATAGGTAACAGTGGAACAACAGATGACAAGAACTAGATAGGTAACAGTGGAACAGATGACAAGAACTAGATAGGTAACAGTGGAACAGATGACAAGAACTAGATAGGTAACAGTGGAACAGATGACAAGAACTAGATAGGTAACAGTGGAACAGATGACAAGAACTAGATAGGTAACAGTGGAACAACAGATGACAAGAACTAGATAGGTAACAGTGGAACAACAGATGACAAGAACTAGATAGGTAACAGTGGAACAACAGATGACAAGAACTAGATAGGTAACAGTGGAACAACAGATGACAAGAACTAGATAGGTAACAGTGGAACAGATGACAAGAACTAGATAGGTAACAGTGGAACAGATGACAAGAACTAGATAGGTAACAGTGGAACAGATGACAAGAACTAGATAGGTAACAGTGGAACAACAGATGACAAGAACTAGATAGGTAACAGTGGAACAGATGACAAGAACTAGATAGGTAACAGTGGAACAACAGATGACAAGAACTAGATAGGTAACAGTGGAACAGATGACAAGAACTAGATAGGTAACAGTGGAACAACAGATGACAAGAACCAGATAGGTAACAGTGGAACAGATGACAAGAACTGGATAGGTAACAGTGGAACAGATGACAAGAACTAGATAGGTAACAGTGGAACAACAGATGACAAGAACTAGATAGGTAACAGTGGAACAACAGATGACAAGAACTAGATAGGTAACAGTAGAACAACAGATGACAAGAACTAGATAGGTAACAGTGGAACAACAGATGACAAGAACTAGATAGGTAACAGTGGAACAGATGAAAAAAGCGAGATAGGTAACAGTGGAAGAACAGATGACAAGAACTAGATAAGTAACAGTGGAACAGATGACAAGAACTAGATAGGTAACAGTGGAATAGATGACAAGAACTAGATAGGTAACAGTGGAACAGATGACAAGAACTAGATAGGTAACAGTGGAACAACAGATGACAAGAACCAGATAGGTAACAGTGGAACAACAGATGACAAGAACCAGATAGGTAACAGTGGAACAACAGATGACAAGAACCAGATAGGTAACAGTGGAACAACAGATGACAAGAACTAGATAGGTAACAGTGGAACAACAGATGACAAGAACCAGATAGGTAACAGTGGAACAACAGATGACAAGAACCAGATAGGTAACAGTGGAACAACAGATGACAAGAACCAGATAGGTAACAGTGGAACAACAGATGACAAGAACTAGATAGGTAACAGTGGAACAACAGATGACAAGAACTAGATAGGTAACAGTGGAACAACAGATGACAAGAACTAGATAGGTAACAGTGGAACAACAGATGACAAGAACTAGATAGGTAACAGTGGAACAACAGATGACAAGAACCAGATAGGTAACAGTGGAACAACAGATGACAAGAACCAGATAGGTAACAGTGGAACAACATATGACAAGAACTAGATAGGTAACAGTGGAACAACAGATGACAAGAACTAGATAGGTAACAGTGGAACAACAGATGACAAGAACTAGATAGGTAACAGTGGAACAACAGATGACAAGAACTAGATTGGTAACAGTGGAACAACAGATGACAAGAACTAGATAGGTAACAGTGGAACAACAGATGACAAGATCTAGATAGGTAACAGTGGAACAACAGATGACAAGAACTAGATAGGTAACAGTGGAACAACAGATGACAAGAACTAGATAGGTAACAGTGGAACAACAGATGAACGAACGAACGAACGAACGAACGAACTTTATTTTCGAAGGGTAAAGAATTGGGCGCGCAGGCCCGTCTAACATTCTGCCCTTCCACTCTCATTAATCTTGCATACTATATCCTTTCATTCACACATGATGCTTTAAGCATTAATTTAAAGGCATGCAACATTATAAAGTTACCATAACAGCATTCATTTACAGTATGCAAGCATAATAAAAAAAATGAGTAGGGTTGTTTTTTTTTTTAAACAAACAAGCTAGTAAATGGGGGAAAAAAGTAATAATAAAATAAAATAAATAAAACAATAAATAAAAATAAATAAATTCTGTATACCGACACTCACTCATGCGGTCAATCCGTCTACAATTAATCTGTATTTTTGGTATGCGGGTACATTCTCACGACTCACATTTCTAAAGTACAGTATTATGTGGGTACATTCACACATACATTACATTATATAATAATATTTTAAAGTGAATATAATAATGATATTACATGGATATAAAACAAATTATTCACACACAAAAATGAGCGGAAGAGGAAAAGAAATGTTGACCTATGGATGAGATGTTGACAGGCAAATACTGTTTCTATGGGGGTAGATAATCAGTGTTGAGGAAGGGTTTGAAAAGTGCTTTGTTAAAAGAATATTGTGTAGGTAGGCTTTTTAGGTGCTGTGGAAGGCTGTTCCATAAGTAGGCACCAGAGTAGGCTAGACTCTTTTTGAACAGGTCGATCCTAGGTTTGGGCAGACGTAACTGATGTAATCGTTGTCCCTCCCTTCTACTGGTATGAAACAATGATCTTAGGTACGACGGGGCATTGTTAGATAGAATTGTGTGAGTCAGCTTGGCTTTGTTGTAGAGAAGACGTTTTTTTAGCGACAGTATTTTGGGTTCTTTTCCTGTCCTTGTGTGTGGTGTCGTGCGATTATCGGTGATCAGACGCACTGCTCTCTTTTGCAGGGAGTGCAGTCTCTTCGAGGTGGAAGCAGGGCAACAATCCCATAGTGTAGAGCAGTAATCTAGATGACAAGAACTAGATAGGTAACAGTGGAACAACAGATGACAAGAACTAGATAGGTAACAGTGGAACAACAGATGACAAGAACTAGATAGGTAACAGTGGAACAACAGATGACAAGAACTAGATAGGTAACAGTGGAACAACAGATGACAAGAACCAGATAGGTAACAGTGGAACAACAGATGACAAGAACTAGATAGGTAACAGTGGAACAGCAGATGACAAGAACTAGATAGGTAACAGTGGAACAACAGATGACAAGAACCAGATAGGTAACAGTGGAACAACAGATGACAAGAACTAGATAGGTAACAGTGGAACAACAGATGACAAGAACTAGATAGGTAACAGTGGAACAACAGATGACAAGAACTAGATAGGTAACAGTGGAACAACAGATGACAAGAACTAGATAGGTAACAGTGGAACAACAGATGACAAGAACCAGATAGGTAACAGTGGAACAACAGATGACAAGAACGAGATAGGTAACAGTGGAACAACAGATGACAAGAACTAGATAGGTAACAGTGGAACAACAGATGAGATAAAGACGGTTGCTATGGATACGACTGACATTACGTAAACTTAGTGATAGAATGTCAAGGCAGTTCTTGTTCTGAAACGCCCAGGGTAAGAAAGGTATAGGGAGACATGTAAAAACATTGAGAGACAACTGAAGACAGAAATAACAGGGATATAGAAGACATTGAATGGATGGCACAGGACAGGAGGACCTGGCTTATGTTTGTTGAAGGCCTATGCTCCTTGGGGAGCTGAGGGACGATGTTGATGTTAACAGTATTCTTGCTTGCAGTGTCAACTCGTCAACCCGTCAACTCGTCAACTCGTCAACCCGTCAACTCGTCAACCCGTCAACTCAACTCGTCAACCCGTAAACTCATCAACTCGCCAACTCGTCAACCCGTCAACCCATCAACTAGTCAACTCGTCAACCCGTCAAACCGTCCACTCGTCAACCCGACAACCCGTCAACTCCGCATGATGTCATTTGAAAAGGTTGTACGAGATATACACAGTCTGAAGCTTTATGAGGTTTGACATGTCCGTTCTGTAGTTACGGAAACTTGATAACAAGGTTCATTCATTCATCTTTCATTCATCTTTCATTCATCTTTCATTCATATTTCATTCATCATTCATTCATCTTTCATTCATCATTCATTCATCTTTCATTCATCATTCATTCATCATTCATTCATCATTCATTCATCTTTCATTCATCATTCATCCATCATTCATTCATCTTTCATTCATCATTCATTCATCTTTCATTCATCATTCATTCATCATTCATTCATCTTTCATTCATCTTTCATTCATCATTCATTCATCATTCATTCATCATTCATTCATCATTCATTAATCTTTCATTCATCATTCATTTATCATTCATTCATCATTCATTCATCTTTCATTCATCATTCATTCATCTTTCATTCATCTTTCATTCATCATTCATTCATCTTTCATTCATCATTCATTCATCATTCATTCATCTTTCATTCATCATTCATTCATTCATCATTCATTCATCTTTCCTTCATCTTTCATTCATCTTTCATTCATCTTTCAGTCATCATTCATTCATCTTTCAGTCATCATTCATTCATCTTTCAGTCGTCTCTTTGTTCACTCCTTACGCAGCACGGAACCACCACTGCACCTGGCTCTCCTGGTATGAGGTATGAGTCAAACATTTGCTCCTGATGATGATGTGGTTTCTCTAGCAATTTGTTATACAAGATGAGATTGCCAGCCCCATGCACAACCTTGCATTAGTCGTCCTTTACGACATGCCTGAATGTGCAGTGATCCTTTTCTGTCTAACTACTCAGAAACTCCCAGGATCTACACGGGGCAATAACAAGGCGCATCGCAAGAAGACTATACTTGTCCTGGACTACTACTGCACTGTGCATTGAAAGAATCACAACTTTGCCATGAAAGTAACGTAACGTCTTTTTTAGCCGCAAACTTCAACTTGAATCTTTAACCTGCAAATTCCAAATATTAAAATTAATCCCTAATAAACCCCTTGTTTCTATAAATGTTGTTATGTTGTAAATCAATTCAAAGTTATCCTTCTAGATGCTATAACATTGTGAAATGAAGATGGGGTGACATTTTGCCTTCAAGCAATTCAAAATGTTTTTACCAGGCTGGTGTTACACAAGTAAACAAGACAGATGCTGCAACATTGTAAGATGAAGAGGGGATAACATTTTGCCTGCAAGCAATTCAAAATGTATTGAAACCAAGCTGGCGTTATACAAGTGATGAAAACAGATGGTCATTCGCCAAGTTTTGTGGGTGTGTGTATGCGTGTAGCGGCGGTATTATGTGGAGGCTGGAAACAGAAGGGTAATAAACGACGTGTAATTCTCAGAGGAGACAAAGAAATAATGTGCCTACCTCCCCCTCAGATACGTCGTTAGAAGTCACTAATATCAGGTTGTCTATACGACTGGCAATGTTATCATGTTTAAAAAAAAATTGCAATAGAAACAAGAGCGCAATAATATTTTAGGCGCAGGCTTCCTACCAGACGACCAGATACTGTAGCGGCTTTATGCTCTGTAAGGAGCGGAAACGTAAACAACAACGAACAGGTGTAACCATTCAACACAGACTGAAATAGATGACCTACCTGACAGGTGTAATCATTCAACACATACTGAAATAGATGACCTATCTACCTAACGTCACCACTCAACACAAACTGAAATAGACGACCTATCCACCGAACGTCATCATTCAACACAGACTGAAATAGACGACCTATCCACCTAACGTCACCACTCAACAGATACTGAAATAGACGACCTATCTACCTAACATCACCACTGAACACAGACTGAAATAGACGACCTATCCACCTAGCGTCATCATTCAACACGGCATCTACAAACTGCTGTTCTGATGATACTGATAAGGTGATTGTCACGTAGGGTTTATATTCATTTAATTTCCTACATCTTCTTCCTATTCTTTCACCCGAATTCTCTCTTTTATTATCTCTGTATTTCCTTTTTCCTGTATATTTTTCATCCATTCGTTTTGCGAATATTATTTTCATATAATTCGCAAACTTTACCTGTTTTCCTTTCTCTAAAACTGAGAATCGCACCTGGTGGTATTGCGTACATGTCAGTCGCGCTGGTCGGACGATAGGCGTGAATTTACAGCATTCGCTAGACATTCGTCTGAGGGTCTCTGGCCTGGGGCGTGAAAATTCACCCGAGGGACATGGAAAGTAGACAGAGAGTCTGCATTTCAGTAAACGCATGAGGTTTTTCGTCAGGAAAAACCCGGCTTAGCGTGAAAATCCACTCCGCACTGCAGACGGTGGTCTGAGATTTGCAACTCATGCAAGCCCTCGGCCACTGATGGCTGTTACGTCACGCGATAAGCGGACGAAGGTGTTATACGGACAGGGGAGACTATTTGGCTTGGCGAAATAAGATTAGGATCCTGTGTCCGATTTTAAAGATATTGGCCAAGTTTGAAACTTTAATTTCATTCTCGCTCATAGACTCACAGTAGATAGGTTGCTCGTAAACAGAATAGCTGTTAGCGAAGATCTCAGTTTGTTTCGGCAATTTGTCGAACTTCTAGACTTCCAGAAATATTTTCAGCATTTTATTCTTAAGTTGTGCGACTACCTGAAATTCTGTGGTTGAGGTAATTAATATGATAGATATATAGATTTTGTGAGTGTTAAAGTGTTTAATCGCTTAATTCATTTTAATCTATTTCTTTAGCGCAGAAGAGAAATAAAGTGGTAGGCTATTATATTTTCTAGGGAAGCATTCAGTGGAAAGCAGAATAAAATTAAAATTTCTAGCTTATAACGGCAAGTGTAGCTATTTATGAATTTAATTTAACTGCTAATACTCAGTCGAGTGTATTTTTCTAAACTACCGTATAAACTCTAGAATCGAGCCTCATGAATGGTGACGGAATACGCACGTGTTCCTAATTCATGAGGATTGCTGAGTTTTAAATATAACTTACGTCACGGGAAGTTTAAATGATAAGCAAAGCTCTCTGCTTGCAAGTTTAAATGTAAGTTATAACCAGTACAGATTCTGTTTATTATATTATATGTGTTATTTTTCCTCCACACAGTGAAAGTTTTGGGGTGACCCTAACTTTACCAGCACCTAGTAGTAGTTTCCATACTTGTGAAGAAATAGACAGTCCTTATTTTGAACCACGTGGGTTTCTTAAGTACCACTGGTCTAAACCGTGCATATGCAACCCGAGTTAGCCAGAAATACTATATCCCAATAACGGGTTTTCAAAGACTGTAATGATAAATACTGGACCTTGGAGCCAGATCTTAATTTCTTCTAGAAAAACTCTACGTAATCTTTCTGCCTGGTGGCGCGAAATACTTCTAGTATTAACTAACATTTCCCGACTATATATATATATATATTTTTTGTGGACAAATCTGTGGTGTGACTAAAGTGAATCCTATACTGAGGGAAGGCACCGACCTGACATTCATCATTTCTAGAAACCTACGCTATTGACACTGTGCTCTGCTAACTCCCGCGCCTGGAATAATTGTTAGGTGACTTAATCAGACATTTGAACAAATTTGCACACCCAAGTAGTCGTTCCCGGAGACTCCGAGTTAAATACGTCTTTTGGAACTGGGGACTTCTTGGCAGAAGACTGCATTTTTTGAGTCTGTGTGAAAATCTAAAATCAGTGTGTTCCAAGAGGCAGCGAGCAAAGTCGTGAGTACCTGTATGAGAGGCCATGGCGGAATGAATGAGTGTACGCTGGTTTGAGTGATATTTTCACTATTATATCTTTGACACCCTGTTGCTGTCCTATTTGTTTTTTTCAATCTGCATAATTTGTTGCTAAGGCTAGAGTTCTTGTGTTTTTGTCTTAGGTTAAATCAGATTTTTTTTTTTCCAAACTCTGTGCATATAATTACGAGATAAAACAACGAAAACTCTTAGAATCAAACCCTATGTATCTGTGACTCTGGCGCCATCATCTGTTCTCTTAACGGGGCTGGGCTAAACCTAGAGTTAACACTATAAGGGGGCTATCATCCTTGCAACATTTCCTTGAATTTTTTTTGACTATGTGTATATGTATTCTCCTTGATGTACTTTCTTTGATGTTGTGAGCCGATTTTTTCCTGATATTAAAATCGCTCTTGAACTTAATAATAGTGTTTGGTCAGCTCGTTCTAGATAATATATATATCATTGTTATAGTTTTCCCACGTCTGTGTGTTTACCTGTCGTCACGTGTATGTGCGTGCCTGTGAGTGATAGAAATATACGTAATATGTATATTGGTGTAGTCTGTCTGACGCTGTAACAACTGTTGTAGAAGATAGGTGAGAGAGAGAAGAATTCTTTTCGCTTTCAGAGACAGCCACTATATCAAAATCTATCATCTCACGTGTGTGGAAATTCTATTACCTTTCACTAACTCTCACTGAGTCTATCACCTATTCAAACCTATTCAGAAGGGACCAAACCTAGTCTTAATTCACCTATCGAAAATCTACGACAGTGATATTTATTCAATGACAATGGTGGTGGCAATGATAATAATTTAGGCATTCCTAAGAATTTAGACGTCAGTCTATAACCTCCCGTTCAATTCCCTGTTCGCTCCCTGTGGTGTATGGAGTCAACACAGCAGCTGGGTCCTTGCAGGAAGTCTGCACTAAATCATTAATCTGCCCTTGCAGCAGTGACTTCTGTAAAACTTTGTTTTACTTGACGAGGTTGGCATGTACAACCTTATATTTATTGCTCCTCACGATATGTCTGAGAGATCAGTATCCTGTTCTCTATTTGTCTCTTCAGAGCCTCCGTGGAGCTCCATGGAACATTTAGAACTGGCATATCGTATCAAATATACAGCCAGTCAACAGAGTTGTCATGCAATGTATCTCATCTCATTGCAACATTCCTGGTAATGAAGAGGCTGACAGATTGGCAAAGGAAGGTGGAAATCTACCTCAGCCTGATGCAAGCATAACTTTCGAGGAAGTAAAGAGTGTTATCAGAATCATGTACAGAAACAAATGGGATGTGGAGCATCCAGGTCACACACAAAATGATGCATACTACCAGCTCAACAGAAGTGAACAAGCGGTAATCTTCAGACTCCGCACTGGCCACAACAGTTTGAGATACCATCTACTCAACAAGCTATAGATAGGAAGTACCGATGAGTGTAACTGTGGCACTGATAAAAACCCTGCCGAACATCTGCTTCAAAGTTGCCCAACATATGAGGAACATGAGAAAGTACATATGCCATCACCACTACCATACCTGGAAAACTCTATGCAGATAGAAATAACTTCAAGCTACCACTTCCTTTGAAAATATTCAAGTAGATGCCTGAGAGTGTACGAAGAAGAAGAAGAAATAGAACTCGCATATCAGCATATAAATGTATCCGATCACGGGCCAGGTAAATGAAAGACTGCACGTATGGTGTGAGAGCTACGTTTAGACAGGATTTGATGTGTGCTTACGTATATGTTCTTCTTCCCCACAAAGTTAACTCATTACGTTTATCTGCACTAGAATTAACTAGTGTTTTTCTTCAGCAAAAGTAAGTTAGTCCTTCAGATTTAAGAGCACGGTTGAATCCATTTTAATTAGCACTTTTCCCCATTACCATATTCGCAACTCCAACCACCGACGTCAGTGATAATTTAAGCGAAATGACACAGCGAAGTCGCAATTTTGTTCCCCTTAACAAAGCCCCTCTAAGGCAAACAGCTTAGATATAAGAATGTGGCTTATGAGCGTTCGATTATTAACATTCTTCAAATGAAGTTTGAACTGCACAAAGAGAGGACATTTGATGCGTGTTAACTATGAGATGTATACTTCCATAACTACAGTGTTACCAGACCACAAGGTCTTTCATATTTGGACATGGACTCTAATACAACCGACGGACTTTGTGTTTAGGTTGAATGTGAGCGCGCTCCCCAAAACCAGGCAAACCTCCTAACTTTAAAAAAAAAAATTGTAATGAAATTTATTTGAATTGTCACATTTCACAATATCTTTTCTGGCAACATCATTGCCTCTCTGGCAGAGCATTGCTGTGACGGTATTGCCTCCCCCGCTTTGCAGTAGTGGTCCAAAAGTGGCCAAAACTCAAGAGTATCTATTATAGGCTTCATTGGAGTTTATCTTTACACAAGATTACTCTTGGCAGAAATGTCGATAGAAGAGTAGTAAAGCTTCTAACACATGGGAGTCTTCACAAGATATTCAGATAAGCGGAAACAATGCTGGCTGTCGCTAAGCACGTTAATTCTATAATCTGCCGACACTTTTATGAAGAATTTAAACACGGGTTTATTCTAGCTCATTAAGCCCCCACCCCCGAGTTAATCAGTGGAATGTATTATTAAGATATATATATAGCTCTGTTTAGAGTGTGTGTTTAGTAACTTTGACTGAGACAAACATGTAGTACATTTAAAATGATTAAATCGAAGTTAAATTTGTAACATTACAAATAACAAAATTTAATAATCACTTTAAGTTTAACAGTTAAAAAGAATAATTTGAATATTTATGAAAAGGACTTCATCACTTGGGTGGGATTTTAACTGAATAGAGGAGGTCACTTTTGGCAGCGGATATTTTCACTTAGCTGCCAATGGTAGTTTCTTCTCCCGCTGGGTCAGTTCCTTCCACTCTGCTCTCGCTTGTCTATGGTCAAAGTTCAGTCGCCGCACGTTCCCAGAACGTCAAGGAGTAACGGCTAAGTTGATTCTGCGTCGGTCTATAAGACCCTCTTATGATAGCGTCTCGCAAAACGTCAGTCCACTTCTACCTTCACTTGGTTCCAGAGATAGTACTTTCTGCTGGTACCACCAATAACTGGTAATAAAAATAGAAACGAAACGCTCTTCTGAATATGGCGTTTTCCGACACAGTTAGGTCTCCCCCCCCCCCCCCCTCTTCTAATCTACCATCCCATGTCAGAATTTACCTCGAGGAGAATTAAATTTAATCCCACGGGATAAAACTTCCTGTACATTTAAACTGAATAGTTTTAGCTTTACATTACATTTAAATGAAAAGGTTAAACGTACAGATATAATATGTTTTACATTTACATCTCCACTGTTTGAAAAGTGTTCACAATATAAATTCATTTATGTTTCATTTATATTTACACTTGTGGAAAAGTTTGAAACTTCTATTAATTAAAATAAATATTTTCACATAGACATTTACACTGGTTTAAAGCTTGGAAACTTACATTAATTTTAAAGTGAATATGTTTATAGGGACATTTACACTGCTTTGAAAATGTAAGTATTAGACTGTACATCATTTCTTTCATCTTTCCCTCCCTGCTCCATAGGGAACTTGGGACTACTTTATGCTTTTAGTTCTCTTTACGAAACTATCAATAATGCAATCACCAGCCCGTGCAATGGTGGTTCATGAATCATCATTCTAGATACTGAGGTTTAATCAATCAATACCCTTTAGCTCCCCAAGGAGCATAGGCCATCAACAAACACTTGCCAAGTCTTCCTGTCCTGTGCCATCCGCTCAAGTTCTTTCCATGTTTTCATCATCATTTTCACCTCTGTTTCCAGTTCTCTTCTCCGTGTGTTTTTTGGTCTACCTCTGCTTCTCTTTCCCTGTGGATTCCAGAACAAGGACTGCCTTGTAATGCTATCAACAGGTTTCCTCAATGTGTATCCTATCCATCGCCTGCGTCTTCTTCTCATCTCTTGTTCCACTGACACTTGTCTGGTTCTTGTCATCAATTCCACATTTGTGACTTTGTCATACCATTTCAATCCTTCTATTCCACGCAAGCACCCGTTTATAAAAGTCTGTAGCTTTTTGGTTGTTGTTTTTGTTGTTCTCCATGTCTCAGAGCCATACAATTGGACTGACTTCACATTTGAGTTGAAGATTCTTATTTTCGTGTTGGACTTGATTTCTCATGTTCTCCATATGTTTCCCAATGCAATGAAAGCTCCTCTTGCTTTTTGTACTCTTATTTTGATATCATTGTCTGTCCCTCCAACTTTGTCTATATTACTTCCAAGATACGTGTACGATTCTACATCTTTTAGTGGTGTTTCTTCAAGCTCAACCTTGTTATCATTTCTTGCATTTATTCTCATATTCTTTGTCTTTTCCCTGTGTATTTTCAGGCCCACTTGTTGTGATCTCTCATCGAGAATTTTCATTTTCTTTTGCATCTGATTAGATACTGAAGTTGCCAGCCCCAAATGACTTTGACATCCAATAGCGAGTTTTTGCACATTAAACTTCACATGGTAATATATACATATATATGTTAGTTCACATGTTAGTAATAAAATATGAAATATAAATCACAACTTACGCCAATCCTGGCTACAGACTTGTTTGCTCAGATGAATAAAAGAGACGAATCGTTCTCTTACACGCGTCTGGGATGTCTTTAATTTTGACCATAGATTCCCCCTCTGACTCCGTGTTTCTTCAGTTTTCTAGTCCCGGTGTTCCTTATTAAAATGTGAAGAGTTCCTGTGCTTTATAAGTCTTATTCGGTTCTCCAATAAATGGTCCGGTTAACAAATAGGAGTTATGAATCTATTTTTCACTCTGGCGAGGTCTGGTGTTGTCTTGGCGAGCGTGCAATTCACAATGAGATAAAACTGCGAAAATGGTCAGGCTATATTCCCCTCAATGTTTTTATGAATCTAATCAGAAAGATCCAATCATTTCAAACAGGTCGGGTGTGGCACTTTCAAAATATTTCCAACATTGAAAAATTTTGCAAAAGGTCACGTCTCCCATATATGGTAATATGATGTCTTGCATACACTCTCACAAACACATTTGTAGACTCATATTGTCTAAAATGTAATAAATTCATGATTACTTTTAACCAAGTGACTGGAAGCCATTATATCACTCTTGTCTGCCTACATGTGTCACACAGACAGTAATCTCGTTATCTGTCGTATGAGTACGTAAACCCCGTGTCTTATCGGTGATTTAAGCTGATAGCGCTGGCCGATGTACGTGTTAATCTGCCGCGCCTATAACCAAAAAAAAATCTGGGTAGCTCCTAGCAAATTTGATGTATCATATCAGTCGTCTTACGCAGTAAGGGGCAATCACTGTGGTTGGACCCATGCAGGAATTTTGTGCTAAAGATTTCTATGTGCTCTTGAACTTTCCATGTTGAATGAATACATGTGAATTGCTAAAATAGCTTGCATAAACCAGCATTTAAATAAAGCAAGGTAAAAATTAAAATAAGGATGAACATAGAATACTGCATCAGAACTGGCACCGCAGTGTTTTTGTAAAGTGTCATACATTCGTATCCCTGTATGATCAAATTGATCAACACATTTATGCCAAAGTTTTAAATACAAAAACGTATAAAAATCTGGCTAGTAATACTTCAGTTGTTGTTGTGACGGACAGACAAGCAAGTTTAAATTAGCACAGTTTTTTGCAGCTGAAACTCTGAGCGCGCTGAAAATGGATTTCTTCTTAAAGATTACAATGTGTGCGGCGTGGTGTATGTGTGTATATATATATAATTATTTTCCATTCTCTGTTTCTATGGTATTTTCTAGTCTTGACTCTTAAGCTACTCAATCAGTCTGATGTTGTTAGTGTCCCAGGTAATTAAATGTCTGGTTTTGTTTCAGAGTGTCCCGTGTTCTTTGATACTGCAGTCTAGAGATTCATATTTTAACCTGTAGTAAACATTTTGTTATACAAGAACGATTTACGTTGAAGAACAAAAGACATACTATCAGACCATGATTGGAGCACACTTCGCTGCCACGTCTGTCTTCTGCCGCCCCAAAGAAGCCAAAACCTGTACTTCCGTGGGCGTTATCACTTCTTCAACTACAAAGGAAACTACATCGAGTTTGGTTGTAACAAAACAGCCCCGCTCAAAATCTTTGGAAGAGGCCAACTTTCCAAGAGTATCCAGCGGGACAACATCGCGTGTCCTTTTAACAAAACAAACTGGCTCAGAATCTGTGGAAGACGTCAACTTTCCAACAAAGTCCTGCGGAAGCACATCGCGTATTGTTACAACAGGTCATACTCGCTCAAATTCTCAGGCAGATACCAACTTTCCAACAGAAGGCTGCCGCAAAGTATCTTATGAATTACAAAGTAATGACCAGACAGTCATTGAAAATCAAACGAACACATCTTCTGTTCTGCAGGCCATCTCGTCTGTTTCCTGTTTGGTCAACAAAAACAATGAACTGGATGTCTCCTTGCCCACGACCGTTCTTCAAACAAGTACACAAAGTCAAAGAAGTTACAGGCCCGTTTCAGCTGAAAAATTTCACAAATCTTACGATCTTGCCATTAAAATTATCCTGCTGGGTGATTACTGTGTCGGAAAAACAAGCTTTCTCAGAACGCTCTCCAGGTAAAAACGATTGTCGGTTGAATCACACTTTACTGTACATCGCCATCTTTGACCCGAAAAGGGTCAGGTTTGGTTGAAGGTATTTATGTTTGTTCATTAGCCGCATTTGTTCTCATTATCACGTGATGACAGATGCCTTGACTGTGATCTGACTTGTCATCACGTGATGACAGATGCCTTGACTGTAATCTGACTTGTCATCACGTGATGACAGATGCCTTGACTGTAATCTGACTTGTCATCACGTGATGACAGATGCCTTGGCTGTAATCTGACATGTCATCACGTGATGACAGATGCCTTGACTGTAATCTGACTTGTCATCACGTGATGACAGATGCCTTGACTGTAATCTGACTTGTCATCACGTGATGACAGATGCCTTGACTGTAATCTGACTTGTCATCACCATCATCTACTCCCGATGAAGCATACAGCCACAGCTGTAGGTGACCTCCTTGCAGGAAACCTGCACCAAAGGAGACGCACTTTATAGCGGAGGTTTCTGTAGTAATTTGGTTTATATGATGACAGGCCCCAAGCAGAACCTCACATTATTAGCCCCTCTTACGTCATCATTGAGGGGGGCAGTAATCATATTCTTTCTTTCTCTCCTGACAGACCCCCGGGATTCTTCATTTCTCTCCTGACCCCCGGGATTCTTTCTTTCTTTCCTGACCACCGATGTCAGAATAGGCTATATGTATCTAATGGTACACAGCACACACACAGAGCACACCGGGCTACTTGTGCGGTGTGAACAAACCCTTCTACTGTACTATGGATTTAAGGCACACTCACACTATACACTTCGCTCGCTGTCTCAAAGGTATGACCACAGTACACAGTAGCTGACATGAATAATCCAATAACGCCTAAATCAGGTAATAACCCTTTAATAAGTACGGTGCACACATATGAGCCACACACGGCTAACAATACACATGAAATGCAATACACAATGTAATGAAAATGCCAAACTACTTGCCAAAATCACCAGCTCAACATAATAGCAAAACAGTTACCGACATAATCTAACCAGCGACTACAGAATGACTATCGATCACAGGCGACGTCCAATGCTGAAACAAGGCAATACATAATTGCAAGATTCTATGTAGGCCAATCACCTGTTTGCTTTAAATCATGATTACGCGAACTACAAGAGAGAAAACCGGACTGATTCTAAAGGCGACGAACTGGAACGGACTACGGACTACGACTTATGGAACTTGGAACACAAGAAGTATAAATGGGAAGGAAGAGGAGCTGGTGGAAGAGATGAGGAAAGCAAAACTAGAAATCCTGGCTATAACGGAAACGAAGAAAAAAGGACAAGGAGTCATGGATCTCGATGGCAACACGTTGCTCTACAGTGGTGTACCCATATCTGAAAGAGCTAAAGGGGGCGTGGGTTGCATTGTGGCCCAAAATCAAAAAGATAGTATCAAGGGATGGAACTTTGTCTCGGAGCGCATTATGGTTGTAAAACTAAAAGAAGGAGAAACCATAGTCAACCTGGTCATAGTGTATGGGCCAAATGAGGATGAGAGAGCAGAGGTCAAGGAGGAATTCTTCGAGCTGCTTCAAAGGACAGTGGATGACTGCCTAGATGAAGTTATTATGCTCGGAGATTTTAATGCCAGAGTTGTAAATGACCATGCTAGATGGGGTGGAGTTATCGGAAGATATGGAGAAGATACTCTCAATGACAATGGAAAGCGACTCCTTAGATTCTGCAGTGAGCAGAATCTGATCATTACAAACACAAAGTTCCCCCATAAGCGCATACATGCATACACTAGATGTGAACCAACAAAGAATGAGAAGTCAGTGATTGACTATGCCATTGTTCGGAGAAGCTCATTCAGATATGTCCGAGATGCAAGAGTCTGGAGGGGGCCAGAGATTGGAAGTGATCACTACCTGCTAACAATCAAACGAACAACTGAAAGAGTTGCTCAGCCTAGGAACTGCCCAACATCACGCAAGAAACCAAGTAAACGAGCAGGAGAAATGAGCATTAGGACCTACAAGCTGAGAGAGCCAGAAATTAAGACCAGATATCAGGGGCTTATTGCTACAGCAGTGAGCAACACAGAAGAACGACCTGATGACTTGGAACCCTCTGGAATAAATTCAAGGATATCATAAAGACAGCTGCTGCAGAAGCATGCGGTGAAGTCCGACTTGGGAACCAGAGAAAGAGGACACCTTGGTGGACAGAGGAAGTCAAAGAGAAAATAAGAGAGAAGAAAATGGCATGGAAACAATACTTAGGAGCTAAAAACACAATAGGACAAATGGAAAAATATAGAGAATATGTGACACTCAGAACAGAAGCAAAGAACAAAGTGCTAGCAGCAAAACAGAAGTCCTGGGAAGAATTTGGAGAAAAGCTAGAAAAAGATGCACAAGAAAACCAGAAATTGTTCTATAAGACCCTAAAGAACATGAGGAAAGAAAAACAATGCCCTCTCAAATTTATAAAGGACAAGCAAGGCAAATTGCTTACTGCCCCGAAGGAAGTAATGGAAAGATGGAAAGAATATTTCTCAGAACTCCTGGATGGTGAGCATGGTGAAGCATCAGAAATGATAACCACTAGCACAGAAGAGAAAACCAATGGTGGTGAAGATGACATAAAGATGGAAGAACTGAGGGCAGCACTAGAGAAAATCAAGATGGGCAAAGCAGCAGGGCATGATGGTATAACACCAGAAATGGTTAAGTACATGGGAGCATCAGGCGACCTATTACTCTTAAAGGTCCTACAGGCAGCATGGTGCAACAAGACCATACCAAAGGATTGGGAGATTGCCATCATAACACCAATTTTCAAAAAGGGTGACAATCGACAATGTGGAAACCATAGAGGCATATCCCTTCTCAGTGTCCCTGGTAAAATCTACTCTAGAATCCTAGAGCAGAGACTCCGACGCCTAGCTGAGCCACAATTGGATGAGGTCCAGTGCGGATTCCGAGCAAACCGAAGTACTCAAGACCTAATCTTCACACTCAGACAGCTGAGTGAAAAGGCCCTTGAGTATAAGAGTGAGATCCATCTTTGTTTCATAGATCTGGAAAAGGCGTTTGACAGGGTCCCCTGGAGCAAACTTTGGGACTGTTTGGCAAGGAAGAATATTCCAGCACCTCTGATTCATGCTATACAGAGCTTCTACAAGTCTTGCAGAAATTATGTGAGGACAGCAAACCATAAGTCAGAAGAGTTCAGGACCACCACTGGTGTAAGACAAGGTGATATCCTATCACCTTACCTCTTCATACTCCTTATGGACGATGTCATCAAGGCATGTAAGGGAGAGAACAAGAAAGTATTCAGTGGGGTACTGGAAGATGAGACAGGTCTATATTTCGGAGCTGGCATTTGCTGATGATGTTGCCCTGATTGCTAAATCAGAGGCACATCTCCAATCCAACCTGCAAGTCTGGAAGGAAGAGCTGGAGAAGAGAGGGATGGTCATAAGCAGCTCTAAAACAAAATCCATGGTGATATCACGAGAAGAAAGAAAACATCAGATTAAGTTGGGAGAACAGGTCCTGGAGCAGGTCGACCACTTTAAATATCTCGGAGCTATTATAGACCGAAAGGGAGGCATCAAAGAAGAGTTGGCCACTCGAAAAGCAGCGGCTGGGAGACTTTTTCAGGCCATAAATCGTGGATTCCTCAGCAAGAAAGAGGTTGGTAAGAAAACGAAGATGGCTGTATACCGCTCCACCTATGTCCCAGTCTTGACATATGGATGCGAGTCGTGGGCAATGACTACAACCCACAAAAGCCAGATCCAAACCTCAGAAATGAGGTATCTGAGGAAAGTGGTTGAAGTAACAAGAAGAGACATGGTCCGCAACCAGACGATCCGTCAAGGCCTAAAATCCCATCCGCTGCAGACCCAAATAGAACAGTCCCAACTAAGATGGTTTGGCCATGTCTGCAGAATGGGAGAAGATCGGCTACCACGACAAGCATGGGAAACAAAGAGCCAGGGATCCAGACCTCCAGGACGACCCAGAGTCCGCTGGGAGGACAACATTAGACAATCTTTGAAGGACCGAGGACTAGAATGGAACCAGGCCAAGAAGAAGACAGCTGATAGAATGGTCTGGCGCTCTCTCTTCCAAACCTCTACACCTCACGGTAGAAGGGGAACGACTAAGTAAGTAAGTAAGTAAGATTCTATGTACCGTAAATAATATCCAGGAAAGAACCACCAGAAATCACATCACCCTTCTAGTAATCTAACAATAATCCTGAACACCTGAAACAATCGGCAAGCAATGAACAGGAATGGCATTAATGTAATCCCAGCAAAACCGCTGACAAAGGGAACAAGCGTCCGTACAGGACCGCTGACATCTCCTAGACTGAATCGCGCCAAAAAATCTACATTCTCTTCCGTTCTGGCCCGACTCGCCAAACGGGTTTTCTATTCTACGCTGTTGCTACTCTACAGCGTAACCAACTAAATATATTTCGGCGAATATCTCTACTGTGACATGCAACCCCCCCCCCCCCCCTAAGAAAGAAAACGAAGTTTTTTTCCACCGGAGGAGACACGCCCAACCCCCCTCTGGAGTAAGGGCGAACAAAATGCCGAGATAGCACCTCCCCATGTAGCTAAAGAATGCCAGAGTTGTCCAATACTATTGTCATCTATGCCTTCTCACTCACTAGACTAGATACAAGGAACATGTACAAATCCACACCAGGTACTGGCAGTCGTGAAAAATAACAACGACTGACTAATCCTGGAGTAGTCTAAACACAATGCATAATACACCAAATCTATATAACTAATTGTAACCAATCAAACAACAAGTCATCGTATCAACAATCATCTCTCATAA
The DNA here is from genome assembly GCA_024509875.1 of Oreohelix idahoensis. Taxonomy (NCBI): domain Eukaryota; kingdom Metazoa; phylum Mollusca; class Gastropoda; order Stylommatophora; family Oreohelicidae; genus Oreohelix; species Oreohelix idahoensis. The sequence continues at coordinate 194,373 of JAMPIV010005523.1, forward strand.
TATAGCTGTAGGTATAAGATAATATGATATATCTACACATTGAGTACAACTTCATAGATATTGCCTTTATGGCAGCATAATAAATATATAGTATACCACAATACATCATCATGAAATACCAATTCTAATAAACATAACCATTTCTTACCTAAATTGTAATAAGTACTCTCTTCAGATGGTCCTGTCCCATAGACTATGAATGTCCAACCAACTTTCCAACCTGGACAAGACATCGGCTACCACATTATATACACCCTGAATTGGTAAAATAGTAAAGTTGAATTGCTGTAGCAATAATGCCCAGCGTGTCAATTTAGCACTGGTGGATTTAGCCGACTGCAAAAATAGCAGTGGTTTGTGATCTGTTTGGAGGAAAAAATGTGCCCCCAAAAGATATCGTGCCAACTTAGACACCGCCCAGATAATCGCAAGGCACTCTCTCTCAATCGTGGAGTATCTGGTTTCTGCTGGCAACAGCTTACGACTGACATACAACACTGGATGGAGCGACCCTCCATGCTCCTGCATAAGGCAGGCCCCAATGCCTTCCGACGAAGCATCAGTGTGCAATATCAATGGTCTGCCAAGATCTGGCAATCTCAAGATGGGTTTTTTAGAAAATAGTTTTTTAATCTTACCCAATGCATCTTCACATTTACAATCCCATTTTATTTTGTTGGGTTGCCCCTTTTTGGTGAGTGCCGTAAGCGGCTCAGCCAACGATGAAAAATCCGGGATGAATTTATTATAGAAATTGATCAAACCTAATAAACTCTTTACCTGCCTCTTAGTCTTCGGCGTTTGCAGCTGTAATATTTTTGTAACTGTACCATCTTCAGGTTTCACGATGTTATGGCCAACCACATGGCCCAGGAAGCTCAGCTCTGTATACCCGATGGACACTTTGCTCGGGCGAGCAGTGAGTCCATGTGCCTTCAGGCACTTCAATACGGCAAACAGCCCATCCACATGCTGCTCCCAAGTTTTGTGGAAATGCAGATATCGTCGATGTATGTAATAACATCGTCTCTGTGCCCTAGTAGCTTCCTCATCATTCTTACAAAGGTGGCGGGTGCATTCACTAACCCGAAACACATATAATTGAATTGGAATAGACCTCTTGGCTGCCATCACAAGAACAGCTATGCTTTGGACCCCTGAAGGAAAGCGAAAGAGAGGCCGACCAAAAACAACTTGGCGGAGGACTGTGGAGGCTGAGATGCAAAGAATGAACCAGAGTTGGGGCACTGTACGAAGGATGGCCACCGACCGTGCAAAGTGGAATCAATTTGTTGTTGCCCTACAAGACGCCATTAGGCGTGATGGCCACTGACTGCTTTGACGGTCGGTGGTTAAGGATCGAAGAAGAAGAAGAAGACCTCTTGGAGTAGCAAACGCCGTAAGCGGTTTTGCAGCCTCAGCCAATGGCACCTGCCAGTATCCTCTTCCTAAATCTAACTTTGTAAAAAATCTAGCATGGGAAAGTTTGGTCAGAAGCTCTTCCTGGTTAGGCATAGGCTCTGCGTCGACTACCGTTACACCATTGAGCTTACGAAAATCAATACACACTCTGAGGGCCCCGCTCTTCTTCTTAACCACCATCACGGGGAAAGAATACGGGGATTCGGAGGGAGCGATGATATCTAACCGAGCCATTTCGTCAATCTCCTTCTCGATCGCTGCTTTATAATAAGGTGGTAGGGAGCCGCGCTAGCGTAGTGGTTACAACACCGCTCTGGCGACCGGGTGATACAGGATCAAACCCGGGCGACGGCATTTGAGGATTTTTCGTCGACCGGGATTTGGACTGGATTAACTCGAGACCTGGCGAGGACATTTGAAGGAGTGTCGTCGACCAGGGACTGGCGGCTCCTGAGCCGACCCAGCTGCAATGGGTACCTCCGAAATCGGCGAGTATTTGCCTGAATGGCGAGGGACACCTGTCTCTGTACAAGAAATAAAGGGATACTCACGTAAAATCAATGTCAGGTTAGACATAAAATAATAACCTGAGATTTCGCCTTGAGTATTAGCGGGCGAACGCAAAAAAAAAATAAGGTGGTAAAGGGTATGGTTTAACTCTGATGGCTGGTTATCAGTTAAAGTTATTTCATGAACTATCAAGTCTGTTTTACCCGGCAAATCCGTGAGCACGTCACTGAAATCCCTCAGTATGCATCAACCTGAGCCCTCTGTCTGTTGGTTAAATCTGAACAAACCGACACGTCTGCCCAGGATTCGGAAGGAGCTATCGGCACGAGAGACAGCTGTAAGTTTCCATCGTCGCAGCTGTCTTCACCATTATCTATCACCACTGCCGCCGCTACTTCCGAACGTCGCGTACTCATGGCCTTAATCACCTAAGATAGCTCGGGAGGACGTTCCACGTACGGTTTGAGCATGTTCACGTGGAACACTTTCTCCCTCTTTCTAACCTCTACAATGTAGTCGACATCAGTTACCTTTTTCTGAACCCGAAATGACCCTTGCCAGGAGATGCTCAATCTATCTTCTTTAGTGGACAAAAGCAACCACACTTCATCCCCTTGCTGAAATGATATAAGCTTAGTATCTCGGTTTGCGTACCGGCGGTACTGAATACCCGCATGGGTCAAGTTCTCCCGTGCTAACGCACATGACCTAATTATCCTCTCGCGTAGATGTACGACATAATCATACGCGGACACAACTGATCCGTCTACGTGTTTTTCTACCAGCCAGTCCTTAAGTACGTGCATTGAACCCCTGGGATTTGCACCATACAGCGACTCGAATGGCGAGAAGCCCGTACTCTGGTGCGGGGCTTCACTGTATGCAAACAATACAGCTGGAAGGTATCTATCCCAATCCTGAGGGAATTCGGCAGTCACCTTAGCTAACATATGTTTTAATGCTCCTTTTACGCGTTCGCAAACCCCGTTCGCCGGCGGATGGTAGGGAGAGGTGAAAGACTAGGAAATCCCCAGTAATCTAGTTACCTTCGACATTTCGTGCGAAATAAATTGAGTTCCCCTATCAGAGAGTATGCACTCTGGGAAACCGAAACGGCTGTATAACAGCTGAAGTGCTTCCGCTACTGCCTGTGAGGTAATAGATCGCATAGGCACTGCCTCTGGCCACCTAGTACACAAGTCCACCATGGTTAGGATGAAACGAAATCCTCTGTCGGACGTCATGGACAACGGGCCTATAATATCAACCGCGACCTTCTGAAATGGGCGCAGTGCCAAGTCTACTGTCTGAACCGGGGCCTTTGGCGACCGGCCCTTGTGAGACATCTGTTGACAAAACAATACAAGACTTACAATATGCCTTGATGTCTTTATTCGAGTCCTAGTCACTCCCATGTGACCAGCAAAAGGAGAGTCATGCGCTAACTCCAGCACCTTCGCTCTCCACTGGCTTGGCACCACCACATGACGTATGAGTTGCTGTTGTCTCTCAAAGCACCGAGTCAAGATCTGGTCCTTATACTCAAACCAGTACCGTGATGTTTTGGTCTGTTTCGCTTCTCTCGTTTTCGCTAACTCCGACAGTCTCAATAGCGTCCTGTCTGTTTTCTGCCCCTCTGCGAAATCACCGACCGAAACGTCTCGCACGCTTAAAAACTCATCTACTGTCGATGGGACACGAGAAGCATCGGGATTATCACACTTTTCCTGCAATCTTACCTGCGCCCTAGTTAGCACCGCATTAGCTACTACAGTCCTATTATTCTCCCATTCGTAAATCTCTTCCGGTGTGCAATTTCGAACCCCTTGCACGTTACCGATGATTAGGTCTGCCACTGTTTTGTTAAGGACACACGCATGCACCCTTCCTGCCAAGAAGGGGGTGTCTATGTCCACAATGGCTATGGGGTAATATTCTACACTACCCCCAAAGGTGATGCACCTCACTGTCTTACCTGTCAGGCATGACTCCTCGATGCAGGAGCGACGTACCTCTATGGTGGTACACCCCGTGTCCCTAAGCACGGACACCTGCCTCGACTGCACCGACCCTGTACAAAGCTCGAGTTTTCCACCTTCATCCAGGGAAGACAGGCAGGGCAAAGTGTGCCCGCAAATCAACACTGGTTTCCCATCTGGTACAAACAACTGTCTGCACCCCTCACAGTCTTCATTATTAATAGTGTCTAGCACACATGCCACATTAGCCTTCTCCGGCTCAGCCTTACACCACCTAGCTATATGACCTGTGGCCCCAAACGCGTGGCAAATAATTTCTTTCCTGTCCTTGTTAGGACTATGGTTCGGTGAAGAACGCGTATCGGAGGCCGTACCCCGACCATCTGACGATCCACTTCTATGTTTGGACTCTTTCCCTTTATAAAATGATTTGCCCTTATCTTTCGAGTCTTGGAAACGAACCTGTTTCCGTCCTTGGAAATTGTCCCCATCACTATCGCTACCGGATTGTCTACTATACCATCTAGGCTGAAAATGTCGCTGTGGTCTAAAGTTTCTGTAACTGTCTCTACCTGATTGATATGGGCGGGGTGACCTATCAAATCTTGACCTCATGGACCTGTCGGCGCTACCTACTCGGCGTTGCCATGGTTGGCGCTGCACTTTGCCGACCCCGGCAACTAACGCGTCTGACAGACCCGACTTATGAATAGGTTTGCCCGGATGGGCCAGGACATAATGGTGCCCCAATTGGGCCATGGACTCAATGTCCTTTTGTTGACGTTCCTGGAAAAACGCCACCAACTCACTGGAACACGAGGGCAAAACTTTGTCCCGTAGCACCAAATCTAGCAAGCCATTAAAGTCCTTTGTTATCCCCTCCATTTCGATCCATCTATTAAGCAGAAGTTTGATCTTCGAGATAAAATCCTCGAAGTCTTGGTCTGCACTATGCATCGCGTTTTTAAAACGCGTCCGGTAGCCGTCAGCAGTCAGACGGAACTTCCGGAGCAATCTCTCCTTAACTTTGTCATAATCGGCCCTTTCCTCTACAGGGAGGCTATAAAAAGTCTCCATCGCGGGCCCCACTAGCAGTGTCGATAAAAGAGATGGCCACTGATCCCTATCAGCCTTATAGGCCACACATTTGGTCTCAAATCTTTCCAGGAAGAAATCTAAACTATCAATTTTATCATTGAAATTTGGTAGACGCAGCCTAAAAGGACGATGAGCCCCACCAGAAGTTGAGTTCTGACCACTCGCACCCACTTCTAACTTCTTCAATTGTATCTCCTTCTCCATCATTTTCTCTTCCAGAGCTATTCTCATTCTCTCCTTCTCCAACTGTAACTCTCTATCTTCCTTCATCATCTTTTCTTGTAATTCTTTATCTTCTTTCATCATCTTTTCTTGTAATTCTTTATCTTCTTTCATCTTCCTTTCTTGTAACTCGAATTCTCTCTGTTTCCACTCACTTTCTTCTTTCATCTTCCTTTCTTGTAATTCAAATTCTTTTCTTTTTATCTCTAGCTCTTCAGCTCGAGCATCTCTTAGAGCATTCTGTTTCTCAATCCTCTCCTTCTCTTCCTTCTCTTTCAAAGCTGTTTGATTCTCCGCTGTGTAAAATTTTGCTTCAGCAAAATCCATGAGTTCTTTCTGGGTGTACCCACATTCTTTACCAATCTGAATGAAAGCCTGTAGGTCCATGGTGTACACTCAGATTACTCACTCTTATCTCTTGCTGTAAATTTCTATACCACTATTCAGTCGTATATATTTCTCTTATCTCACCAGAAAACTCTTTGGTTACAAAATATGCAGTAATAATAGTAACTCTTGATATCACTTCTCAATATACACACACTTATATATATATCTATATGCGTGTAAGTAAATATCACCTCACCTCTCAATGTGTACACAACATCAATCTTTGCCTCTTCTAGTATAAAGTTTTACTTTGCCACTTGGCTACTGTCTCATCACTGTGAAAATTTGGTCTAACTGACCACTTAGTCTCCATGATATCCTCAACAAACTTACAATAGTCACTAGTTGTATAATAACAACTTCCTGATACCTTGACACCAGTATATCAACTTAGTTCACAATAGGTATTGCTTCAAAATCTGTTACTGGCACCCACACTGGTGCTGTATTCAAATAACACTTCACTTATTATTAAACTCTATAGTCTCTGTTATGCAAGTACTACCTATGGCAAAATGAGCACAACACAGATGAAGGAAACGCATACATCACATTACGAAAACAAAATTCCAGTCACGAGGAAATAGACGATAGAACACGAAGAGAAGAGGAAGATTAATATCTACAATGCGTGACTGAGCACGAACGAAAACAAGGGATACCTGTAAACGTATTTACAAGATAGTAAGATGAGACAAGAGAAAACACCACTTAAACACCACAAAAGAATTACTAAATGAACACGACACTATAAATACACACACCACAAACACAGCTAATACCAACAGGGCTTGGAATGTTAAGCAGGGCAGTCGCAGAAAATCCCCTCTGCCAGACTCCACCTCAAAACAAACACCGCCACACCCTAAAAGAATCGGTCTAATCCAATCTTTTCTACAAGAGAGGCCAAGACTGGATTAAACTCGCCGCCCTTCCTCCCTTGAACACACCAACACACTATAACACCAAAGACTCCACGAAAACCACACTCAACAATGAGGTGCTGGAAGCTATCTCTTCCACCAAGCACTATCTTCACTTCAGTGAAACAAAGCTAAGTAAAGTATCAGTAAAATTATATTATAATGTATTCAAAATATACAATCCAAATATTTCCTGACTACAAAGAAAACACAGCAAGATCAACTTTAACTAACAATTAACATACCTACATACAGACTAAGTCCTACTCGTACAATAAGGAAAAGACAAAACAAAAGGAAAGAAAACAATAACAAACCAAGAAGTAAATAAAGAATCAGCACTATATTAGAATACAGATTAAGCTAAATGATAACTAATAACAGATAGAAGGACAGACAAGAAAATCAAATTCACAAAAAAACAAGAAAATATCAATATAATATATAACACAAAAGCAGACAAACAATAACTTATCTGAAGCTCCAACGGCGCTTGAGTAAGGAGAATCCTCAGCACTGACGATGAATGATGATCACAGAACAAACGAAACTCCACACTTGACAACGTAAAATCCACAAGAAACTCAGTCCAGGAAACAGTTTGCTATGCAAGTCTGAGTGTCAAATACTTTCCTCGATGAATATACTGTTATCTACGGTGCTCACACAGCACTGTTCATGATACACTGCAAAGTCTACTTCTGTAAAGATCAGCTGCACAGCTACTCTCAACCGTCTATACGTCGAAAAGAAACATGAGTAAGTTCCTTGGCACTGTTCTATATATGTGTTATAGCAAAAGTTAATCACACAATATCCACACTTCCCGGATCACAGCAGCTTACACGGTGACATCTACTGGACCCGCCCGGTAGGTAGGCAGGGCACAAAACACAAAAGACTTCACCCCTGGTTGGGCACGTCTGAGTAGCAAGGATCTTCACCCTTGGTTGGGCACGTCTGAGTAGCAAGGACCTTCACCCTTGGTTGGGCACGTCTGAGTAGCAAGGACAGGACCAGAAGCTCAACTCGATGAGTTGAGGTACCAACCAATCTATCAACCTCCTAACAACTACAAACACCTAACCACCATCTCTTACCACCCTATACCGAGGTTGACCAAGCTATTTCCCATCTGACATCTCCACATGCCATCTGGGCCCTAACTAAATGGTACCAACACCCCAAGCTCCGCTGCTCCACCTGGATCACTGTCGCCAACCACCAAAATGACTCAGAGATGTGTCAAACTGACTCGTCTGACGCCCCCTGTACCACTAGTCTAATACTTTGACACTCGTACTTAGACCTGCCAAGATACCATAACAAAGAACTTGGAACTGAACAGTACAATATTTCATCGACGTTAGACTGCAAAAATCAACTGACACGTAGCCATTGCTGGACGCTGAAACTAGGTCAGAGCCCGTAAACGAGGTCAGGTCACACGACCGTAAACAAGACACTAACAGACCGACACACACACTAACCTTTCACTGGACGGACGAAAACAACTCACACCCGTGAGTTGACGAGAAAATAAGAAGGCGCCAACACAGTGGCCTACCACCTTCTAGAATACTGTGTGCACCATAATGGCCTGATCAACACCAATGCAGGCTCTACGGCTGTACTATCAAATAAAATGAAACAATACTGCCAGCTAGCTGGGAATTAAACTATTAAGTCATACACGCTCCACGCCTAAACACGACGAGGTACCCCAGATGTCAGAATAGGTTATATGTATCTAATGGTACACAGCACACACACAGAGCACACCGGGCTACTTGTGCTGTGTGAACAAACCCCTCTACTGGTACTATGGATTTAAGGCACACTCACACTATACACTTCGCTCGCTGTCTCAAAGGTATGACCACAGTACACAGTAGCTGACATGAATAATCCAATAACACCTAAATCAGGTAATAACCCTTTAATAAGTACGGTGCACACATATGAGCCACACACGGCTAACAATACACATGAAATGCAATACACAATGTAATGAAAATGCCAAACTACTTGCCAAAATCACCAGCTCAACATAATAGCAAAACAGTTACCGACATAATCTAACCAGCGACTACAGAATGACTATCGCTCACAGGCGACGTCCAATACTGAAACAAGGCAATACATAATTGCAAGATTCTATGTACCGTAAATAATATCCAGGAAAGAACCACCAGAAATCACATCACCCTTCTAGTAATCTAACAATAATCCTGAACACCTGAAACAATCAGCAAGCAATGAACAAGAATGGCATTCATGTAATCCCAGCAAAACCGCTGACAAAGGGGACAAGCGTCCGTACAGGACCGCTGACATCTCCTAGACTGAATCGCGCCAAAAAATCTACATCCTCTTCCGTTCTGGCCCGACTCGCCAAACGGGTTTTCTATTCTACGCTGTTGCCACTCTACAGCGTAACCAACTAAATATATTTCTGCGAATATCTCTACTGTGACACCCGGGATTCTTTTTTTCTCTCCTGACCCCTTGGATTCTTTCTTTCTCTCCTGACCCCTGTGCTTCCTTCTTTCTCTCCTGACAGACTCCCGGGATGTACATGACGTGTCAGTTCCACTTTATTCGTCTCTCTACCTAGTTGATGCATGCTGTACTTCCCACCAACTTACTAGTCCCTTCTTCTGGTGGAGTAATTCTGGCAAGACAATCACATAGGCTTGACAAGCCCTGCAATCGTACTGAATCTCCTGATAACTCTTAGTAGTAAATTAATTTGTTTATTTTTCTTCTCGCTCCTTGTGGAACACGAAACCATCATTGCAGTTTGCGTTCCAGAGAAAGCCTGCATCAAAGTTCTGGCAACAGTGCTTTGTATAGCAATTTGTTTAGCATGATGAGACTCAACCCCGTGCACTGGAGCCGCGCTACTGTAGTGGTTACCACACCGAGCTGGCGATCGGGAGATCCCAGGTTTAAGCCTGGGCGAGTACATTTGAAGAAGTGTCGTCGACCAGGGACTGGAATAACCTGAACGACTCCTGAGCCGACCTAGCTCTAATGGGTACCTCCAAAGACGGAGTATCTGCCTGAATGGCGAGAGGACACCTGTCAGCGTACAGGGAAAAGGGATGCTCACGTAAAGTCAGTCTCAGGTTAAACATAATAACTGGAGATTTCGCCTCGAGTAATAGCGGGCGTACGAGGAAAAAAAAATTCCTCGTGCACAATCTCATATTAGTAGCTGTTGAGCCACCACTGTTGAAGGTGGAAGTGTGCGTTTATATCTGTTGAAGCATGTAAGAAGGAGTCATACCTTGATGATCAATGTTCCATGTAATTATTAATAAAGAAGCTATAGAATTCTGGCCATTGAATTGCTTCGGTCTGTTCATTGTTTCGTTCAATTATTCCTTGTTGTGCCTTTGATGGTATATTACGCGAATGTGGGTTTAGAATCGTGTGAACATAACAATTCTTGAATTGTGAACTTCAATTGACGTGATAAGTCCCTTGTCGAGTCCACACATTTTTAATGTATATTTCTTACACGTAAAAACAATCCACATATGGTTGATCATGAAATATTATATATTAAATTTGAATCCTATATCGAATAAGCTATCTATGCATGTCAGTCCTTGTCCAGTAATATGAATTACTATAGGCAGAACGTCATAACTATATGTACGCGCAGTTGGTGATCCCAACGGCCGACAGTGAGATTACGCGTCTGGCAACTATAAACTAATAAGGACTGTTAATTCATCCCGTCCTAGGTTTAGTCAATTACTAACCTGTAACATTTCATCTCCTTTCATAATAACAGTGGACTGACCCATGTCCATAATTAAATACAACATAACTATGCGGCACTCCATGCCCGACACTAGAGAAAACGTAGGGACACGTCTTTTCAGCTTGATGGTCATACAAGAAAGGGTCCCGTCTCTTGGTCACGGTGCGTGACCTACCAACGCTAACACGTCATAGCGTTCAATAGTATAATATTATTTTACATTACATTAAATGCTGTAACCCCTAAAATTGCATGCTGCCAACCTCTAGCAGACGATGCCAATTAACATACCGTAACAATTCACTGTCCACTGGGGGAAAAAAATCTATTCGATAGATTTTTTTTTTGAAAACCTATCTAAGTGAATAATCTCAAAAATTTAACAAAAAATGCGACATATGGCCTACGATGTTCTGACTAGAACAGTGTCGTGGTCATGTCGACTAACTAACAGTCATATAATATACTAACGATCATGTTATACATAAATGTTATACATAAATGTTATATTAACTAAAAGAAAATGTGTAATGCTGATATCTAATTACTTAATTAACTTAAAGTCTGTCGTAATGAAATGTCATGTCAAGACTAAACTAACTAATTAAAATTAAACTAATTAATTATATTAAGTTTGTATTAAGAATCAAGTTATTGAAAATCCAATGCAAGAAAATGAAAGACGATGTCATGAGACAAGAAAAGAAAAAGAAAAAACCAAATAAGAAATAAAGTAGGGAAAGAAAATAACGTATAAATTTAACTTAGTTATGTGTGTTTGACAATAATCATATGTGTTAAGTGGTTAATACCTATCTAACTTAACTAACTAAATAATAAACTAGTATGTAATGTGTCAACATAATAATCAAGTATACAATATAATTATGTAATTAATAATTACATCTAAGAATATTGTGTAAGAATCGTGTGAGCTTTCTTTTCTTTCTTTCATTTTTTTCATATTTCATTTTTTTATCTTTTTCTCACATTTCATTTTAATTTCCATTACTTCAACGACTAAATTAAAATTAATTAACATTGGATATGGCGATCCATCCGTAGTATTGATCCTTGTGAATTCCCATTAGAAAAATTGTTCAAAGGTTCTGATTCAGAATAAATATCGACCTTCTTAACGTCCAATAGTTCATGTCACATACTGAATTAGTTCGAGTAGATTTATTATTTCCGAAATTGTTACAAATAGTTTTATCCTGAATGGACACTAACCAAAGTCCCGGCGTAAATACGAACACATTGTCTCTTGATTTCGTTCATTTCGTATAACGCATGTCTCTAATAAGCAGATACTTGTATTGTAGTCAACGGTTAATTTCTATGTCGAAAATTCTACGATAGTACTATGTCTCTTGTGATCATTAATCTCGTTCGACTAGCGTCTCTTGGTATGATTACTTTTGTGGAGTTGTAAACAGACTATCGGCATTCATGACTCGTCTTCCGAAAATGTTATTTATATGCTACCGGATCATAATCACATCCGTTATGTAACAAGTAGTAGTACACAGCATCTGAGTCTTTAACTGTCGCCATCTATTATTGACGTGCTTGACTTGACATCCCGTAAACTCGTGATATATTTGATAGTATCGGTAACGAAATTTGAAAACATCGTTCTACGAGGAATTGGGACTGTCACGATAGTAGAACTTGAAATTCTGTTAAACGATTGTAAGACCTTGAATTCAAACGTCAATGCCGTAGAAAATTGCCTGCATCTGATGGAGATATATTTGTGTACAATTTAGTAGCACATGTTTACCTCAAGTTTGGGAGGTATTTAATAAAAATGTTCCCTATTAATTTTGAGCGCATTGATTAAGTCCATGTCGCTTTCGGCAGCATGTCTTTTATACAGACAAATAGACGATATACGAAACTTATGCTGCATAGGCTGAGCATAGTTAGAACAGTCAATCACGTTACTGTCTATTGTAGGCATGGTAAAACAAATAAAGACAGAAATACGAAGTGTTATCGTAGATAAGACAACACAAGTGTCACCCAATAGACAAGCCTACAAGATCTAAGTCATATAAGAATAAATGACCAATAAAGAAAAGAAATGATGACTGACTAGTGCTGAGTCATCAAAGATGTGACGAACAGTGTTACCGTAACCTGTTATCTGCGTGACGCAGAATCAGGTACCTGTTGTAACTTTAGTGAATGGTGATGAAAATAAACACCATTATCACGCTCGATAACCAAACGAGCGTCTCTATTGTTACAGAATGTAACCATAGCTTCACCATACCTGTTGTTGGTAGGTGGCAACAGACGCACAAACTTAACGTCTGCAGTATAATTGAAGAAATTGCTAAGTGCCTGCCATGTAACGTCATGTGGCAGATTGCGCACTAACACGGTGCGAGAATATGCACCTTTACCAATGTAAGTAATATCATTGTCACGAAACTGTGAACAATGACGATATGTATTCCCTGTCGGATTAAATTTCCCCTTCACCATAGACAATGTATTTTTAATGGATGACGTATCATCTTGACTGAACTTAGGGTGATAACTATCATTACCAAACGTAGTAGGTTTCCTACATGTCGTAGACATGTCTTGGGTGGGCAAAGTAAAACCTTTGACGTTAGACTTATTTGTCTTAAATTCATTATCCCTGTTCCTTCTAACTCCAACATTATTCTTCCCCATATTATTCTTCTTCGTAACATCTTTGTCAATGTTGACAACGGCAACAGTTTTCTAAGATCAGTTATAATCTGATCATGTCGCCAACATTTATTTTCAGAATTGGCAGTAGTGTCCTGACGAGGAAAAGTATATCTCCCTCGAAATGATCTTTTCATTTTGTTGGGTTGTGCTGAACTGGTCTTATTACATGGAGTATCCTTAGTATGTTGTACAATAGATCCATCATCCTCATCAGTTTCCGGGATAGTACTCAGAGTGAAGTTAGAAACTGCTGTGCCACATGTATTCATTTTGTTGGCACGAAGTGTAGCCATCGCAACAACAGCGTTAGCGTTGCTAAAAGATTGCAAATTTTTTCTCTCCCATTCATTAATTTCTTTAAGAGTGCAATCCTTACTGCCGTGGATGCGTCCTACTGTAAGATCAGCTGATGGATTCTGTAACATGCACACCTTGACATTACCTGTAAAAAATGGTGTGCTAACATATACTATGGCAGTGGGGTAGTACTCAATAGTATACCCGAAGGTCATACACCTGACATGTTCCCCTGTAGCACAACTGGGGTGAACGAGTGACTGTCGGACTCCGATAGTGGTCGATCCCGTATCCCTCAAAACAGAGACCACAGTACCATTTACTAATCCTCTATTGAACATCAGGGTGCCTGTGCCGTCGTTGGCCGAAAGACCAACTGCTGTATGAAGGTGTCCACAATTCAGCACAGTTTCCTTGGCCTTCTGAAAAATAGCATTACAATCTAGGCAACTATTTGCCACGTTATAATTCATTGCGTAACATGTAGACGAAGACTGCATTATATTATCATTATGTGAAACCTGAACCCCAGGGGTTGTATCATTAGTAACAGCTGCCCCTGTATTGTGATTGTAATTTGACGATCTACGAGAATGAGAACGATGACGAGAATAATCATTTGAATTATCCCGTTGTCCCCTATTGTAACTGTTATCTCGATGTCTCGAGCTAAGATTATTGTTATTCCAATTGTTACCATTATTATAGTTATATGACCGATTATGACTTGCGTTACGTTGACTATTGTTGTATCTGGACTGAGGTGAATAATTTCTATTTTGTGGTCTTCCTCTACTAAAGTCATTGTTATTGTTAAAATTATTATGTCCCTTATGGAAATTGACATTATAATTTCCTTTGAAGCGACTTCTATCTACACTGTGTGTTCTTGGTTTGTTATGACTGTGGTATGCCATATTAGAGGCTACAGGAAGAGGTTCCCTTATCAAAGAGCTAGAAATGTTCGCATTCGGATGCGCAGTACAATAATTTAATGAAATTTTTTCGAACTCCTCAATAGTATCTGGTTTACGTTCTTGCAAATAGGCAAAGAACGGTGGGCTGACAGAGGATAACACTTTATCCCTTAGTAACAGATCAACTAACTTGTCATATGATTTGTTGACACCTGCCAGTTCCACCCATCTGTTAAAAGTATTGCGTATGTTCGCAATAAAACCTGTAAAGTCCTTATTATTATCTGGCAAAATACTTTTGAAACGTAATCTACAGGCCTCTTCGTTCAAGTGGAAACGACGCAATAATAAGGTCTTAATGGCATCATAGTCTGTGGCTAATGTTGGATCAATATTTTGTGCTGCACTTGCGGGTTCGCCATCCAGAAATTCCTTGAGTTTGAGTGCCCATGCAGTTTTGTTAAGGTTATTGACTTTGCATACATCCTCAAAGCGTAATAGCCATGCTGATAAATCATCAACATGTAATTTGAATGGCGGTAGCTTGAAATAATAATTGCCCTTATTTTGGTTGGATGAAGAAGTATTCTGCGTATCAGTATTATTTATATTTGCAGCTACTTGAGCTTTTAAGTTTAATTCAGCCATACGCATCTGTATTAACTCCTTTTCTGATTCTCTCTCTTGTTTAGCAATGTCCCTTAATCTATTTTCCTTTTCAATTTCTTTCATCTCACGTTTTGCTTCTTCCTTCTTCAGTGCAGATTTTTTCTCTGCTTCTTTTCTTTCAAGTTCCTCTATTTCTGTTTTATATTTCCCAAGTTGTTGTTCCGCATATTCATGTAGTTCCTGTCCTTTCATATTAAAATCTTTCCCATTTTTAATAAAATGGTCTCAGGTAAGCATCTTGACGTTAATATTGTAAGTAATTATTGATCTGTAATAATCAGCAATAAAATCTAAGTAATTATTGTACTTATTCAACGTATGAATAGTCACTCTAAATAATTATAATATTATTGAACTTTTATTTGTAAGTTCCACCAATAAATATAATATTTTGTAAAAATATTATATGTACCCACTAATATATATCATAAATGGTTATGATATTTATTTATTTAAGATGCTGAAATTATATCATGCACTTAATATTAGTATTTAATAATTATGGGTATTGTCCCAATATAATTATTTTATTTTATTAATTATATGTGTTAAGTCAGAATGTAGTACTGGAAAGTGTACTAATTAACATATAATATGTCTGTCATACTCAAGGCAGACTATAAAGTTATAATAATTAAGCAGTATATATTCTGTTATTGTGCCTTAGTCATAATATATAAAATGCATCAATAGGGTCTTGGACCACTACTGCCAATTGATGCAATGTCCCTGAGTCATCACCAAATTTTCATAAAAAATTCATTAAATTCAATTACAAGATTATTGTTGAACAAATTATAGTATTAGTATTATATGAATAATGTATGAGATGAAGAACAAACAAAACAATTCATCAACCAAGGATTACAGAACAGTAGTACGATACGACAATGACATTTCACAAATAAAAAATGAATTTATAAAATAAGCAGAACAAACCGGAAGTATCGATAGGTCAAAGAGAAAACCAAATGGAGACTGAACCTACGTACACAAGAAATAATGACGTATACATGGACTCATCAACGGTTATACAAAATCTATGAAATAAGTGATAGTAAGGTCAGAATAACACTATAGATTACGAACATTATTTTACAAAACTGAATAAAATAACAACTGAATACAATTTAGAATACACCAGTTATTTACAGAACTGCACGGCTAAACACTAAAGTATCGAAACCCTGCAATGTCGAGCAGAACGGTCCCCCTGGTCAGTTTGTTAGAAGGGCTCTCGTACCAATGCAAAATTTCGATAAGTCCCTAACAGACGACTGAAATCTCTGTGGTCAGACGCACGATTTTGTGACGTCAGGTTGACCTTTATTAGTAACTATGTGTATAGGTCACGCTTCAGTATATCACGTGATCGTTTATCGAAAGTAAATAGTTCCTTCGTATTTCATGAAAAAAAAATTTTCTTTGTTTTGTTTTCGTCCCCATACTGGCCACCACTGTTGAGCCACCACTGTTGAAGGTGGAAGTGTGCGTTTATATCTGTTGAAGCATGTAAGAAGGAGTCATACCTTGATGATCAATGTTCCATGTAATTATTAATAAAGAAGCTATAGAATTCTGGCCATTGAATTGCTTCGGTCTGTTCATTGTTTCGTTCAATTATTCCTTGTTGTGCCTTTGATGGTATATTACGCGAATGTGGGTTTAGAATCTTGTGAACATAACAATTCTTGAATTGTGAACTTCAATTGACGTGATAAGTCCCTTGTCGAGTCCACACATTTTTAATGTATATTTCTTACACGTAAAAACAATCCACATATAGTTGATCATGAAATATTATATATTAAATTTGAATCCTATATCGAATAAGCTATCTATGCATGTCAGTCCTTGTCCAGTAATAGGAATTACTATAGGCAGAACGTCATAACTATATGTACGCGCAGTTGGTGATCCCAACGGCCGACAGTGAGATTACGCGTCTGGCAACTATAAACTAATAAGGACTGTTAATTCATCCCGTCCTAGGTTTAGTCAATTACTAACCTGTAACATTTCATCTCCTTTCATAATAACAGTGGACTGACCCATGTCCATAATTAAATACAACATAACTATGCGGCACTCCATGCCCGACACTGGAGAAAACGTAGGGACACGTTTTTCAGCTTGACGGTCATACAAGAAAGGGTCCCGTCTCTTGGTCACGGTGCGTGATCTACCAACGCTAACACGTCATAGCGTTCAATAGTATAATATTATTTTACATTACATTAAATGCTGTAACCCCTAAAATTGCATGCTGCCAACCTCTAGCAGACGATGCCAATTAACATACTGTAACAGTAGCTTTATAAGACATGCTTGAGGGAGCTGTAGTGTTATTATTTCTTTGTCTTATTCCCGGACATAGACGGGCCGTAATGGCTGGAGCTATCTTAATTTGAACATACATTCTACTCTCCTTTTCTTGCTATAACTTTGGGCAATCTTTCACTCACTCTATCACTCCGTCACATACTCAAATCACTCATGATCGCTCCGTCACATACTCAAATCACTCATGATCACTGTCACAGATGGAAATAGTGACGCAGTAATCATCCACTTTTGCCCCTCCCCATCTAGTTTATAATTTTTGCTAAATGAACGAAGGATTCACCAGTGCAATTAACACGTGAGCCATCTGGCAATTAAGACCTATGTGAAACAGAAAGCGAAGCGCGGAGCATGGCGTAATAGATTCTTTGATCAGGAGAACACACGAGATATTCAGTCTGAGATGGACCTTGGATTTTAAAACTTTCAGGGACGTAATTACGTAGCTGATATTCGGCAGAGGCGGAAAAATTACCTTTGATTCAAGAATCGAACGGCAAATTGGCTCGGGTCTGGCAGTAGGAGTGACTTTCGCATTAGAGAACGATTGAACGGAATTTTTCAATATATACCATGTCTCTCCGATAGCCATGATCAGTTGCCCAGAAATCTATCTGAATTCACTAGCTCGTTATCTTAAGATTTCTCGTACAGAGTGAAAATTAATAGATTCCGCGGAGTGTTTGATTTTTCTGATTGCGGTAATTTATATACTAGATTTAAAGGGATTTAGTGTGTTTAAAGTTTTCATTATATACTACTCGTCAAAAGTCAAGGGCCACCCTATTATTTTCAATACACTTTTATATAAGCGCATAGAATGATTAAATGAAGGAAGTTTTTAGTAAAAATGGGTGCAATATCTTCCTCTGACAGTCCTCTATGCACGTTAAGCATAAAAACAACTCACCGACAACCATGGTGATCACGCGCAATTTGGTTTGCTGACCATAAATTCACATTTGTAATCTGTTTTTTCAAACTTCCGTACAACCAAACAGGTGAAGTAATCGTGCCGATTGACATTCCACGTGCAATGGCGACTTTTCGTGAACAGAGTTCACTCTTAATTTGTTTTACAATCAGCAGACTTAGGGTAGTTTCATCACTTGCAAAAACCATGCCACCGAGAAGAAGTCTTGACACCTTACAAAGAATGAGGGCTATAGCGTGGATTGAAAGTGGTTTATCTGTCCGTGAGGTTGCTAGACGGCTTGCAGTGTCACACTCTACTATCCAAAGAATTTTGGAGAGATTTCAGGCCACAGGAAGTGTGGAGGATCGCCACCGGCCAGGTCGCCCTAGATGCACCAATAGACATGACGACCGGTACCTCTTGTTGTCAGCCCTGCGCCATCGAACAGTGACTTGTTCCACTCTAAGATGTCAGCTGAGACAAACTGTAAACGTTAATGTCAGTCAAAGCACCATTCGCAGACGTTTATATGAATTTGGACTGGCTGCTCGACGCCCTGCAGTCAGAATCCCTCTTACTCCTGCTCATCGCAGAGCCCGTGTTGCTTGGTGTCGCGAGGTCATCCGATGGACAAGGCAACAATGGAGTCAAGTTCTCTTCACTGATGAATCTCGCTTCACTGTGTCATTCAATGATGGCAGCATTCGAGTTTGGAGACGACCAGGAGAGCGATTTACTGATGACACAATTCGAGAGGTGGATCGTTATGGTAGGGGTTCTGTCATGGGCTGGGGAGGCTTCTACAGACACGGCAGGACCCCACGCTACATCATCCAAGGCAACTTGACCGGTCCAAGATACGAGAACGAAATCATGAGACCAATTGGACGAGTAGTATATTTCACTGAGTTTTTCTGTGCTAATTACATAACATATAGCTAAATTTTCCAGCCGTTAAGTAAATTTAATTACTCGCTATTTCCCAGTAAGAGATGTTTTAAATTGACTAGTACATACATTAAATAACTGTCTACTGACGGCATATATTATTATCCTATCCATTTTATGTAATTTTATAAATGACTAGTGTTCATATCACGCGTTAAAAGAACGATAGGATAAAAGACACGTGTGTTTTAAATCTAATTTATAACAGAGTGGTGTAGAGGTCCTATTTTTAACACGTGTTAGATATGATATTGATAACACTAGTCAACAACCAAAATGTACCAGAAATGAAAATAGCTGATCGTAACTAATTTTGGTGTGCTGAAAACGAAAATGACATTAAAAAATGTTGATTGGCTCTAGTTTTCAAGATATATGCTACTAGTTTATTTAATTACGGTCAATTTATATATATGACGCAACTGTTGTGGGCGATTGCATAATTTTTTCTAATGACCAATAAAAATGTAACTAGAAGTTGATAATGCAATCCTACCTATGATTACATCACCTTTGTGTATAAATATCTTATCTCTGATAAAATTTTGCCATTAGTTAGTGCATTTGTCCTTATCAAAAGTATCGTAGTTAGAAATGCCTAGGACATGTGTGAACAGTGCTAATAATTTCTGTTATATATGTGGTGAGGTGACATTTGTATCACAAAAACGAAATATAACTGAAGTGATTAAGAAGGCGTACAGTTTGTATTTTGGCTGCAGAATAGGAGATCAAGATAAGAGCTGAGCGCCACACATATGCTGCAATACATGTGCAGCACATCTTAAACTGTGGTTGACTGGCAAAAGGCAAACTATGCCTTTTGCAGTCCCAATGATTTGGAGAGAGCCCACTGATCATCTCAACAACTGTTACTTTTGCATGGTCCCTCCAATTGGGAAAGGCATATCAAAGAAAAAAAAATGGACTCTGGAATATTCAAACATCCCCTCTGCAATACGTCCGGTACCACATGGCGATGACCTACCAGTTCCCAAAGTGCCAGAATCATTTTCAGCTGCTTCCACTGATGAAGAAGAGGACATTGGTGGTCCTGAACCATCAACCTCAAGCAACCCAGATTTTGAGCAAACTGCATCCACTAAACCACACTTAATAACCCAAGGTGAAATGAATTTTTTTTTTTTTTTTTTTTTTTTTTTTTTTTTTTTGCGTTCGCCCGCTAATACTCAAGGCGAAATCTCAGGTTATTATTTTTATGTCTAACCTGACATTGATTTTACGTGAGTATCCCTTTATTTCTTGTACAGAGACAGGTGTCCCTCGCCATTCAGGCAAATACTCGCCGATTTCGGAGGTACCCATTGCAGCTGGGTCGGCTCAGGAACCGCCAGTCCCTGGTCGACGACACTCCTTCAAATGTCCTCGCCAGGTCTCGAGTTAATCCAGTCCAAATCCCGGTCGACGAAAAATCCTCAAATGCCGTCGCCCGGGTTTGATCCTGTATCACCCGGTCGCCAGAGCGGTGTTGTAACCACTACGCTAGCGCGGCTCCCTGGTGAACTGAATGATCTTGTAAGAGATCTGAATTTACCGAAGAACAAGGCGGAGCTTTTGGGTTCCAGATTGCAACAGTGGAATCTCCTGGCAGAAGATGTTACAATTTCTGTGTTTAGGAACCGCCAGAAGCCGCTTATTACATTCTTTTTCAAAGAGGGTGACCTTTCTGTGTGCCACAACATTTCTGGTTTAATGGCAGCCCTCAAAATCAATTACATACCGGAAGAGTGGAGGCTTTTCATTGATTCATCCAAGACGAGTCTTAAAGCTGTTTTGTTGAATAATGGTAATGTGTTACCGTCAATTCCAGTTGGTCACGCAGTTCATATGAAAGAAACTTATGAAAACATTAAGCAGCTTTTGAAGTGTATAAACTACGATCATCATCATTGGTCACTTTGCGGTGACTTAAAAGTGGTCGCTCTTTTGCTTGGACTACAGGGTGGATACACCAAGTACTGTTGCTTTCTCTGTGAGTGGGATAGCTATGTACGAAGTGACCATTACATCAGAAGACATTGGCCAATCAGGCAGTCATTGCAGCCTGGCAGTAAGAACGTTGAGAACCCAGCACTTGTCGACACCAGCAAGATTTTGTTGCCACCCTTGCACATTAAGCTGGGTCTCATGAAAAACTTTGTCAGTGCAATGGAGAAAACAGATGAGGCTTTCAAATACATCATCAGAAAATTTCCAAGACTGAGTGAAGCTAAAATAAGAGAGGGAGTATTTGTTGGTCCGCAAATTCGAAAACTTCTTCATGATGACGAGTTTTTTTGCGTGTTGCATGGCAAGGAAAAAGCAGCATGGTTAGCATTTAAGTCAGTGGTGGACAATTTCTTGGAAACAACAGATCTGATAATTACAATGAAATTGTAGAAAATCTCCTTCTGAAGTATAAGAGTCTTGGCTGCAACATGTCTTTGAAAATTCATTTTCTGGATTCTCATCTGGATTTCTTTACGTCAAACTGTGGAGCGGTCAGTGATGAGCATGGTGAACGATTTCACCAGGACATAGCTGCTATGGAGACAAGGTATCAAGGCAATTGGAGCCCTTCAATGCTTGCTGATTACTGTTGGACTGTGACAAGAGACACCTCATCGATTGACTACAAGAAGCAAGCAAAGAGAGCTCGAACAGCGACTGAATAATGACGGAATGGGTTCAAATGTGCCTTTTTAAAACATGATATGTGAACTTTAAATAATGTTTTTATTTTTTCTATCATTTTATGTTGAAATATCAATTAATTGAGTATGTAACCACAATTTTTATAATGCTAAAGTAGAAATACTAGCTGTTCACCCCAGAGAATTAAACAAGCATACATTATTAGTTTTACTGTAATGTAAATTCATCATTTAAAAAAAAACCCAGAGCCAATTGGTGAATTTCATTATGATATTTGAAATCAGCATGTCAAAATCAATAAGAAATGGTATATTTAATTTCTGGTACAAATAACTTTTGAAAATTTGTTGACTAGTGTAATTTGGTTAAATGTTTATATTTTCTTTTCCTAAAATATAGGCTGATCAAACCTGAGTACTAGCGGCTTTTCTTATGGCCATATGAACGTATGATCAAACGAACGTATAATATTATAAGCATCCAAGAATATTTAATATTGATGAGCTTCTTACTGTAACCTGTGCGGTCCAATTTTCTTCATTTTCACGAGAGAAAGCAGAATAGAAACATTAAATTATAATAGTAACTGGACCAGAACTATTACCAGATTTATTTATATCAATCTCATCAGCCAGCTGCGGCGAACTATAGTGTCAGCAGCATTTGTGTAACTTAACCTAGCGTTTCAACCACCTGAGGCTAAACAACCTAGGAACAGTATATGTTCTATTCATCCAACATCGGCAATCACCACGCATGAACCCTACTCCAACCAACTGAAGGCATAGATAACTTATTGTATCCAGGACAAATTAGAACACCGACTCTAGCGACTCCCGTGAAATTTGCCGTCAGCAACTACGGAGAGTCTGGGGCTGGATTTGGCAAAACTAAAATTTGACACTTAATAGTATGATTACTTATTAGTGTATTTCCTTGGAATGCCTGCGACAACTACTGGGGTAAGCATAGTCTGAAAGTGGCCATTGCGTATATGTGAATTGAATGAACAGAGAAATAAACTTGTGTCTTTTGTTAACATCATATACAGTTGACATTCAAAAATCCGGCAACCTCCTGACCTGAGGAGTGCCGGATTTTTTAAAATGCCGGATTTTTTTATGGTTATATATGCTGTATATATTTAACAGAAAATGACTACCTGTACACTTTATCTGTGATCGACAATGCACGATGTTTACGTTTTACACCACTTCTTTTATTTGCTGAATCCATAATGGGGCTAAACAGCAGCAAAAAAATGATAAAATGAGAAGGAATGAGCAGGAATGCCTGTTAACACGTGCAAGCAAGACCCAACAGCTGCATCAAAACATAAACTGCTCCAGAAAACAGTCGCGCGCCAACGCGGTAAATTTAAAAATGCGCTCCGAAATCCATGCCGGAAATCTGAAGGAACCGGATTATCGATGGCCGAATTTTTGAATGTCAACTGTACTTATATGGTTTCTTTTTTTTTATCTCAATAATCGGATTAGTCGCGGGATAGATTACATTAGGAACCTATTCTTTTCCCATACTGACTATTTCGTAACTTATTGCTAACTATTGATCTTTTGGGTTAATTAACCTCTGTTGGGATCGTCTTTTCTTTTCCTTTACCAGAGGGGGAGAACCTATTTGATTAATTTCTTCTTTTGCAATTTTGTCACAATGCCCTCTCAAATTTATAAAGGACAAGCAAGGCAAATTGCTTACTGCCCCGAAGGAAGTAATGGAAAGATGGAAAGAATATTTCTCAGAACTCCTGGATGGTGAGCATGATGAAGCATCAGAAATGATAACCACTGACACAGAAGAGGAAACCAATGATGGTGAAGATGACATAAAGATGGAAGAACTGAGGGCAGCACTAGAGAAAATCAAGATGGGCAAAGCAGCAGGGCATGATGGTATAACACCAGAAATGGTTAAGTACATGGGAGAAGTTGAGGGGAACTGCGGTAAGACGTGGAATACAATGGGTGGGTTTGAAAAAAAATCGAAAAAAGGTGATTCGTCTTACGAGGACAAAAGACAAAGAAAATAGTCTACGTTACGGCCACAAGGCCTTCGTCAGGAAAGGAAAGAAAGTGAAGTCTAGATAGGACACATAAAAAACTTAATAAAATAATAAAATAAAAACTGGGTACTTCCCTGAAGGCAAGAACCGAAATTCGCTGTCTGTTGAAGAGCGCGTGGCTGAACAGAAAGCGACTTCCGCCGCCGGGTGTACACAATACATACTGAAAAACTAAAAAACGAAACCGCAAATAGAGCAAGAGAGGAAAGGGTGACCTCAGACAAAGGTGTGAAAAGTGTTGAGACCGGCTGGTTTTAGACACCCCATGCGGTATATAAGACGGTTCTCAAGCTGTTCTCGGCTGGCAGTGTCAGAGGAGCAGGATCGGATCGCTGTGACCTGGATGTCGATGGGACCATGGTGGTCAGGACCATTGAAGTGTATGGCAACTGGTGTGGACTTTTGCTGAGCGATGTCATTTAAGTGCTGGCTGAATCTGTCCCCAAGTCGTTTGCCTGTTTGGCCAATATAAGTTTTGCAGCAACGTTTACATATGATCGTATAAATGACATTGCGCGATTCACACGTGAAGCTACTAGTGATGGTGTACGTAGCCTTAGGAAAGGACACCTTCTGGGTTGAGGTGACATACTTGCACGTGTTGCATCTTGTCCGACCACAGGGTAGTGTGCCAAAGTGAGTGGAATTCTCCTTTGGGAGACGGCTGTGAACAAGAAGATCCTTCAAGTTCTTGTCACGTCTATATGCCACCAAAGGTGCTTCACTGAATACTTCTTGGGTCACAGGCTCTGCTTGGAGGATAGGGAGGTGGCGGAAAAGGATCTGTTTGACAGTAGTACTATGAGGGTGATGGGTCAAGATTAATTTGACTCCTTAAGTACATGGGAGCATCAGGCGACCTATTACTCTTAAAGGTCCTACAGGCAGCATGGTGCAACAAGACCATACCAAAGGATTGGGAGATTGCCATCATAACACCAATTTTCAAAAAGGGTGACAATCGACAATGTGGAAACCATAGAGGCATATCCCTTCTCAGTGTCCCTGGTAAAATCTACTCTAGAATCCTAGAGCAGAGACTCCGACGCCTAGGTGAGCCACAATTGGATGAGGTCCAGTGCGGATTCCGAGCAAACCGAAGTACTCAAGACCTAATCTTCACACTCAGACAGCTGAGTGAAAAGGCCCTTGAGTATAAGAGTGAGATCCATCTTTGTTTCATAGATCTGGAAAAGGCGTTTGACAGGGTCCCCTGGAGCAAACTTTGGGACTGTTTGGCAAGGAAGAATATTCCAGCACCTCTGATTCATGCTATACAGAGCTTCTACAAGTCTTGCAGAAATTATGTGAGGACAGCAAACCATAAGTCAGAAGAGTTCAGGACCACCACTGGTGTAAGGCAAGGTGATATCCTATCACCTTACCTCTTCATACTCCTTATGGACGATGTCATCAAGGCATGTAAGGAGAGAACAAGAAAGTATTCAGTGGGGTACTGGAAGATGAGACAGGTCTATATTTCGGAGCTGGCATTTGCTGATGATGTTGCCCTGATTGCTAAATCAGAGGCACATCTCCAATCCAACCTGCAAGTCTGGAAGGAAGAGCTGGAGAAGAGAGGGATGGTCATAAGCAGCTCTAAAACAAAATCCATGGTGATATCACGAGAAGAAAGAAAACATCAGATTAAGTTGGGAGAACAGGTCCTGGAGCAGGTCGACCACTTTAAATATCTCGGAGCTATTATAGACCGAAAGGGAGGCATCAAAGAAGAGTTGGCCACTCGGAAAGCAGCGGCTGGGAGACTTTTTCAGGCCATAAATCGTGGATTCCTCAGCAAGAAAGAGGTTGGTAAGAAAACGAAGATGGCTGTATACCGCTCCACCTATGTCCCAGTCTTGACATATGGATGCGAGTCGTGGGCAATGACTACAACCCACAAAAGCCAGATCCAAACCTCAGAAATGAGGTATCTGAGGAAAGTGGTTGAAGTAACAAGAAGAGACATGGTCCGCAACCAGACGATCCGTCAAGGCCTAAAATCCCATCCGCTGCAGACCCAAATAGAACAGTCCCAACTAAGATGGTTTGGCCATGTCTGCAGAATGGGAGAAGATCGGCTACCACGACAAGCATGGGAAACAAAGAGCCAGGGATCCAGACCTCCAGGACGACCCAGAGTCCGCTGGGAGGACAACATTAGACAATCTTTGAAGGACCGAGGACTAGAATGGAACCAGGCCAGGAAGAAGACAGCTGATAGAATGGTCTGGCGCTCTCTCTTCCAAACCTCTACACCTCACGGTAGAAGGGGAACGACTAAGTAAGTAAGCAATTTTGTCTGTAAACCATGATCTAGGATGTTTATGCTTATTGTTGTGATCTTCTATTGATAATAAACTTTATTAAACCTTTAGTTATCGTGTCGGTCAACCCCTATCCTTATACGAGTATGTTATCCATAGTATTTTTTTCACGTTCGTGCGTATTTGTCACAGAATTGTGTGCATGTGAGTCCAGTGTAACTTGTATGTTCGTACAGGGAGAGAAAGTGCGTCTGATTTAAATATCGTCGTCCAGATAGGCTGGATTAGATAAATTATTCTATCCAGAGACTGCCTTTTCTCTTACACGATCACCTCGTGATAAAAACTATATCTTACCCCTTACTTTCACATTGTCATCACTATCACCTCTGCTCAGACAGGACTATAAACATCTATACCTATCTGATAATTCATCCACGACAATCTCTCAATAACATACTCAAATCACTCACTCTATCACTCAGTCACATACTCAAATCACTCACTCAGTCACATACTCAAATCACTCACTCTATCACTCAGTCACATACTCAAATCACTCACTCAGTCACATACTCAAATCACTCATGATCACTCACAACACATTAACAGAGCTGCAATAGACGTTCTCATATGCACTCACACACACACGCATAGAAGCTATAGATGTTCTCACACACACAATGAAACAATAGACGTTTTTTATTACTTTTATTTTTATATTTTTAAAAGGTGATGGGTGGAGAGAGGGCTAGTAACAGCGACTGTTATTGCCTCTGTTCGTCCACCATCTTTGTCTACCTTGTTCAACCTAATAGTCGGTTATAATTAGGGTATTTTCTTTTTCTTCTTCTGCGTTCGTCCTGAAAAAATTTGTGTATTGTATAGAAATAAGTAACAATACAATTATTTACACTACATTTCCTTCAAAATAGTTCCCTTCGGCAACTACCCACTTTTGCCAACGTCCATACAGCTGTTGGAAACATTCCTGGAACCCATTCTTTGACACCTCTCTCAGCTGCTTTGTCGCATTGGTGAGAACGTCCTCAGCATCCTTGAATCTCTGCCCTTTCCATGCCGATTTTAGGCGATGGGACAAGAAAAAATCAGGAGGTGCCACAGGTCGGAGAATATGGAGGATGTTTCAGGGCAGTCACATTGTATTTTCCGAACACGCTCAATGTTTTCATTGTTTATCGATGTAGGCGATCGTCGACACTAACACGACCTTCACGGAAACGCTTGCGCCACTCAAAAACTTGCGATTTCTTCACTGCGGTATCACCATATGCTTTATTAAGCAAGGTTACTGTCTCTGAGGGTGACTTCTCAAGCAAAACAAAATTTGACATTTGTACATTGTTCAATCAAGGACATTTTCAACTCCGACGATGCTACGTGCACACCACACAAACAGACTTCTGTAACTTTTGTTCGAGAGTGCATGTGAAGGTTACATTAGCCATGTCGTTTCCTCAAGGTCACTACCAACTTATAAAACTATAATCTCCATGACATAATCACTCATTTCACATGAGTCGACTATTCCGGGAACTTTTTGAAGCTACCTCGTATTATGAGTAGTCAGTATTTTTATTGTGTGTGATTCCTTTTTTCAATAGTTTGTTAGTTTTTGTTAATTCATTATTTTTGGTTTGAATTGTTTTTCTTAAGTAGGATTATTATTATTGCTATTATTATTACTAATATTGTAACTGTTATTAACCTTATCTTTTCCTCTGTTTTGTCTATATACCGTTTTAATATCAATTGGGCCTCCCTGGGGCATCTTTACTTAACACTTTATCACCATTAATGTCTATATTGTGATTTCTAATCTAAGGTACATTTTAAATTCATGTCTCTGTTGCTCGTATTTGTTACAGTGTATCAGGTAGTGGTCTATATTATTTTCTTCCTGGCAATCTTGGTAGTGTGGTTCCTCTATCATAAAGTATTCTGCACCTAGACGGAGACGCCACAACTTTATGTTCAGCGGTACATTTAGTTCTTCTTTGACCTGGAACTTCCAACACACACTTATATACATACGCACTCACAAAGAAGTTGGAGATGTTCCATAGTTTAACATTTTTCTTGTTGACAGTGTTCCATAGTTTAACATTTTTCTTGTTGACAGTGTTCCATAGTTTAACATTTTTCTTGTTGACAGAGTCAAAGATGAAGATGTCAGCGGATGCTGTAAAGAATTCAGAGATGGCGAAATGGCGGATGTTGTCTACAGGAAGGATGGCAAGAGAATCTTGGTCAGGATTATGGACACAGGAGGTCAGATGTGTGCGGCACAGGGTGGTTTTGAAGTCCTTGTGTAACTTTAATAACTTTAGATGTACATACATAAGCGGCTCTACGTTTGGGGGTGGGAAGGTGCGAGCGGTGCGACCGTACTGGGTGGTTATAAAGTCCTTGTGTACCTTTAATAACTTTACATGTACACACATGGGCGGCTCTTGTGTTGAGGGGGTGAGCGGTGCTACAGCACAGAGTGACGTCTTAGGGAGAAGAAGGTATTTTTTTAATGTAAAAATTATAAAGTTAAAAGAACAATTGAAGCTTGCGTTTTTAGGAGTTTAAAATATGAATTATTTTTATGTTTAATTGGAATTTATTTCCTCAGTATACGTTTTCGAATACTCCGTATCTATATTTTTCTATTTTTTTTTTGGTCTTGTCAACAGCAGCGCACTAAGTGTCAAGGTGCTATTCAACATTAATCTTTTTATTTTAAAATTACCTACAATAAGATTTTAAAAGGGTAAGTATTTTATATTTTCTAGTAAAATACTGCGGTAAACATCACCAGGCGGAAATAACAGTGTGATCCAACACAACAGCATAAAACTTAGTTACGTAGGAGTATAATACAGTACGGTACGGGCAGCGATGTGAAGCGGGGTGCACCATGCAATGTCGCGCATCACCCTTAAAAACCCCCTAGTGTCTGCTCTGAGTACACATGATAGAAGCATACTTTAAACGGCATACTAAAGCATAATTTATTAAGTTTTAACATAATACATGCCCCATGTTCAGGCATCAACGTAAAAGCCACGCTTTGTGACACGTTGTCCAGTGCGATTTTCCAGCTGGTTGAAACAATTCTCCAGTGACTGATGAGAGAATTACATTTGTGGTCCTGACTTTATGTTCATCCAAAGAATATAGTTTTGATGAGCAGACAACAGTCTTGACTTTATCAATTGTACTTTTATATGCCGGTTTATCGTACAAAGTTAATCAAGATTAAAGCTGCACTTTATAACTATCCTATAACGAGGTGCTTCAGTTTTTATTTACGTTGTTTCATTTGAAACCATGGTCGGTTCTAAAGCCATGATCACAATTTCCCGGTTCGGCCTGTATAGAACATTGGACCACCACTTCAGAGGGCCCCTTTCTATGACGCCTGCACCAAAGCGTTGACGTGCTCGTGCAGTGATAGTTTGTCTGGTACTTAATGTTACGTGATGAAGTTACCAGTCCCAGGTACAACCTCAGTTTAGTAGCCTGTTATGACACGGAAACCAGCAGTCCTTTCCTTTCTTTATGACATCACAGACCCCTGCACCTACACGGGGAAATAATATTAATAATAAGTAATAATGAATTAATAATAATACCAAGTAAAAAATAATGGGGAGGGGGGGGATTTTTTTTTTTTTTTTTGGTGATGGAGCAGGGAATAACAACATACAATTCTGCATTAGTCTGGCAACCTTATCACGTAAAACACAATCTGGCAACCTTATCACGTAAAACACAATCTGGCAACCTTATCACGTAAAACACACTGCTACAGACGCCACTACTGCAAAATATGTTTGGCAAAGGCTTTGTGCTCGAGGACCAGCTACCTTGTTACGTCCATGCTCCATCGGCAGGCAAAGGGAAATAAATGAATGAATGAATGAAATATGCACTTCATGTGACACAAATTGCTGCAGACACTAACACTGCAGGTGTACAATAAACAAGTTAGTGTAGATTTCCTGGAAACGAACAAATAACTCAAGTAATGACGTCATGCTCCTCAAGACGCGCGAAGGGAGAATCAATCAATTCTGCACTCATCTAGCTTTGTTTGCCATGAGTAATTTCCAGTGCGCATGCTCTGAAAGTTGTCATCAACCAATCAATGGATCTAAGTTTGATGACATTACTTTAGTGCGTTTAGTTTTAGTGCATTGGATGACTTCTTCATTATCTGTTTAAGTTTTCGGTTGACTTGTTCATTATCTGCTGATGTTTTTGGAAGACTTGTTCATTATCTGTTGACGTTTTTGTGGAGGACTTGTTCATTATCTGTTGACGTTTTTGTGGATGTTAATTATCTGTTGACGTTTTTGTGTATAACTTGTTCATTATCTGTTGAAGTGTTTGGATGACTTGTTCATTATCTGTTGAAGTGTTTGGATGACTTGTTCATTATCTGTTGAAGTGTTTGGATGACGTTTTCGTTATCTGTTGACGTTTTTGTGGATGACTTGTTCATTATCGGTTGACGTTTTTGGATGACTTGCGCATTATCTGTTGATGTTTTTGTGGATGACTTGTTCATTATCGACGTTTTTTGGATGACTTGTTCATTATCTGTTGACGTTTTTGTGTATAACTTGTTCATTATCTGTTGAAGTGTTTGGATGACTTGTTCATTATTTGTTGAAGTGTTTGGATGACGTTTTCGTTATCTGTTGATGTTTTTGTGGATGACTTGTTCATTATAGGTTGACGTTTTTTGGATGACTTGCTCGTTATCTGTTGATGTTTCTGTGGATGACTTATTCATTACCAGTTGACGTTTTTGGATGACTTGTTCATTATCTGTTGATGTTTTTGTGGATGACTTGTTCATTATCGACGTTTTTGTTGATGACTTGTTCATTATCTGTTGAAGTGTTTAGATGACTTGCTCATTATCCGTTAAAGTGTTTGGATGACGTTTTCATTATCTGCTGATGTTTTTGTGGATGACTTGTTCATTATCTTTTGACGTTTTTCGATGACTTTTTCATTATCTATTGACGTTTTTGTGGATGACTTGTTCATTATCTGTTGACGTTTTTGAGTATAACTTGTTCATTATCTGTTGAAGTGTTTGGATGACTTGTTCATTATCTGTTGAAGTGTTTGGATGACGTTTTCATTATCTGTTGATGTTTTTGTGGATGATTTGTTCATTATCTGTTGACGTTTTTGGATAACTTGTTCATTATCTGTTTACGTTTTTTGTGGATGACGTGTTCGTTATCTGTTGACGTTTTTGTGTATAACTTGTTCATTATCTGTTGAGGTGTTTGGATGACTTGTTCATTATCTGTTGAAGTGTTTGGATGACGTTTTCATCGTCTGTTGATGTTTTTGTGGATGACTTGTTCATTATCTGTTGACGTTTTTGGATGAGTTGTTCATTATTTGTTTACGTTTTTGTGAATGACTTGTTAATTATCGGTTGACGCTTTTGTGTATAACTTGTTCATTATCTGTTGAAGTGTTTGGATGACTTTTTCATTATCTGTTGACGTTTTTGTGGATGACTTGTTCATTATCTGTTGAAGTGTTTGGATGACTTTTTCATTATCTTTTGTTTTCGTGGATGACTTTTTCATTATCTGTTGATGTATTTTGTGGATGACATTTTTATTATTTGTTTATGATTTTGTGAATGACTTGTTCATTATCTGTTTAAGTGTTTGGATGACTTGCTCATTATCTGTTGATGTTTTTGTGGATGACTTGTTCATTATCTGTTGATGATTTGGATGATTTATTCATTATCTGTTGACATTTTTGTGGATGACTTGTTCATTATCTGTTGACGTTTTTGTGGATGACTTGTTCATTATCTGTTGAAGTGTTTGGATGACTTGTTCATTATCTGTTAAAGTGTTTGGATAACGTTTTTGTTATCTCTTGATTTTTTTTTTGGATGACTTGTTCATTATCTGTTGACGTTTTTGGGTGACTTTTTCATTATCTGTTGACGTTTTTGTGGATGACTTGTTCATTATCTGTTGACGTTTGTGGTGACTTTTTCATTATCTGTTGACGTTTTTATGGATGACTTGTTCATTATCTGTTGAAGTGTGTGGATGACTTGTTCATTATCTGTTGAAATGTTTGGATGACTTTTTCATTATCTGTTGATTTTTTTTGTGGATGACTTTTTTATTATTTGTTGATGATTTTGTGAATGACATGTTCATTATCTGTTGTAGTTTTTGGATGACTTGCTCATTATCTGTTGATGTTTTTGGATGACTTTTTCATTATCTGTTGAAATTTTTGTGGATGACTTGTTCATTATCTGTTGACGTTTTTGTGGATGACTTGTTCATTATCTTTGAAGTGTTTGGATGACGTTTTCATTATCTGTTGATGTTTTTGTGGATGGGTTAAATTGCTGTTTTGTGGGTAAGGTCGTGTCGTGCCTGGACAGTGTAATGTTGTCGTGTATTTGGGTCACCAAATATTGAGGCGCTGACAGGGTGTAACAAAACAGACACTCAAACAATGTACAGCTTCCCAGGAGTGTAATGCTCGTAATAGGATGTGGTTAAGGGTGTAGGTGTGTATGTAGATATCAGCAGATCGTGGACACAAAGTCGTATAGGCTCTTATGTAGTTGCACACCAATCTCACTCCACCACAAGTAGAAGTCATAAATGTAGTTAGTACAGATGACTTTTCTTCCAACGTTTATTACAGGACATACGCTGATAGACGACACAGTCAATTGAACAAGGATCATGGACATTTCATGTGTGGTAATGATCATTAACATCTAGCGTCATAAATCTTGGATAGCTCATGTATAAGATGCTAGTAGAGCTGGCTTGACAATCTACGTTCTTTCATACTGTAGCTCAGGGCCCCTGACTAAACGCGTCAGGCACCTTAAACAACTCCGCCGTACCAAAAGGCGAGTTTTCAATTGCATAATAATAATAATGTACTTCATCAAGCATAATACGCCAGATACATCTTCTTCTGCTCAAAGAAATCGGCCGTAATGTCGGGCCTCTATAATAATGTAAATAACTGTGTATTCTTCATAGGCAGGCATAATCATCCATGCCGAAACATACCGCCAACATGCGGTTTCCTTAATAATATATCTTCACTGGGCTTCTGTATAACAGTTAGACGAATAGTCTTAGTTGGCTACATCGAGCACAAATAATGGACTTTGCATCTCAAAGGACTCGTGAGCTCCACTCACAGGTTGCCACAAAATGTTCTGCAACTTAGGCATAATAATTAAGTTTCTTTTACCTTTGACAGAATCCGAGAAATACACAAATAACAACTGTCGTCATTCTTGACGAACTGAATAACTCTGGGGAGAATCACTGACATTACAGTCACACTGAAGACTATCTTTCCCCCAGATAATGCAGAGAAGTACCACGGACATACCTGTCCGGTCAGAACCCAGATCATCACTCTTCTGACGGAAGTCTCTCCGTTCGCGCTCAAAAAACATGCGCATGTGTAGACAGTACAAATCTGAGAACAGTCAACCCGACTTAAGACAGGTCAACTACAATGAATAAAACAAAGGGAAGATAACCCCAAATCAACCTGTCCCAGGGAGTTAATAAACAGTTCTCTAACTTAGATCATCAAAACGTATTAAATAGATTTACGTCTTATGATCCCGTCTGTCATGGAATATTCTAATCCACATATATAAATTATCAATTAAATATAAAGCCTAATAAATACATATAATAAAGAAAAGAGCAATGGTAAAATGACAGTGCTATCACAAAGAATGTACTCGAAATCCCCCTTGTTTTCTGCTTCGTCTGCAAATTGTAACGCTTTCACGTTGATAGTAAAGCTTACTGTATTATTACCCGCCTTCTTCAATGAAACGTGTGCTGTATTTCTTGGAAAAGCATTGAGACGTACTGCGTAATGACCTACATTAACCCTAACATTAATTATACTGCGTTACCAAAACGAACGAACAGATGGACTAAAGGGATAAAAAGAGAAGGGGGAGGCAGAAAGCCGAACACTAAACCCGCTTCGCGCGATACACAATTACTACCATCACGCGTGTAAGTCTACATGCACTAATTTTTTTTTAGACGGACAGTGATAAAATACACTACCCTTTCCCAGAGTTAGGTTTATAAATCATAACAGACTCTTATTAGAAAAGACAACATTATATGGGTTTACGTTTGAACACATAACAGTACCCAGACAGCACATCTTCTAAACAGGAGATAGAAGAAATTGCATATTTTGAACGCAGCCACGTAGCTCCTTTAAATTAGTATTTTTGGGTTCCTTAGGGTTTGCTGACAAATAATATGTAAAACGTTACGCAAATAGTCCAGGAATTAATAAATTATACCCAAAATAAAATATTGGGGGTGCCTGACAGCATAAAATCATTTCTGCTCATAAAATTTTTTTTATATAACGTGTTTGAAAAAACCTTACGTTACATAAATAGCCTACCATGTAAACTCCAAATTGATTGGAGCGCAACAAATGAAAGCCTAACCACGATTGGTCGGGCTATAAATACTATCTTGGTTGTTGGGGGAGACGGGAAAAGATAACATTTTTTCAAACACTTGTCGAAACGTGGCTCATTGGCCAGTCTCGCTGATATACACACTTGGGAGCGTTAGTTCGAGACCACTAATTCAAATAAGCTTGATAAAGCGACAGTACGTTGAAGCTAGCTCACATTTTTGCTAAAATAAAAGCCTGGAACATAGGCAGAACGGAATTTGTGCCAGTTTGTGCCAGAATTCATTGCTAATCAACGTATCTGTGTTTATTTCCATGAAATTGTGGTAAGCTTGAACCATTCAGTATCTTTTAATGAAAAATTGAATGTGAATTGTTGATTTATGCCTGTATATATATGTGTAGTTCAGTGGCAAACGTGAGGTAAAGCCTATAATGCTCCAGCCTGAACAGAGGGTGTCGGAGAGAAGTAAAACGGCATGGAATGGCCAAATAGTACACTGACACCTGGATGATGGACTAGAAAGAAATAATGCTGGAAGTGCAGAGGCGTAGTAACCATTAAGAAGGGTAATACTGGAATAAAGTATTTCAAATGAAGCTGACTGTTGGCCTAACGCTCTGAACGCAATGTTTGTGCTGTATTGTGATCAGTGTAAAAGAGAATATAAATTAGTTATGAAGTAGAAGGTACATCCTTCTTGATTTCAGGGACAGTGGTCTTGATGGTAGTGAGCAGCATCTGATCAGAGATTTGCTGAATCCAGAGTCGGACAGCATACTCCTTGGTCTTTTTAGCTATCAGTGAGGTGTCTCCTGAGCCCAGAGGAGAATTCGAGCAGAGGAGTCCTTTCCTGCCGCCATCACGCCAGATAAGCGAATTGGCCAGCTGAGCTCAACATTATGTCCCCTCATCTTGAAATAACTTTATAAAAATACTATTCAGAGGGGAATTTACTTGTCTTAAAATCAGGAACTGTGAACATCTCCAATAATAGTCCCTAAAGACAAACTATTGAAGTCATGATGACAAATACCAACAGAGCTTGAACAAAACAAAACCAGTATTACCTCATTTTACTACTACACAACTGACACACATAGAACATTTGTACTAATATATGTCACTACAATATTCATATTAAATACATTCTGTACATAACTTGTAATTTAAATTGATTGTGATTCCTGGTTCCCTTGTAGTTGAATCAGGACACATATTCATTCATGCCAGTAATGAATACATGTTGTTATTTGAAAGTTTATCAGTGACTCTTTTAAGATATCTTTGTAGAGTGGTATATGTATGTGAGTGTCACAGTGTTGTCAAGAGTAGTGGATTAAATTAAATTGTTTATCTGTCTGTTGTTGTGACTTACACTTCACCATACTCATACCCTAGACACATAACGTAGCATCACACTATTCCAGAATAATTCTGACTGAGATATATAGATATGTGGCAGCAAGTAAGGTTATATATATAATATACTACTCTTATTAGATATATATATACCTTCACAGCTGATCTCAGTCAGTACACTAAGTCCCCTATAAATATTTATAACATCCCACTTCACCACATATATTGGGGTCTCGCTCTTGGGATTTTGAATCTTTAACTATTAAAAATATTGGGGGTAATTCACTTCAGGGAATATAAGAATTAAAAGGTATCCTTGGGTGGAATTAAATAAGGTTGAGCTCACGGTGCCTGTTTTGTCCATTAGAGATTGAATTGTTGGTTAGACATTGTATTAAGTTACATGATAGACAATGGCGGACCTGGCCAAATTTCGATCTGCTGCGGTTCAGACTGCAAAAGAGTTAGGATTAGATGGGCAAGTTATGGTTGCCTATGTCACAACGGAATGTGACAAATTTATTGAACGCGAAGAAAGAAGATTAGAAAAAGAGGCCGAAAGAAAGTTAGAGGCTGAGACTAAGAGGTTGCAAGCTGAGGCTGAGACTAAGAGGTTGCAGATTGAGGCTGACAAAGAGGCTAAGAAATTGGAAGCAGAAAGAGAAGACAAAAGATTAGCTGCAGAAAGAGAAGAGAAGAGATTAGCTGCAGAGAGGGAAGCAGAAAAGGAGGAGAAGAGATTACAAAGGGAACATGAGTTACGACTAAGGGAGTTTGAGTTTCAAGGCCATGCTCCTGAAAATGGTGCCAGTCCCTTTGCCTCTGATGCTACGGTTACTCAGGGAGCCTCAATCTCAGCTATGAATTTTCATTTAGATCATTTTGTTGAGAAAGACGATGATATTGAGAGCTATATAAATAGGTACGAACTATTAGCTACCACGTATGGGTTAGAGAGAGAAAGGTGGAGCTTAAAGTTATCTCAGGGACTTCGTGGGGCAGCTTATGAAGTTTTTGCAAAAATGAGCAGAGGTGATCAGGAAAATTATGACATGCTAAAGCAGGCTCTTTTGTTAAGGTATGAAAAGAATGCAGAGTTTTACAGGAAAAAATTTAGGAATGCTAAACTACTGTCAGGTGAAACCTATCACCAGTTCTCTGCACGAATCGAGACATACTTGGAGAAATGGACTTCTCTGGGGAAAACCCAAGATCTTAAGGAAATGGTCCTTATAGAGCAACTAAGAGAGTCCATGGCTCCAGACCTGAGAAAGTTTCTCATGGAACAAGGTGCAGAGAGGCTGGGTGAGTTGCTAAATGTTGCTGAAAGGTATCAAGCAGCTCAAGCAGAGGTAACAGGTAATAAAAAGAAACAGGTGGACAACTTTAGGGCACCACAGAACTTTAATAAATTTGATCCTAAGGATCAAAATAAAGGTAAGCACCAATTTGATAGGCCACGGTATGACAATAAAAATAAATTCCCACAATTCGATGAAAGGAAATATGATGAAAGAAAATCTTTCAACCAAGGAAAAAGGTGGTGTAAAAATTGTAAGATGAACAATCATGACACTGACCATTGTAGAAGGAAACCTCCTCATTTTGCTGCTATGACATCGGGGAAAAAGGAAAAGAAGGGCAAACCTGAAGAATTTCAGGAACCATACCACCCCCCCAGTGTGTGAAGATGTCATTTGTAATGGTGTCACTATAAGATGTTTATATGATACCGGTTTAGATTACGATTCCGTTGTGAGTTCTCACCTGGTGCAGGCCGATCAATACACCACAGAAACAGTGGAGATTCAAACTGCAACCAAGGATGTAGCTACCATGACACTTCCCGTCGCCCGAATAAAAGTGAAAACGCGATATGTGGAAGGAATCATAAAAGCAGCAGTGATAAATGAGCCAATCTACCCTCTAATATTGGGGTGTAGATATGTCTTCTTGGGGAATCCCAAGAGACCTGTGATATTGGCAACAGTGCAGACCAGATCACAGACAAAGAAGGAGGAGGATAATCCCATAAATACTTACCCAGATGAGATGAGGAAGGCACAGGCTGAGGACAAAACACTCAAGCCATGTTTCAAGAAGTTGCCCAAATCTCATACACCTCCAGGCAAGGGAGAGTTTTATATGAAGAACAAATTGATATATAGGAAGGCTGGATCTGAATCCAATGGTCACGGACAGCTGGTCCTTCCCACTTCATATAGGACTAAAGTGTTGGAACTAGGGCATGCGATTCCCTTCAGTGGTCATATGGGAATCAGCGCAACAGGACAGCGAATAGCTTGTCACTATTTCTGGCCAGGAATAACTGAAGATATCAAACGATATGTAAAATCCTGTCCAGAGTGCCAACGAGTAGCACCTAAACATTGGACTGCACCAGCAACTCTGGGGGAAATGCCCATAGTGGGAACACCCTTTGAGAGAGTTGCAGTGGATCTTGTGGGACCTCTCACCCGAACCAAGAGGAGGAACAGCTACATTCTGACTCTGGTGGACACTTGTTCTATGTGGGGAGAGGCAGTAGCCCTGTCATCGATTGATTCAAAACATGTGGCAGAGGCATTGCTCACAATTTTCACAAGGTTAGGCTTTCCCAATCAAATCTTGACTGATAATGGCTCTCAGTTCAAGGGGAAACTAACTGAAGAAGTTTCAGGATCTTCCAGGCCAAACACTTCCATTGTAGTGTGTATCATCCCCAAGGGAACGGCCAAGTGGAAAGATTTAACGGCACATTAATGTCGATCCTGAGAAAGTTGGCACACGAAAAACCAGATACATGGGACCAGTACCTGCACGCCGCCCTCTTTGCTTATCGGGAGGTACCCCATAGTTCAACCGGTATGGCCCCGGCAACATTATTGTTTGGAAGGCCAATAAAAGGTCCACTTGAAGCTTTGTTAAGAACGTGGACTGATGAAAAGGCAGAGGAAAACATTACATCTTCATACCAATATGTGAATGAGCTGACCACTCGGTTGAAAACTGGCTGGAAACTTGCCAATGAAAATTTGAAACAAGCCAGGAAGAAACATGCTGCCTATTATAACAGGAAGGCGAAAGACAGAAATTTGGCTGTGGGAGAGAAGGTACTGCTTCTTTTGCCCGGGAGTCAGAATAAGTTACAAATTGGATGGCAGGGTCCATATACAGTTCTAGAGAAGGTGTCTAGAACAAATTATAAGATAGATAAGAAGGGGAAAGAAAAAATCTATCATGTGAATCTCCTGAAGAAATATTTGGAAAGAGAACATCAGGAAGAGACACACTTGTTGACCTTGTCCATCGCCATGGAGATGAAAAAGGAACCACTTTCATCATTTGAATATCCATTACACCCCTGTGAGACAGCAGCACAGGTGAAAATCAGTACACATTTAACGAAAACTCAGAAAGAGAGAGTGCAACAGGTTCTAAATAATCATGCAGAGGTGTTAACAGACCGACCAGGGCATACAAACCTATTGGAATATGATATGAAACTCATAGACTCCACACCTGTCTGTATGAAACCATATTCGATTCCGTTTGCTAAGGAAAAAGCTTTGAAGGAAGAGATAGACTATCTATTGAAGGAAGGAATTATTTCGCACAGTGAGTCTTCGTATAGTTCCGGTGTTGTACTCTTAAGGAAGCCCTCTGGAGAACATAGACTCTGTATAGATTACAGGAGACTGAACGCTATTACAGAAGGACAGGTGGATCCATTGCCGGATACAAATCAGCTGTTTGCCAGACTAAATAAAGCTAAATATTTCTCAAAAGTGGATCTGAGTAAAGGATACTATCAGATTCCAGTAAAGCCTGAGGTTAGACCATACCTAGCTTTTAGTACCTCAGAAGGACACTATGAGTTTAATAGATTGCCATTTGGATTGAAGAATGCGCCTAGTGTCTTCTCTAGAATGATGAGAAAATTATTGGATCCTCTGAATAATCCCTGTATAACAAATTTTATGGATGATATCCTTATAGCAACAGAAACATTTGAGGAACACATTGACTCTCTGAACATGCTGTTTGATCGACTTAGGGAGGCAAATTTAACAGCCCGACCAACCAAATGTTGCGTTGGATGTAAAGAATTGGAATTTTTGGGACACACAGTTTATCAGGGAAACATGACCCCTGACCCAAAGAATTTAGAGAAACTACAGAAAGCCCCGAGACCACAAACCAAGAAGGACGTGAGATCCTTTGTCTCATTATGTGGTTTCTACCAGAAGTATATCAAAAACTTTAATTCCATATGTGCACCTTTAACGGAATTAACACGTAAAGGACTTCCAGATCGCATTACATGGACACCACAATGTGAAATGACTTACCAAGAATTGAAGGAAAAGCTCACAAGTAAACCCATTTTGAAATTACCTGACTTAAGTCAAGAATTCATAGTAAGGACGGATGCAAGTAATATTGGGCTAGGTGCAACTTTACTACAGAAATCAGATGCATTGGATGGGGAATTAAGCCCAGTGGCATATGCTAGCAGAAAGTTGAATAAAGCTGAAATCAACTACTCAACTAGCGAAAAAGAATGTCTTGCAGTAATATGGGCAATAAAGAAATTCAATATTTATCTATATGGGAAGGCATTTAAGTTGCAAACTGACCACAAACCTTTATCGTTTTTAGCACAGGCTAAGCATGAGAACTCTAGGTTACTCCGATGGTCTTTGCTTCTGGCTCCATACAATTTTAGCATTGAATATATATCTGGAAAAAACCAATCTGGGAGCGGATTTTTTAAGCCGCCATCCGTGTGATGAGAATCACCGTAAACCCCAGAAATAATAATAAATTTCTCTATGTGTATATAGAATAAAGGACTGACATATAATGTCTGTTTTAAGAGGGGAGGTGTCATGGAATATTCTAATCCACATATATAAATTATCAATTAAATATAAAGCCTAATAAATACATATAATAAAGAAAAGAGCAATGGTAAAATGACAGTGCTATCACAAAGAATGTACTCGAAATCCCCCTTGTTTTCTGCTTCGTCTGCAAATTGTAACGCTTTCACGTTGATAGTAAAGCTTACTGTATTATTACCCGCCTTCTTCAATGAAACGTGTGCTGTATTTCTTGGAAAAGCATTGAGACGTACTGCGTAATGACCTAAATTAACCCTAACATTAATTATACTGCGTTACCAAAACGAACGAACAGATGGACTAAAGGGATAAAAAGAGAAGGGGGAGGCAGAAAGCCGAACACTAAACCCGCTTCGCGCGATACACAATTACTACCATCACGCGTGTAAGTCTACATGCACTAATTTTTTTTTTAGACGGACAGTGATAAAATACACTACCCTTTCCCAGAGTTAGGTTTATAAATCATAACAGACTCTTATTAGAAAAGACAACATTATATGGGTTTACGTTTGAACACATAACAGTACCCAGACAGCACATCTTCTAAACAGGAGATAGAAGAAATTGCATATTTTGAACGCAGCCACGTAGCTCCTTTAAATTAGTATTTTTGGGTTCCTTAGGGTTTGCTGACAAATAATATGTAAAACGTTACGCAAATAGTCCAGGAATTAATAAATTATACCCAAAATAAAATATTGGGGGTGCCTGACAGCATAAAATCATTTCTGCTCATAAATTTTTTTTTTATAACGTGTTTGAAAAAACCTTACGTTACATAAATAGCCTACCATGTAAACTCCAAATTGATTGGAGCGCAACAAATGAAAGCCTAACCACGATTGGTCGGGCTATAAATACTATCTTGGTTGTTGGGGGAGACGGGAAAAGATAACATTTTTTCAAACACTTGTCGAAACGTGGCTCATTGGCCAGTCTCGCTGATATACACACTTGGGAGCGTTAGTTCGAGACCACTAATTCAAATAAGCTTGATAAAGCGACAGTACGTTGAAGCTAGCTCACATTTTTGCTAAAATAAAAGCCTGGAACATAGGCAGAACGGAATTTGTGCCAGTTTGTGCCAGAATTCATTGCTAATCAACGTATCTGTGTTTATTTCCATGAAATTGTGGTAAGCTTGAACCATTCAGTATCTTTTAATGAAAAATTGAATGTGAATTGTTGATTTATGCCTGTATATATATGTGTAGTTCAGTGGCAAACGTGAGGTAAAGCCTATAATGCTCCAGCCTGAACAGAGGGTGTCGGAGAGAAGTAAAACGGCATGGAATGGCCAAATAGTACACTGACACCTGGATGATGGACTAGAAAGAAATAATGCTGGAAGTGCAGAGGCGTAGTAACCATTAAGAAGGGTAATACTGGAATAAAGTATTTCAAATGAAGCTGACTGTTGGCCTAACGCTCTGAACGCAATGTTTGTGCTGTATTGTGATCAGTGTAAAAGAGAATATAAATTAGTTATGAAGTAGAAGGTACATCCTTCTTGATTTCAGGGACAGTGGTCTTGATGGTAG
Source organism: Oreohelix idahoensis (assembly GCA_024509875.1). Classification (NCBI taxonomy): domain Eukaryota; kingdom Metazoa; phylum Mollusca; class Gastropoda; order Stylommatophora; family Oreohelicidae; genus Oreohelix; species Oreohelix idahoensis. Next base: position 236,830 of record JAMPIV010005523.1, read on the forward strand.
TGAGCAGCATCTGATCAGAGATTTGCTGAATCCAGAGTCGGACAGCATACTCCTTGGTCTTTTTAGCTATCAGTGAGGTGTCTCCTGAGCCCAGAGGAGAATTCGAGCAGAGGAGTCCTTTCCTGCCGCCATCACGCCAGATAAGCGAATTGGCCAGCTGAGCTCAACATTATGTCCCCTCATCTTGAAATAACTTTATAAAAATACTATTCAGAGGGGAATTTACTTGTCTTAAAATCAGGAACTGTGAACATCTCCAATAATAGTCCCTAAAGACAAACTATTGAAGTCATGATGACAAATACCAACAGAGCTTGAACAAAACAAAACCAGTATTACCTCATTTTACTACTACACAACTGACACACATAGAACATTTGTACTAATATATGTCACTACAATATTCATATTAAATACATTCTGTACATAACTTGTAATTTAAATTGATTGTGATTCCTGGTTCCCTTGTAGTTGAATCAGGACACATATTCATTCATGCCAGTAATGAATACATGTTGTTATTTGAAAGTTTATCAGTGACTCTTTTAAGATATCTTTGTAGAGTGGTATATGTATGTGAGTGTCACAGTGTTGTCAAGAGTAGTGGATTAAATTAAATTGTTTATCTGTCTGTTGTTGTGACTTACACTTCACCATACTCATACCCTAGACACATAACGTAGCATCACACTATTCCAGAATAATTCTGACTGAGATATATAGATATGTGGCAGCAAGTAAGGTTATATATATAATATACTACTCTTATTAGATATATACCTTCACAGCTGATCTCAGTCAGTACACTAAGTCCCCTATAAATATTTATAACATCCCACTTCACCACACCGTCAAAAACGACAGCAACAGGATGACTTGTTCATTATCTGTTAAAGTTGTTTGGATGACGTTTTCATTATCTGTTGATGTTTTTGTGGATGACTTGTTCATTATCTGTTGACGTTTTTGGATGACTTGTTCATCATCTGTTGAAGTGTTTGGATGACTTGTTCGTTTTCTGTTGAAGTGTTTGGATGACGTTTTCATTATCGACGTTTTTGTGGATGACTTTTTCATTATCTGTTGATGTTTTTGTGGATGACTTTCATTATCTGTTGATGTTTTTGAGGATGACTTTTTCATCATCTGTTGAAGTTATTGGATGACTTTTTCATTATGTTCAAGTGTTTGCATGACTTGTTCACTATTTGTTGATGTTGTTTTTTGGATGACTTGTTCATTATCTGTTGATGTGTTTGGATGGCTTGTTCATTATCTGTTTATTTTGGGTGCTCTTGTTCAGGATCAGTTGAAGGTTTTCAGATGACTTGTCTCGTATCTGTTCATCTCACTAACATGTTTTTTTTCAATGATTTGATCATTATCTGTTGACATTTTTTTGGGAATAACTTGCTCATTATCTGTTGAAGTGTTTTTAGCTTTCAGTTTTGTGACGAAATTGCCTCTCCTGCTTTGCAGTAGTGGTCCAACAGTGGCCAAAACTCAAGAGTATCTAATATGGGCTTTAAGGGTATCTACCTTCGCACAAGATTACTCTTGGCAGAGATGTAGATAGAAGGGTTTAGACACTTCTGTTACAAAGGGAGTCTTCACAACGTATTCAGATATGCGAAAACAATGCTGCTTTGACTGAGCACGTTAGTTCTAGAATCTGCCGACCACTTTTGTGAAGGAATTAAGCACTTATTAATTTCAGCTCGTTCAAGCCCCCACCCCTGATTTACTCAGTAGAATTCTTATTATTCTGGTATAGCTCTGTTTAGAATGTGTGTAGTAAATTGACTGAGACAAACATGCAGTAACTTTAAAATGATTAAATCGAAGTTAAATTTGTAACATTACAAATGACAAAATTTAATAATCACTTTAGGTTTTAACAGTTTGAAAACAAATTGAATAGTTTAGAAGAAAAGTTTGATTTATAGTAGAGATGAGAGGAAAAAATCACTTTGACAGCGTATATTTTCCACTTAGCTGCCAATTGTAGTTTCTGCTCCCGCTGATGGGTTCTGTGTACACTGCTCTCGCTCGTCGTTGGTCAAGGTTAAAGACGCCGCACGTTCCTAGAACGTCAAGGAGTAACGGCCAAGCTGGTCCTGCTTCTGTCTATAAAACCCTCTTAAAATGGCGTCTCGCACAACGTCAGTCAAATTCTACCTTCACTTAGTTCCAGAGATAGTACTTTCTGCTGGTACCACCAATAACTATGACAAAGAATAGAAACAAAACGCTCTCCTCAGTATTGCGTTTCCCGACACATACTTATGTACCCCCCCTCTTCTATTCTACCATCCCATTTATCGCAGAATTTACCCTCGATGAGAATTAAATTTAATCCCTCGGGATAAAACTTTCTTTACATTTAAATTGAATAGCTTTAGCTTTACATGACATTTAAATGGAAAGGTTATAATACAGATGGAATCTGTTTACATTCACATCTCTACTGATTGAAAAGTGTTCACAATATAAATTGAATTTGTTTTCATTTATGTTTACACTGATTGAAAAGTTTGAAACTTTCATTAATTTAAAAAAATGAATATTTTTAAATAGACATTTACACTAGTTGTAAGCTTGAAAACTTACATTAATTTTAAAGTGAATATGTTTAGGTAGACATTTACACAGCTTGAAATTGTAAGTATTATAATTAAAATGTACATCATTTCTTTCATCTTTCCCTCCCTGCTCCGTATGGAACTTGGGACTACTTTCTGCTTTTAGTTCTAATTAAGAAACTAGCAATAAAGCAATCACTAGCCCGTGCAGTGGGGGTTCATGAAATCATCATTCTATACGGTGAGGTTGCCAGCCTCAAATGACTGGGACATCCACTAGCGATTTTCGCATATTAAAATTCACATGGCAATATACATATATGTGTTATTTCACATGTTAGTAATGAAAATATAGAATATAAAATGACAACTTACGCCAATCCTAGCTCACAGACATTTTGCTCTAATGAATAAAAGAGACTTGAATCGGCCTCTTACACGCGTCTGGGGTGTCGTTAATTTAATAAGTTCCCTCTCTGACTTCGTCTGTGGTCCTTCAGTTTCCTCAGTCCCGGTTTCCTTATTTAATATGAAAGAGATTTCCTGGGCTATGAAAGTCCGTCCTAAATTCTCCAATAAAAGGTGTCCGGTATGTTAAGAAGGAATTCTGAATTCTAGGCTTCACTGTAGCAAGGTCTGGTATATTGGCAAGCGATCTTCACAGTGGAATAACACTGAAACGTGTCAGATGGAAAAAACTGTAACAAATAACGGAGACTACATTGAGAAATACATTTTTGAAGTTCAGACTTGGGGCTACATTTCAATGTGAATTTTATCTGTTTCCTTGCCTATTGAATGAAATTAAAAATTACGAGGCATTACTTTTTGACCGTCCCTCGTAGAATGTAAGTCACATGACATGAAGGAATTGGAGTGTATTTGTTAGAGATATGTGATCCCGACGGAGCTCATGGGTAATGAACATTTCAATAAGCAATAAACTGTGAATAACATGTTTCTTAATCATTGTGGTTAACAAACAATTGTGTTAAATCTGTCACTGTGTGGCCGTTTGTAAAACCACGTGTGTTTTGTTCATAACTTCTCATGGCCGTTTGTACAACCACGTGTGTTTTGCTCATAGCTTCTCATGGCCGTTTGTACAACCACGTGTGTTTTGCTCATAGCTTCTCATGGCCGTTTGTACAACCACGTGTGTTTTGCTCATAGCTTCTCATGGCCGTTTGTACAACCACGTGTGTTTTGCTCATAGCTTCTCATGGCCGTTTGTACAACCACGTGTGTTTTGCTCATAGCTTCTCATGGCCGTTTGTACAACCACGTGTGTTTTGCTCGTAGCTTCTCATGGCCGTTTGTACAACCACGTGTGTTTTGCTCATAGCTTCTCATGGCCGTTTGTACAACCACGTGTGTTTTGCTCATAGCTTCTCATGGCCGTTTGTACAACCACGTGTGTTTTGCTCGTAGCTTCTCATGGCCGTTTGTACAACCCCGTGTGTTTTGCTCATAGATTCTCATGGCCGTTTGTACAACCACGTGTGTTTTGCTCATAGCTTCTCATGGCCGTTTGTACAACCACGTGTGTTTTGCTCGTAGCTTCTCATGGCCGTTTGTACAACCCCGTGTGTTTTGCTCATATCTTCTCATAATAATAATAATAATAAATTCTTTAAGCACCAAACACGGCGCATAAGGCAGAAACCAGTGCTCTCCAGGTTGTTCGTTGTGACGCCACTCCTCTTAGCTCTTGCACATTATTTAGGCCCAACGTTCTTCCTTCTCTTATTATTGTTCTTCTGAGTGTTTTTCTTTTGGTCTTCCTTTTTTCCTCTTACCCTCAGGAACCCAAGTGAGCGCCTGTAGTGGTATTCTGTTGTTTTGCATTCGTAGGACATGACCGATATATGACCATCGTCTTTTCCTTATATAGTCGGAGACATATTTCTGCCTAGAGTCTTCTCTTATTTGTCGATTAGTCTTGAATTCTTTCCAACTGATGTTCATGAGTTTTCTAAGACATTTGTTCTCGAATGTATTCAGCTTGTTCTCCAATGATTTTGTTATTTTCCAACTCTCACAGCCGTATGTTAACACTGAGATAACATTTGAATTAAACAGACGAAGCTTGGTATGTATATTCAATGATCGTAATTTCCAAATGTTAGATAATCTATTGAAGGCGCTAGCTGCCAAAGCAATTCTAGTATGGATTTCTCTTGTTGTGTCACCATCCTGAGTCATTTTACTGCCTAAATAATTGAAACTTTCAACTTTCTGTAGTTTTTCCCCGTTCAAGATGATATCAAAGGTCTCGTTAGAAAAGTTCATAGCTTTAGTTTTAGAGGCATTTATTTGGAGACCTATTTTAACCGAGAGATGACACAAATTATTTATTGCTTCTTGGGATTGTCTTGGTGTTGAACTTAAGAATGCTACATCATCTGCGAAATCCAGGTCCCCCAGGAATTTTCCATTTGTCCATTTTATACCCAATTATATCTTTCAGGCCGAAACGATCATGTATTGATCAAATATTCACACTAAGAACAATTATAGAAGAATCAGTAGAAAGGCAATCGCCACTTATTATCACCTTCGTCGATTTTCAAAAAGCCTTTGATAGTCTACACCGCCCATCATTGTGGAAGATACTACAATCTATGGTTTTCCAACAAAATATGTGAATATAATCAAAGCGCTATATGACAATGCAAGATGTTGTGTTAGAACAAATAAAGGGAATACAGAATGGTTTACAGTAGAAACAGGGGTTAAACAAGGCTGTATTATGTCACCACTACTTTTTGGAATAGCTATTGATTGGGTTATGAGAAACTATATCTTCTCATGCCAGGGATGTATTCCTGTTTATCAACTTCTGTCCAGGGATGTATTCCTGTTTATCAACTTCTGTCCAGGGATGTATTCCTGTTTATCAACTTCTGTCCAGGGATGTATTCCTGTTTATCAACTTCTGTCCATGGATGTATTTCTGTTTATCAACTTCTGTCCAGGGATGTATTCCTGTTTATCAACTTCTGTCCATGTCACGGTTTTAAACTGTTCAGTGTCTTCCCTCTTTGTCGTCCTTTATGTCTTATTCCTTCAGTCTTTGCTGTTATCATCTTACAGGCCAGCTTTCATATTCTCATCTAAGGCCCAAAGATGGTGGATTGTTGCCTTCTAGATGTATAAAATGTTTCTTTGGTGCATTGGCATCTTTCAGGACATCATCATTACTCTTTTTAGCTGACTATGGTATTTTTAACACTCCTCTGTAAAACCACATCTGTGTAGCCTACAGGGCTATTCCTGTTTGTTTGTTAATTGTTCATGCCCCGCTTTCAGACTGTATAAATTTCTTCGTACACGATTGTATGGACATAAAACTGATAAAAAAAAATTTCTAAAACTTCTATTGACAAGTTGTGCAACAAATAATGTGTATTGAATAGAACGCCGTTTTTTCTTGGGCTATTCTAGTCTCCAACTCTGAGATACATCTTCCTTCCGATGTTACTGCCGTGCTTAGATATTTGAATCTGTTGATATGTTTTAAAACTGTTCTATTTAAGTTGATGGAGTATTATATAGAAGTCGTTTGTTCAAAATAATAATCACTTATGCATGCTTGTAATTAGGCTAAGGCCTTTATACATGTTTCCTGCCAGTTTTGTGTCAGTCATTTCTTGGTTTTTACAGGCTTTTATTTAACTTGCAACGTATGTCACTTTCTTGTCACCTTCAAATCTTGCAATCGATTTTTCAATCACTTCCAGATGAGCAATAGCTCTGAAACTTGGCATAGTTGTGTATTCCCCACGACAATACAATAATCAGTCGTAACAATAATAAAATGAATAAAATTAAAATTAATATTTTTTGTTTCTGTTGTATCATCAGTAAAATGGGCGATAACTGCAAAAAATCTAGGTGTATTCTTTCCAACAAGATTGTCTCTCTTGAGAGAAATATTTAAACTTCTTCCCCCCTCACACACACACACTATCGCACGCGCGTGCTCAGACATACACACAACTAACAACTACATTTTAAAAAAATGTAATTTACAACTCTTATCAAAAATTTTTTAATTAAAAAAAATACATTAACTTTCTGTGTAATATACTTAATAATGAAATCCGCCTCCCGTGCTCTGGACTTGTTTATTGCAAACTGAAAATGTCATTAGCGGATCGATTACATTTGACTTAAATTTAAAAACAACAAAAACATAACACTAAAAGGAAGAAAATAATAATTATTAACAAATATATATATTTTAAACACTGGCTTTTAATGCACTAAAAAGCCGGATTCTACATGAAATTAACTTCTGCTTTATACTTCAATACACACTTATGGATAAAATATATGATAAGCGCTTAAGCGCTCCACGTTTTTTTTTTTTTTTTTTGTCAATTTGATGTTACAGTTTTTGACTGCAAGCTATAAACTCCTTGAAAAATTATTTGTGGCTTTTTAGTGCATTAAAAGCCTTTGTTTAAAATATTTTATTTTTTATTCACTTTGTGGTTTAAAGAACGTTTGATCAACGAATCTCTGGTTGTTTATACCGTGTACCCAAACTGATATTCCAGGCATGTAGTCTATGGATTTAATTTTAACGGTAACCGACGTGGATATAAAGTCTGAATTACTTACCAGAATAAAATGAATCACTGTGAAGTTTTATCTCTCTCTGTGTCCAGGTCAGGAGAGGTACCGCAGCGTCACCTCGTCCTACTACAGAGGTGTCCACGGCTGTTTGCTCGTGTTTGACGTCTCCAGAGAGGACACTTTCAACAATATCATGAACTGGTAATTCACTCCTCCTCCTCCTCCTCCTCCTCATCATCATCAGCATCATCATCATCATCATCATCCATCATCATCATTCATCATCATCATCCATCATCCTCATCATCATCCTCATCATTCATCATCATTCATCATCATCCATCATCCTCATCATCCATCATCATTCATCATTATCATCATTCATCATCATCCATCACTCTCATCATCCATCATCTCTCAACTCGATGGCTACAGAGTGCGGACGTGTTTTCATAGAGCTCTACTTTCGAATTTGTAAAAGTGTGTTTCTGCTATAATTCATGATGGATTTTAATATCATTGTGTTCGGTATTATTGTGGCTTTGTCGTGAAATCATTTTTGTGGTGTCAATATGAACAGAAATATTAGATTTTGTTCTAAAAGGATCTACTATTATAATACACTGTGCTGTTTTGCATATAAACTTGTAGTATTGTTAAATGGGTAGCCGACAACCCACGAATTGAGCGCCCAACAATGACCAAGCCACCCAGGTGTTTAATTATAGGTCCTCAGCGCGGGGCCTTTTTGGAAAATCCACTATAAAATGAAACCCTGCGACCCAAATCGTCACGCCAGAGCGATGATTATCAGCCATGAACAAAGCTAATTGCCTTCTTCCTTTGCGATACCAGCAATAACATTCACAATGCCCAACGTAAACTCGGTCACCACCACTCGACCGAGCAGAAAGAAACAAAAGGACTACATCTTAAATGCGCCTAAGGCGGTGAAAAAGAAGACCAGGGTTCTCAGTGCAGACACGCCCTCAGTACCGTTAGTAACGCTACAATACAAAAACCAGAACCAGTGTGTCATATTAACATTCCAAACATTGTTCGAGTACGAAGCATTGCGTGGCTTGTCCAAGGCCTACTATAAATCTATCGCTTCAATTGAATCTCGCACTGACGCTAATGGTGCTCATGTCGAAGATGTTATTTCTACTGGACACGTTTTTCTCCATTTCTATAATACATCCAACAAGGTCATGGTACAAGGCTCAGAGACTGCAGTTAAAGAGTGGATCCAGAATGATTTGAATCATTTATGGAAAACAGCAACGACTGCTGGAGTCAGTCGAATGGCTATAACGTCAACAGCTGTTCTCAACAATGCACCAACCACTTCCGATACCCAGAAATTAGCCCTCACACACTGTTCCTTTCCCGTTGTCTCTGATACATTCGTTCAGGAACATGACACACAGATACAGGTAGTACAAGACACGCCTTCCTCTACATCAAGATCTATCATTACAGAGACGCTTTCCGTTACATCAAGATCTATCATTACAGAGACGCCTTCCGTTACATCAAGATCTACCATTACAGAGCCAGAGCATAATTCATTAATAGGATTGCTTGATAGTAGTCTAGAAAGGACACCACGCGAGCAAACTATACAATCACCACATGATGATGTGTATACAAAAATAACATCTGAGATGGAACTACTGAAAGCTGAATTGAGCAGTCTTAAAAAATCTTATGAACAGCTTCAGGCTGATCATCTGTCTCTAAAAAGTCGCTACCAACACAGCAAAACACACATTCAGCAGCAGACTAAACAACAGCACAAAAAAGAATTGGGTCACAAACAAACACGTGCGGAGAGCCTCCGACCTCAACAACAAATACCTCATTCAGAACTACGCCTTAATGAACGTAATTCCCTGGACACTCCGGAAAATCCTGCAGCCAGTGTCTGCAGAATTCCGGTCAAAATTTCAAATCGCCATCCGCCACTTCGACCGGCAGCTGCCAGCACACACCACAGAACTTCTAGCAGCCACAGCGCAACTGGAACAAGGGAAGATACAGCTGTAAACACTGGCACCCACACGAACAGAAGAAAACATCTCATCTTTGGGGACCAAACCATGAAGGAGCTTCAACAATCAAAACTAGTAACTGGTGATACTGATTCGGTGTCTGTTCGCTTCAAGAACTGGGCATCAACTTACGACTTACTGACCCTTCTTAAACGGTATTCGCCTGATCTCTCTGTAATTAGAGTAACTGTGCACATAGGTCTGTCAGACTCAATAAAAGATATTGAACTCTCACAGACAGACCTAAACGAGATCACATTCATATTTCGGTCGCTATTCCATAATGCCAAAATTTATTTTTCCTCTATTATCCCGCCAGTCCGTGCCTATTACCGCAAATGTGTTGAAACTAACAATGCTATACTTAAAAAACACTGCCTCAAGAATGAACATATTTTCATAGATCACAGCTCGGTCTTCCTTGCCACTTCAGGAGCCCCTAGAAAGCATCTTTACAGTGGCGAAATTACATTGTCCAGACAAGGGACCAGTATGTTGGCGACAAATATAAAGTATCCAGAAAGCACACTCAGAGGCACTACTCACACATCGGCATCCATATATCCATCCAAACGCCATGTGAATATAAATAGCTACTCATCTAATGCCAATTATGACCTTCATTTTCCATCACTACCCCCAACTTTAAACACCAGCCGCGCAAAATCATCAGACAATCAGGATCATCACGTTATACCTCTTGTTAGCACCACGGATGTGCAGGAAACCAACAATGTCTGCCTTCAACAACCTTCTGCCACAGACGACCCTCCTCGACAACACCAACTTGACCCACTTCATTCCCAGAGGTCTGTAAGCGATCCAATTCAATCTGCTCAGCCTTGATCAACAGAAGTGTCACCATGTCCGCTGTCGTCCCAGACACCAATGAGAGTTCCCCGCTCATCGCTGTCGTCACAGGTTCACCCACATCAACCCACATACCCAGCATTTCATCATTTCCTACATCAACAAAGACTCTTGGACTATGCACCTTACACTTGGAGGTCGTACTTGCCGGAATACCCCACTCATTCAACAACTGTACCTCAATATCCCGCTTTCTACCAAATGCATCATCTATCACGGCCAAATCCACCGCACTTCTATTTTCAACAACCCTCTAACTCCATATTAACAACGACTGTTGGCCTCACTAGTTGTCTCTGTAACACCAGCAACTGTCGATTGTTGTTTTATATATATATATATATATATATATATATATATATATATATATATATATATATATATATATATATATATATATATATATATATATATATATATATATATATATATATATATATATATATATATATATATATATATATATATATATATATATATATATATATATATATGTATATAATTTTATTATATTATTATTATAATTTTTTTCTTCTCCACACTGTTTGACTGTCTGATATGAGCGCTTGATTTGTTACATTTTTCACCTATTTTTGACGTAATTCAATTGGCTGAATTATTTGTAATTAGTTTTCAATGTGCCCCACTTATTAATACCACCATTAATTCCCCTTCATTGGTAAAATTTGTTAAATTTAGTATTTGAGCGCGAGCTTTTTTTACATAACATAAGTGCCAGGTACTTATGAACAGTTACTAACCATGAATGGTTTACGACTTGGCCATCTGAACGTAAACCATCTTCTAGGTAAACTTCCAGAACTCACACAAGTTCTGAATCAAAATTTCCATGTTTTTGGGCTTTCAGAAAGTCGTCTGAATGATAAAATAACAGATGGTGACATTGCACGTACTGGTTTTAACACTATTCGGCGAGATTCTAGTAGACAATTAGAGACAGGTTTAGCAGTCTATATTTCCACTTCACTCAGTTATCGCCGCAGAAACGATCTAGAGACCATAGATATAGAATGCACATGGTTAGAGGTAAAGCCACATAAGCAAAGACCCATTTTAATAGGATATCTTTATCGTAACCCCAGTGTAGGAACAACATTGTTTGAAGATTTTACCAACATGATGGATAAAGTTATTACTACAGTTAACGAAATTATTCTTCTTGGTGATTTCAATATTGATATGCATAAGCCGAATCAAACATGGACCAACATCATAGCATCGTACAACATGAAACAAATAGTCAACAAACCTACCAGAGTAACAAAAACATCATCCACACTGATCGATCACATATATGTAACCTGTCCAGAAAACGTTATAGAATGTTCCATCCCTACTATTGCTATGAGTGACCACTATCCCATATGTTGCACTTGGGCAAAAAATGGGTACAAATCTCCAAAAAATAAACACATCAGTATCGAATATAGAAGTCTAAAAAAATTTCAACCAAGAATTATTTTTAAATGATTTGCGAAATGCGCCTTTCGCCGATGTTTACCAACTTCCTGATCCTGATGACGCCATTGCATATTGGACACGGACATTTTATAGTATTTTTAATAAGCATGCGCCTACTAAAGAAATTCGCGTATAAAGACAAATAAAATCTCCATTTATCACACAAGAAGTACTTGCCACTATGAGGCAGAGGGATCGAGCGCACAAAAATAAGGACATCATTACATATCGGGCGGCAAGGAACAAAGTACAATATTTAATTCGCAGAGAAAAGAAAAACTACTTTAGTCATTTAGTTCAAAGCAAAAGCAACAGTAGAAATATATGGAAGGCAATCAATACCTTAGTGAACAAAAGAAATTCGCCAGACTCACAAAAACCCAATACTTCATTTACTTGTACAGATTTCAGCAATAATTTTAGGCAGACATCCACAATATAAAATCCGCCATACCTTCTTCCCCTTGTGACTTCAGCGAATTATCTACGCTCTGCGAGAACAAGTGTACTAACACCATTCCATGCGACATTCCTTTTATAACAGTTAACGAAGTTTATAACTATCTTATTGATCTTAAAGATAATAACTCATCGGGACTTGATGGAATCAGTAATCGAATACTGCGTTATGCTGCACCAGCTATTACTGATACACTAACATACATATATAATCAATGTCTCGCAAGGAGTTACTTTCCATCTGCCTTTAAAATCGCTAAAGTATACCCTCTTGTTAAACCTGGTTCATCAGATAATAGCAACCTTGGTAACTATAGGCCCATTTCGCTTATATCATCGCTGTCCAAACCACTGGAAAAACACATACACAAAACAGCAATGGAACACCTAGCTAATAATGACCTGCTTGTTGATAGTCAGTCGGGGTTTAGACCAAAGCATTCATGCGACACAGCCTTAACAAAAATGATAGAGAACTGGCATCCAAACATCAATAACGATAACTTATGTGGAGCAATCTTTGTAGACTTTAAAAAAGCATTCGATATGATAGATCACTCTATTTTAATCAGAAAATTAGAAACAATGAAAGTAAATCTTAAGCTGGTGAAGTTAATTAAATCATTTCTGACAGACAGACAACAAGTGGTGTCTTACAATAATTCTTTGTCCAACCCAACTGTTGTCGATATCGGTGTTCCCCAGGGCTCTATTCTCGGCCCTCTTCTCTTTGCCGTATACAGTAATGATCTTCCTCTGCACATCAAACACTCATCCTGTGACCTGTTTGCCGATGACTGTACTGTTTACACTAGTGACAAAAGTTGCGCCACACTAGAACTATCTTTACAAACTGATACACATAATATTATTAAGTGGAGCAACGAGAATCGAATGCAAATAAATATTAGTAAAACGAAATGTATGTTAATATCAACCAGACAAAAACTACAAAACTCGCAGAAAACAACACTTCAGCTCTACATTGGAACATCACTAATTGAAAACGTAAATGAACATAAAACTCTAGGTCTAACTGTTGACCAGCACCTAAGTTGGAACTCACATGTAAGTGCACTCACAAAGCTAACGGCACAAAAAGTTTACCAATTAGCCAAAATCAAACACTTCCTGGATGAGGGGGCAAGGAAAATGTTCTACACATCTCACATACAAACATACCTAGACTATTGTTCCACAATCTGGGATGGTTGTTGTTGCGTGATAAATTCTCGCAACATCGTTTTATTACAATATCTATTTTATAACGCAAGGGCAACAACTGCTTGAAATTTATAGTCACTTTTCTCGGTAAGCATTTGTCTTCCCGCGTTGGTATTGAATGCAGTTAAGTTTTGAGCTGTGGTCTTTTTGCGCTGGACTGCGCATGACTGGTCTTGTTTTTTGGTCGATCGGTTTCCGCCCACCACTAGTGGAGTGAGCGATTTGAATGGCGAAAGAGATGCCTCGTTGAAGAGGGGATCTCCGCTATTTTTTGTTCTGTCAGGGATGTGTAGTCCTCTTAATGGATATTTCGTTTATTCGAGATAATACCTCTAGTGTTTCCCACATGCCGGGAGGCATAATATTTCTGTGTAGTTCCTGAAGGCAAGGTAAATTGACTTTCCATTAACTCTATCGATTTTTGGTCGTGAGCGATTTCGATTCATAGCCTGTCTTCGAAAGTCGTCGTCACGAGATGTTTTTCCCAGCTCACATGTCGCTGTATTGTACTGCATCGGTTGATGCATGTCCCAAGGACCATTACTTGCTACTTTGTTAAATGAACTAGGTTTGGAAAACCTTTATTATCTAGAGGATATTTTTGAGGACATTATTTATACTTCGGCAGACGTGTCTGTCTTGCTGAAGTCAGACTAAGGAGAGTGAACTGATCTCATACATCTGGTTATCTCCTGGCTGTTATAGAAAAGGATGGAGTTTTTCACCTGACTACATTTACAGCACTATGAAATATAACATGCATCTGACTCATCATTGTAATGCTGTCTACCGTCTATTGCTGTATTGAATGTTGCTGTGATAATGACTGTTTGATGTGCCTACATATTCGCGTAACCATTTTGTCACTGTGGCGTCCACAATAAATAATGAAGAAAAACGTCAACGGCTGTTACAAGAATCATTGACTTTATACGTCGTGAGTTTACTGACGTCCTATGTGGATTGCCCTGTTATTTTTGTATGAACATTGTTTGACTGAACACATCTGCACACTACACAAAACCAGACATGCGGATACCATCCATCATCATATGGCTTCACGCATCATTTGGTGGCCATAAGCTGGTTTGATTCTGGTACCAGCAAACACGGGGTCCCTTACCCACTTCATTTTCAACAAGAATTCATCAGCATCCTTCAAGAAATTAACATTCTTCAATACAGTCAACATCTTCAAAATTTTCAAAGTACTCGGCGTTGCCCGGTAAAAGTCAAAATTTCAACTTTTTGACGGAAACAAGAATTTGACAGTACCCGGCGTTGTTACATGTTGCCGGATAACTCGGACTGCTGGTATCTTTTACGCAAGTCAAGCAAGTTGCTGCTGTCAAGGTTCCAGTGCTGTCGTTTTTGTGAAGGTCAAGTGCCGGTTGAAACGGGTTGTTTTCTGAAGAAGGCCAAGTACCGATTTCCATCAACTTACTTTTGGATTAGAAGGTCAAGTGCCGAAACAACTCAACACACAGTAATTCAGAAGCTCTTGTACCATCGTGTTAGCAGTGGAAGCAGTTCAGATGTGCCATCATCGTTGGAGCTTCGCTCTTTAGGACGTTGATTGACATCCGTTTTGTCTGCTGTTCTACGATTGGAAGCCTATAAGTTAAGTGGCCTGTTTGTATGTAAACTGTGCCCTTATACTTCTGCTGAGTCTTCTGTGTATCATCTCATTCTATATGTTATATGTCTATATGTTATTTGTATATTTATATGTTTATATTTCAGCGGGTTCTCGGTTGGGTGGTGTCTCCGTTAGATTATGCCACGTCATAGAGGTCGTCTATTGTGAGCGTTTTCTGTAGGGTTTGCAAATTTCCGATACTGGAATTTGCTAAGCGACTTCTGTTGCTATTTATGTTAGCTGTGATGACATGTTTTAATATTGTTTTCGTTATTATTTCGCATTCTTTAGTTTTGTTTTGATTTGTTTGTATTTGTTAGCCCACTCTTGTCTATAATTTAGTTTCATACAACATTTTTGTTTATACACTGTGGTGTCATGTATTTTGTTTAATTATAGCGCAGATATCGTCACATTTTTTGTGATATTTCATTAATTTCTGCTTTATTTTTAGTTGATTTCTGCGAACGTTTTTGTATTGTTGCTGATCTTTGTTATTGTTTACATTGTTATTGTTTACATTGTTATTGTTTACATTGTTTGCATTGTTTACATTTTCAATGTTTACATTCTGCATGTGTTTACATAGTCATTGTTTACAGTTATAGTAATTAGTTAATGGGGTATGCTAATGCACTGTTACTACTACACTGATGATAAATGAATGATGAATAGTGTCGTGCACTATTGAATGAGAAGTGCACTTATGATCAAGAATTGAGTGCTGATATTTCATATACAAGTTCTTTGATTGGAGACTTGTTTCCCACAGAGACTGGGATAATATAATGTGATGTGAATATACAAGTGCTTAATTAAGACTTGTTACACTTAGGTTTGAAATAAATTAGTTAATTATTTCAGGTTTTGGACTCATATGTTAGACAACATGTCTACATTTGAGCACTTTATTGAGCAGGGTAAATTGCTTGGGAAGACTGGTGATACGTTAGAAGAATTTGCAACTGCTCGATATGATAAAGCAATGGAAGCTGAACAAAAGAAACTGCAGATGCAGGTGGATGAAAAAAGATTCCAAATGGAAATGGAAAAACAAAAAAGGGAATCAGAAGCTGAGGAGAGAAAACTCCAGCTACAGCTAGAGGCTGAGAATAAAAGACTTGAAAAAGAGGCTGAAAATAAAAGACTTGAAAAAGAAGCTGAAAATGAAAGACTTCAAAAAGAGGCTCAGGCTGAGGAAAGAAGATTACAGAGAGAGTCTGATGAGAGGAAAGAGAAAGCAAAAATGGAACATGAAGAAAAGGTCTTAGCTTTAGAGTTGGAAAAATTGAAATTGACGAGCATGAGTAATGGTAATGATTCAAACAAGGGTTCATCTTCTGGTAAGGCTAATAATGATACTTTTAAGATTAAGTTACCAACATTTAGTCCTTCCAGTCATGACATAATGTTCTATCTGGACAGATTTGAACAAGCATGTACAGCTCATAACATAGACAAAGCAAAATATGTTTATCAGTTATCAGGGATACTGACAGGTAAAGCTCTAAGTATATTAAATATGGTGGATGAACCTGACAAGAACAATTATGAGGTTGTCAGGGCCGCTTTGTTAAAGAAATATCAGCTTAACGAAGACGGCTATCGTCTACAATTTAAAAACATGTTACCTGAAAATGGAGTTGAATTCTCCGAGTTTATTGCAAGAATACGCATTACTTTCTCACGATGGGTTGAACTATCTAAGACGGAAAAAACTTATGAAGGACTTATGGACTTAATACTTAGAGACAAAGTCATGTCGTCTGTCAATGAGTCTTTCCTTGCTTTCCTTCATGAACGTAAACCTAAAACAATAAAAGAAATGGAAGATTTCTGTTGCCAATACGTAACTGCGCACCCACACATAACCATGGGTAACTCTAAGGTGAAAGGAGGTTTACCAGTTGCTTCGGCAGCTCCGTATGGCCAAAACTTTGCTCGTAGATTCCAACAAAATTTTGATAGAAAGAGTAGCGGTAATTTCTGTCAAAATCATGGAAATCAATTTCATGGTGATTCTTCTTCGAAGAATTGGAGACAACCTGATAGTACTCGTTACTATCACCCTAATAATTATAAGCATTTCAAAAGAGGATATGGTAATAGAGGTTATTCCTGCCGAAGACCTCAGAACCAAACAAATAGATGTTCGCATCAATGTGAACATGATAGTAATCGTGGAAACTGGAATTCGAACCAGGATAACAATTACAATAGAGACAATAATAACTGCAGAGATAATAATAACTCTGATAACTTCAGAGGTAATAATAGTCGGGGTAGATCTCAACACAAAAAAAAGAGATATCAGCAGGCTAATGCTGTACAACAGGAAACTGAGGGAGCCTGTAATCATGTTGTTGATAGTAAAAACTTTGACGCTGTCACTGGTTCTGCTTTTGACTTTGAGAGAGCAAACAAATGCCCCCAATGCAGTACTTTATTCGAACCGGGTACCATAACTACTTTGAGTTGTGGTCACCCACTTCCCGCTCTTCCTGCTGCTGTTGCGCATGACGGGAGGGGTTCTTTAATTCTACATAAGGGTCTTGTTAATGATACTCCGGTCTCACTACTTTTCGATTCCGGATGCACCACTATTGGTGTTAGACAATCGCTTGTAGATCCATCTTGTGCTACAGGAAGGGTTATTAAATGTGTCACATTTGGCGGCACTCTAGAAAAATATCCTACTGCTGTAATTCGCATTGCCACTCCTTTCTTTACTGGAGATGTGCATGCTTGTCTCTTACCTAATCCTATTGCGGACCTTATTATTGGTCGTATTCACGGAGTTAGGGAGTGTACCCCACAGCAGATTGCTGCTTGGGAAGATAATAACATGCAAGCTACAAATGCAGTAGTTACAAGAGCACAAGCTCTACAAACACCCGAAACTTCACTGAATAGTGATAATGAAGTTGATAGCCAAGATAGTCACTTAGTAATCACTCGTGACTCTTTCATAAAATTGCAAGAAGAAGATCCTTCTTTAAAAAAATTCTTCGTTCTTGCGAAGAAAGGTGATCCGAATCAGGATACAAATAGAAAATCTTGGATTGCAATGAGAAACGGCGTACTTGTACGTATGGTACAAGATTCGACTACGTCGGCACATTCGCAAATTCTTGTTCCCAAGAGCATGAGAGTGCAAATATTACAACATGCTCATGACTCGCAATGTGCTGGACATATGGGTTTTTCCCGTACGAAGTCGAGAGTCCTTGCGGCTTTCTTTTGGCCTTTTGTCAATAAGGACATTCGTATTTACTGCCGATCATGCAAGGTATGTCAGGAGGTCAAATCTAGAGGACCACGACATGCTGCGCCTATCCAGGCTGCTGACATTCCTATTCGGCCGTTTCAGAAAATGGCCATAGATATTATTGGCCCTTTTAAGGTCAAGTCGGCCAGAGGACATCAGTTTATCCTTACATGTGTCGATATGTGCACACGTTGGCCAGAGGCTATTCCTCTTAAGAGCATATCTACTACAGATATCGCAGATGCTCTTTGGTTGATATTTTCTCGCTTGGGGTTCCCCAGAGAAATATTGTCAGACCATGGCACTCAACTCATATCTGACACTATGTCACAGGTAATGTCTACCTTACATATTGAACGATCTCTCAGTAGTATCTACCATCCTATGTCTAATGGGTTAGTTGAGCGTCTGAATAGAACGCTCAAGACTTTGCTTGGTAAGATAACTGAAGATCATCCTCAAGATTGGGACAGGGTTTTACCCGCGGCTCTCTTTGCCTATAGAGAAGTCCCTAATGAACACACAGGATTTTCTCCCTTCGAACTTGTCTTTGGCGCGCGTCCACGCGGCCCTATGTCTTTATTACACGATCTCATCACTGCCGATGATATTAGCGATGAAACTCAATCCTCATATGAGTATGTCATTGCTCTTAGACAAAAGATCATTGAGGCATGTAAGCTAGCAACTGCTTCATCAGAAATTGCTAAAGAGAAGGCAAGACAGTTTGCTAACAAGAATAGATGTCTACGACAACTTTGTCCAGGTGACAAAGCATTCGTCCTACTCCCCAGTAGGGAAAATAGACTTCTTATTGCATGGAAAGGTCCGTATGCAATAGTCTCTCGGATTTCCGATGTTGACTATGTGGTCGATATTGATGGAAAGCATAAAACTTTCCACATAAACATGCTTTCGGAATTTCACGAACGTCCGGACTATTTGCTGCCTATTTTCCAGGCAACGGATGATGCTCCTGCACCTCACGGTCATTATTCATCCCTGTCTGTCATACAGGATGAGGAATCTACCTTCTCTGATGTTAATCTTCCCCTTCCAGTGGTTCCATTACATTCTACGGAATCTTGGAAAAACGTTTCTGTTTCTCCTAATCTTTCTGGTGACGAACATCGACAAGTCTCGTCGATGTTACAAACATTTCAGGATGTTCTCACTGACATTCCTGGACACACAGATGTCATAGAACATGACATAATTCTTACCGACAATAATCCAATTAGGGTTAGGCCTTATCCTATTCCTATACACTTTCAGTCGCAAGTGGAAAAGGAATTGGATGAAATGATTCAATTAAATATAATTGAACCATCGACTTCACCATATTCTTCTTCCATGGTTATTGTCCGGAAGAAGGATAAGAACATACGAATTTGTGTTGATTATCGCAAATTGAATCAGGTCACAAAGTTCGATGCTGAACCGATGCCTTTGTTAGAAGATCTACTGATTAGACTTTCTAATTCTAGATTCTTCACTAAACTTGACTTGTCTAAAGGTTATTGGCAAGTGCCTTTAGCAGAGCATGCCAAACCTCTTACTGCTTTTTCTACACCTAGGGGTCTATTTCAATGGAATGTTATGCCTTTTGGTCTCATGAACGCCCCTGCCACTTTCGTTCGCATGATGCGTCGAATTCTGTCACATCGTTCGGATGTCATCGCATACTTAGATGACATCTGTCTCTTCAGTGATACCTGGGAAGATCACTATTTAGGGTTATATGACTTACTGTCCACTCTACGTGAGAATAATTTGACAGCGAAACCTTCTAAAGCTTTTGTTGGTTTTGGTGAAATCTCTTTCCTGGGTCATCGTGTTGGTCATGGTCTCTTGAAGACAGAAGACCACAATACTTCCAAAATACTGAACATCTCTGTTCCTAAAACGAAGAAACAAGTTAGGAGTCTCTTAGGTTTAATTCAATTTTATGGGAGATTTATTCCAAATTTATCTTCGATCATGGCACCTCTCTCAACATTGTTGAAGAAAGGTTCGCCTAATCTGGTCCGTTGGTCTGAAGAATGCCAATCTTCACTAGACCAAATCAAGAATATATTTTCTTCTCCTCCCATCTTAAGATTACCTACTCTTGATAGGACTTTTGTTCTTCGGAGTGATGCTTCATCCACTGGGATTGGAGCAGCACTGATGCAAGAATATGCAAATACTCTGCATCCTGTTATGTACATTTCTAGAAAACTAAATGCGGCAGAGAGGAACTACTCGGTTTTAGACCGTGAGTTGTTAGCGATGGTTTGGTCAATTCTAAAGCTACAAAGATTCCTCCTGGGCGCACATTTCATTCTAGAGACTGATCAGAAAGCTCTTACAGCTATTCAGACTAAGAATTTGAAGAGTTCGAGATCCACTCGATATGCTATAGCTCTTCAACCTTTTCACTTCACGGTACGAGCTATCCGTGGTGCGGATAATGTGATGGCTGACATTTTGTCTAGATGCCCACATGACTCCAACTAATACTTCTGTCCTATATTTCCATATATTACAGAGTCATAACACACCTATATTTCTACAATAGATTAGCACATCTGTACTTACTTTATATGTACACACTATCGTGCTTTGTTGTCATCTTCTTCTGTTCGTTTTTTAAGATGATAGAGGAGGACTGAGTAGTTAATATAAGGGCCGTTAGTTTACTAAACAGCCACAATTATTAATAATGTATTGTACCTTATGAAGCATATTAGTTATTAATTAGCATTATATTGCTTGTACTTTCTCAGAATGTCATTGTTGAGCTGAGGACTTACCTTACTAGTATCAAGCATGACGAGTTCTAGATTGTGTACTTACCCTCGGAATACCAGAGCATATGTCCTGGATCGTCATGTAGTTTAACTTTACTATGTACTTATGTCATTACATGTCAAAGAATGTACTATTTAAATTTTCCTATCAGATTTGTACATCCATTTTTAAAGACAATATTAGAGTATGCTGTTTAATGATGATTATGGTAACTTGCATACGTATATTGTGTTTACATGCTAACGTGATGTGTGTTGGTGACACCTCCCCGATGTGAATATTTTTTGAGACATATTTATTTTTCTGTTGAGGTATATCCTCACCAGACACTCTATATTTAGCCTCATGTTAGGCAATTTAATTAATTATCAGCGCATAATTCGTGCGTTTTGAGCCGCTTATCGCATGCTCTTTGATATTTAAAAAAAAAAAAAAATGTTCCACATTTTTTTTTATCGGGAGGAGGTGGTGATATGTTGCGTGATAAATTCTCGCAACATCGTTTTATTACAATATCTATTTTATAACGCAAGGGCAACAACTGCTTGAAATTTATAGTCACTTTTCTCGGTAAGCATTTGTCTTCCCGCGTTGGTATTGAATGCAGTTAAGTTTTGAGCTGTGGTCTTTTTGCGCTGGACTGCGCATGACTGGTCTTGTTTTTTGGTCGATCGGTTTCCGCCCACCACTAGTGGAGTGAGCGATTTGAATGGCGAAAGAGATGCCTCGTTGAAGAGGGGATCTCCGCTATTTTTTGTTCTGTCAGGGATGTGTAGTCCTCTTAATGGATATTTCGTTTATTCGAGATAATACCTCTAGTGTTTCCCACATGCCGGGAGGCATAATATTTCTGTGTATTTCCTGAAGGCAAGGTAAATTGACTTTCCATTAACTCTATCGATTTTTGGTCGTGAGCGATTTCGATTCATAGCCTGTCTTCGAAAGTCGTCGTCACGAGATGTTTTCTCAGCTCACATGTCGCTGTATTGTACTGCATCGGTTGATGCATGTCCCAAGGACCATTACTTGCTACTTTGTTAAATGAACTAGGTTTGGAAAACCTTTATTATCTAGAGGATATTTTTTGAGGACATTATTTATACTTCGGCAGACGTGTCTGTCTTGCTGAAGTCAGACTAAGGAGAGTGAACTGATCTCATACATCTGGTTATCTCCTGGCTGTTATAGAAAAGGATGGAGTTTTTTCACCTGACTACATTTACAGCACTATGAAATATAACATGCATCTGACTCATCATTGTAATGCTGTCTACCGTCTATTGCTGTATTGAATGTTGCTGTGATAATGACTGTTTGATGTGCCTACATATTCGCGTAACCATTTTGTCACTGTGGCGTCCACAATAAATAATGAAGAAAAACGTCAACGGCTGTTACAAGAATCATTGACTTTATACGTCGTGAGTTTACTGACGTCCTATGTGGATTGCCCTGTTATTTTTGTATGAACATTGTTTGACTGAACACATCTGCACACTACACAAAACCAGACATGCGGATACCATCCATCATCATATGGCATCACGCATCAGTTGTTCCATATCCAACACAAAAAGGCTTCATTCACTTCAAAAACGCGCAGTGCGCCTAGTTGCTGATAAACACCAAACACATTGTACAGATTTATATAACTATCTTAAAATATTACCCCTTAGAAAGCGCTTCCTATTTAACAAAGCTAAATTCGCTCACAAAATCTTGTCACAGAATGCTCCAACGTATCTGTGGCCTCTTTTAAAATTCAATGAAAAACGTAGTAACCGCTTAAACCAGTTACAGGTACCCAAGCCCAGGCTAGATTTGTTCAAGAAGAGCTTGGCTTACTCAGCTGCTCATCTTTGGAACAATCTTCCACATGATCTTAAAAACATGCACAGTCCCTACTCATATAATCGTAGACTGTTCAAATACATTATGAGTGCCAATTATATGCCGCCCTAAGGGATTATATTTCGAATTATTATCTAATATACTGTATGGAGGGTCTAATGATCTAGTTTTTCATTTTAATATATCTTACTTCTTAATTGTAATCAAATACTGTAAATGTATGCTTTTATACTACTTATAATGTTGCATCGCCATTAAACTAACACCTTAAGTATGGAGAATGTCTGAATAACTAGCAATAAAAGATGAATAAGAGGAAGGGCAAAATGTAAGACGGGCCTATATGCACGATTCTTATCTATCAGTCAATACCCTTTACCTCCCTAAGGAGCATAGGTCATAACGCTGGATCTCGTATAGTAGAGGCGTAAACAATTCACTCCCTGTGGCAGTATCTGTTTGGGACTCAAAGCTGCTCACCTGTGGGAACATTTTCCGCATGTGCTGACAACACACTAAGTCCCAGGTCATTCAGCAGCGGATTCCCAAAATGTCACGAGTTCTTATTATATACCACCATAAACTATCTATCTATCTATCTATCTATCTATCTATCTATCTATCTATCTATCTATCTATCTATCTATCTATCTATCTATCTATCTATCTATCTATCTATCTATCTATCTATCTATCTATCTATCTATCTATCTATCTATCTATCTATCTATCTATCTATCTATCTATCTATCTATCTAATCTATGTATTAATGTTTATTTTTATTTTTATTTATTTTATTTTTACATTCATTATTATTATTATTATTCTTTTTTAATGTTATAAACGTACTTTAATTATGATGATTATTGCAAATGTAATATTACTTTTATAATGATAAATGCCTTAATTATGCTTAAAGTAAATGTGAGGATGAAAGGATATAGTATATATGATGAGAGAGAGAGGAAGGGCAGAATGTCAGACGGGCCTGCGTGCCCAATTCTTAACCCTTTGAAAATAAAGTTCGTTCGTTCGTTCGTTCGTTCATTATCATCATCCACCATCATCATACATCATCATCATCCTCCACCATGCTCATCATCAATCATCCTCATCATCCACATCCTCCTCATCCTCCATCCATCATCCTCATCATCCTCCATACATCATCCACCATCCTTCATCCATCATCCTCCATCAATCATCCATCATCCATCCTCCTCCATCCATCACCCTCCTTCATCCATCATCATCATCCGTCATCATCATCCATCATCATCCTCATCCTCCTCCATCATCCATCATCCTCCATCATCCAATCTCCTCCATCCTTAATCATCATTCTCCATCATCATCCTCCACCATCGTCCACCTCCATCCTCATCATCCTCCTCATCATCATCACCCATCCTCATCATCATCCTCCATCCCTGTCATCATCCTCCATCTTCCTCCTCTATCCTCCTCCTCCTAAATCCTCCATCCTCCTCAATCCTCCATCCCCTCCTCATCCTCCTTCATCATCATCATCATCATCATCATCATCATCATCATCATCAATCATCATCATCATCAATCATCATCATCATCATCATCATCATCATCATCATCATTCATCATCCTCATCATCATTCATCATCCATCATCATTCATCATTATCATCATCCATCACTCTCATCATCCATCATTATCATCATCCACCATCATCATCCATCATCATCATCATCCATCATCCTCATCATCAATCATCCTCATCATCCACATCCTCCTCATCCTCCATCCATCATCCTCCATACATCATCCACCATCCTTCATCCTCCATCAATCATCCATCCTCCTCCACCCATCACCCTCCTTCATCCATCATCATCCTTCGTCATCATCATCCATCATCATCATCCATCATCATCCTCATCCTCCTCCATCATCCATCATCCTCCATCATCCAACCTCCTCCATCCTTAATCATCATCTTCCATCATCATTCTCCATCATCATCCTCCACCATCGTCCACCTCCATCCTCATCATCCTCCTCATCATCATCACCCATCCTCATCATCATCCTCCATCCCTGTCATCATCCTCCATCTTCCTCCTCTATCCTCCTCCTCCTAAATCCTCCATCCTCCTCAATCTTCCATCTCCTCCTCATCATCATTCATCATCATCATTAATCATCATCATCATTCATCATCTTCATCAATATCATCATCATCCATCATCATCATTATCATCGTCATCATCAACATCATCAATCATCATCATCTTTCATCATCATAATCATCATCAATCAATCATCATCATCATTCCATTCATCACCATCATCATCATCATCCAGACATTTACAAGACCTGTTAGCTGTGATTTGCGTGGCATTGTGTGTTGTATGATGCTGTTGCCAGCCCCACTCACAACTTCATACGAGTCGCTTTGTTCGACAAACCTCAGGGCGGAGCAGTCCTCTTCTTTGTTTGTCTTATCAGAGATCCAAGGAAACTATGTGGGAAGATAAATGATAACAGACAAAATATATAACTTTACAACTGTGACCCTTGTGTCAGTTAGGCCTATATCTCTGTTTGTCATGATCATATCCATCTTATTTAGTACGTGACAAGTTAATTCAATATGTGTAAACAAATATAGGAGGATATTGTAAATCTAGAAGATAAACAATAATAATAATAATTGGCATTGAATCAGTTTTACAATTGAACGATACAGACATAAACAACAGGACGGTTTGGGGGCTTACCTTTCATTAGCCAATCAAAATATAAATAAATTAATTAAATGAAAACTGTTATTGAATCATGGACCCAATGATTCATGGGGAATGAGAAAAAGAAGTCATAATGCTTTCTTCAGTCACTTACTAACTGAAATACTGAGCCTCTTTTTTTTCCACTATTCACTTTCAGGCATCAAGATCTCGACAAATACTGCACTGACATGTTTGTTTCTGCCATTTTGGTTGGAGCTGTGTCGTCTGTAAACAACAGAGTTGTATCTCCAGAAAGAGGCTCTAGGTTGGCAGAAAGTCTTGGTATACCATATATGGAATGCACCCCGGACGACGAGGTCATGACCTCAGCGGTAGTTCAGAGGTTAACGGAGACGGTGAGAAAAGTGGGATTACGTAGGACTTCTTTTGCGATTTCAATCAGGCCTCGGGGGTTACGAAACAAAAAATCACCCGAAACATTAGACACAAATATGTGTGTTTGTGCTTAAGTAAATAACAGTGAAATATGTGTATGGGTGTTTGTATGTATAGGCCTATATATTATTAAAGAACATTACATTTCTTTTTCATTTGCAGTGTTCTGTAAAATTGTGATACAGTGTTTTGTTTTACGTTAACCAAAGAAAAAGTACGCTGTAACGAACTGTATGTTATAGATGTACATGTTATGCTAAAATAGCGTGGAGATTAATTCAAGAAAAGCCCCGTCAGCGTTTCGTGGAAATACGGAAAAGAAGAACATTGCACCGTGAAGACTAACTAGAACAAAATAATGCGTATGCCTTGCAATCTTTTCAAAGTGCTTATTCGGGAAAATACGGAAACGGCGGGAAATGCACCGTGAAAGCTAACTTGAACATCCATTTAAAAAAAGAGCACGCAGATCTTTCATTTTTTTTTTCAGTGTGCATGGACCATTGGCCATAAGTCATGACACGTCAAAGATCCAATAAATCTGGAATGGAATATAGAAGTAACGAAATGACCACAAAAGAATTAGTTCCTTCATCAGGACATGTAGCAGAAAGATGACAACATACTTATTTCCAGTTCTGTTTTGGCGGGTTACTTGCTCTTATTGTACTATTTCACTAACCTTTAAGGCACTTTCGTTATTTCAAATGAAGCATCTTAATAAACTTGTCATTTACAAAACTGCGTGCGCCAGGTATTCAAGGTTGTTGGTTTTTTCTGATTAAAGCGTAATTATGTGTATTAACATATGCTTTACAGGGCGCCCCGTGGAAGTTCCTGGGGACCTCTGGGAAGACAGGGACAGAACAGAACTATAGCTCCCTCAGGGATGTCATAAGTGGCGCTGATAAGAGGTTTCTAGGGCTGCAAACCTCATCATGTAATAGAAAATTAACAAATAAAAACGCGAATACGTTTTATGACTATGATTATAGAAAATAGACAGAATAACAGAAATATACGTACTTTGGCAAACTGTATAGATTTTTTGTTAGTCATAAATGTATGCTTGGGTAGAATAGAAGGATTGAAATAGTATTGCATTGTCACAAACGTGGACATGATGTCAAGAACCATATAGCTGGCAGTGGAGCATGAGACGACAAGTAGATGCTGGCGATAGATAAGACGCACACTGATGACAGCTGTTAATAACATTACCAGACAGTTTTAGCTCTGGAAACCCCAGGGTAAGATTAATACAGGGTGTTGCACCTCTTTTTGCACACCACAATGTGTTCATTATATTGAAAAGTTGAGGTGTTCAACAAGAGGGTTGCTAAGCGTAAAATAAAGTATTACGCAATTGCGCGAGCAGAGCAACGGCAGTTGACATTTGGAGGTGTCGCCAGCCGGACAGGCTGTGCTATATGTGTGTTCTCTTGCTGCCGCTACGTCCGTCATACTTGTGTATAAGGAAAGTGTTTGTACCTAATTGACAGTGTGGACAACTCGGCATATATTTGACATGTAAACAGTGCGGAAATAAGCAAACAACGCAGTTTGCTGTAAATATCTAACACCAAGGACAGTCAGTTGTGAATAGCAGTATGGTGTAAATTACCCAAAGAAATTGAAAATACAATTAGACTACATATTGACAATTAGGATGAACAGGATAGAGTCATTGCCGAGATGGTGGATGAGGGCAGGCAATTGAAGATCATTTGATGTTATCTCCTTCTCATATTTAAAATAAAATATATAATAATAGCAAAACAAGATTCAAATAATAAACACAGTAATCCTTTATATTAAAGGATAGAATTCTCTTCTCGTACTGAGCAAACAATCACCTTGTCAATTAGTTGATTGGCTCTGTTGTCTCTACAACTCCACTCACGTCTGCGCGGGATATTGCATCCACAGCATCCACGTGACGTGTGAAAATGTATATACTCATTCATTTCATTAATTAACCTTCATCTTCCATGGAGCATGGGCGTTCAACTATATTATCCTAGACTTCCTGTACTTTGCCATCCTTTTAAGGTTCTTTCACGTCTTCGTTATCCTTTTATTGTCTGTTTACAAATGCCATCCTTCTGTTAACCAGGTCCATCTATGTTTGTTGTTCGTCCATCACGTAACCAGGTCCATCTATATTTGATGTTCGTCCATCACGGGTGATGAAGACCACTCTGTTAACCAGGTCCATCTATGTTTGTTGTTCGTCCATCACGGGTGATGAAGACCACTCTGTTAACCAGGTCCATCTATGTTTGTTGTTCGTCCATCACGGGTGATGAAGACCACTCTGTTAACCAGGTCCATCTATGTTTGTTGTTCGTCTATCACGGGTGATGAAGACCACTCTGTTAACCAGGTCCATCTATGTTTGTTGTTCGTCCATCACGGGTGATGAAGACCACTCTGTTAACCAGGTCCATCTATGTTTGTTGTTCGTCCATCACGGGTGATGAAGACCACTCTGTTAACCAGGTCCATCTATGTTTGTTGTTCGTCCATCACGGGTGATGAAGACCACTCTGTTAACCAGGTCCATCTAATGAGTCAAAGAAAGAATAGGTCTACGTCTCCATCATACATGTCGTACCAGGCCACTAATATAGGATTATGCATGTGGCTGGCAACCTCATCATGCCAAAGAAAATGCTACAACAACTACAGCAGCAAGAGCAAGGGATCTAGTTGCCATGACAGCTCCATGCTTCATTGGGAGCAGGACGGAGAATAGAGGTGACATTAGGGAGATACCACTTCAAATATTCTATTCTCTGCTAGCATCCATTCATCAATTTTACCAAAAAAATTTTTATACACCCAATAAAATATATGACATAATGATTTGTGGTGCATCACTTTAAGTGTAAACTGTATAACGAACCTTATACGGCAAATACGGTACAACATTGTGCAATAGTGCACGGAACAGGAGGGCTATGTACAGGATAATTGGTGGCCTTTACGACTGTCACACAGTTTTAGACCCTATCTCTCTCTCTCTCTCTCTCTCTCTCTCTCCCTCTCTCTCTCACTCACTCGTTTAGTCGATCGTTTTATCTATTTATATCACTGTCTCCATCGCTCCTTCTTCAATAGATATTTACTCAGCACCGTATCTTACCCTCCTCTTATAAAACTGAAACAGAACTCGACTTTTACGTAGTCGTAGTAGCTAAAAAACCTCTACACCTCACGGTGGAAGGGGAACGACTAAGTAAGTAAGTAGTAGCTAAAGCAGCGGCAAGCAGCCAATGAGATGTGGGAATCTACTTTAGAAACATTGAGATCTGCACAGATCTATTTTAATATAACCATGTCAGTGTTCAGAGTATTGGAAATATGGAATAAATGAAGTCTATGTAAACCTTTTATCTCTGACGGACGATCAGCCTCCTACAATTCCAGTCAACAGAGAGATGGAAAACTCAAATAAATATGCCCGACACAAGTATCATTCGTGGAAAAGCTCTACGGAGATTCAAAAAGCCTCAAACTGATTACTGCTTTCTTTGAAACATTCAAGCAGACGTCTGAGAGTGCACAAAGAAGAAGAAACTAAATGATATTTGACTGAATGTTAACTTGACGTCACAGAAACCACCACGTTATTATCTCATGTGGTTCATGATTAAAGTCTGTGTTTGTTAACTAGCTTGTGAGTTTTCACTGGGACGTAAGGAACAAGTACCGATAATTCTGGAGATACTGCACTTGTTGATGATGGCGGAAGTGGGTTAGTCCGACATTTATTTAGCTTTGCAATTCTTTCTGTTCTCCCTCGCCGTCACCTAGGATCTACCAAACCATCCATTCCATTATGATCTACAGGTAGTACACGATCTACCGGTTCCCGACCCTTCGTCTAAATAAATTAACCAAGCTGCACGTGTCACGTGTAGACAATAGTCTAATTATAGCCACCAGATTGTTGTTTCGTTTTTAATTATGTCACATGTACATAATAATCGTTATCCTGTTGAATTATGTATATATCCGCTTATATACACACACATATGTATATATGTGTGTGTATGTATATATAATCATAAGAATGTACTACAGATAACACTAGTCAACAACCAAAATGTACCAGAAATGAAAATAGCTGATCTTAACTAATTTTGGTGTGCTGAAAACGAAAATGACATTTAAAAATGTTGATTGGCTCTAGTTTTCAAGATATATGCTACTAGTTTATTTAATTACGGTCAATTTATATATATGACACAACTGTTGTGGGCGATTGCATAATCTTTTCTAATGACCAATAAAAATGTAACTAGAAGTTGATGATGCAATACTACCTATGATTACATCACCTTTGGGTATAAAAATCGTATCTCTGATAAAATTTTGCCATTAGTTAGTGCATTTGTCCTTATCAAAAGTTTCATAGTTAGAAATGCATAGGACATGTGTGAACAGTGCTAATAATTTCTGTTATATATGTGGTGAGGTGACATTTCTATAACAAAAACGAAATATAACTAAAGTGATTAAGAAGGCATACAGTTTGTATTTTGGCTGCAGAATAGGGGATCAAGATAAGAGCTGGGCGCCACACATATGCTGCAATACCCCAATTTTGAGCAAACTACATCCACTAAACCACACTTAATAACCCAAGGTGAACTGAATGATCTTGTAAGAGATCTGAATTTACCGAAGAACAAGGCGGAGCTTTTGGGTTCCAGATTGCAACAGTGGAATCTCCTAGCAGAAGATGTTACAATTTCTGTGTATAGGAACCGCCAAAAGCCGCTTATTACATTCTTTTTTAAAGAGGGTGACCTTTCTGCGTGCCACAACATTTCTGGTTTAATGGCAGCCCACAAAATCAATTACATACCAGAAGAGTGGAGGCTTTTCATTGATTCATCTAAGACGAGTCTTAAAGCTGTTTTGTTGAATAATGGTAATGTGTTACCATCAATTCCAGTTGGTCACGCAGTTCATATGAAAGAAACTTATGAAAACATTAATCAGCTTTTGAAGTGTATAAACTATGATCATCATTATTGGTCACTTTGCGGTGACTTAAAAGTGGTTGCTCTTTTGCTTGGACTATAGGGTGGATACACCAAGTACTGTTGCTTTCTCTGTGAGTGGGATAGCCGTGCACGAAGTGACCAAAATATCAGAAGACATTGGCCAATCAGGCAGTCATTGCAGCCTGGCAGTAAGAACGTTGAGAACCCAGCACTTGTCAACACCAGCAAGATTTTGTTGCCACATTTGCACATTAAGCTGGGTCTCATGAAAAACTTTGTCAAGGCAATGGAGAAACAGATGAGGCTTTCAAATACCTCATCAGAAAATTTCCAAGACTGAGTGAAGCTAAAATAAGAGAGGGAGTATTTGTTGGTCCGCCAATTCGAAAACTTCTTCATGATGACGAGTTTCTTTGCGTGTTGCATGGCGAGGAAAAAGCAGCATGGCTAGCATTTAAGTCAGTGGTGGACAATTTTCTTGGAAACAACAGATCTGATAATTACAATGAAATTGTAGAAAATCTCCTTCTGAAGTATAAGAGTCTTGGCTGCAACATGTCTTTGAAAATTCATTTTCTGGATTCTCATCTGGATTTCTTTGTCAAACTGTGGAGCGGTCACTGATGAGCATGGTGAACGATTTCACCAGGACATTGCTGCTATGGAGACAAGGTATCAAGGCAACTGAAGCCCTTCAATGCTTGCTGATTACTGTTGGACTGTGACAAGAGACACCTCATCGATTGACTACAAAAAGCAAGCAAAGAGAGCTCGAACAGCGACTGAATAATGATGGAATGGGTTCAAATGTGCCTTTTTAAAACATGATATGTGAACTTTAAATAATGTTTTTATTTTTTCTATCATTTTATGTTGAAATATCAATTAATTGAGTATGTAACCACAATTTTCATAATGCTAAAGTAGAAAGACTAGCTGTTCACCCCAGAGAATTAAACAAGTATACATTATTTGTATTACTATAATGTAAATTCATCATTTAAAAAAAAACCCAGAGCCAATTGGTGAATTTCATTATGATATTTGAAATCAGCATGTCAAAATCAATAAGAAATGGTATATTTAATTTCTGGTACAAATAACTTTTGAAAATTTGTTGACTAGTGTAATCCTTGTTAGATTACTATCATTAATGTAGACCGAAGTAGTCGGACTGCGATAACGGTAATAGCATACTAACTGTACACACAATCAGTGGCAGCTCGTTCTTAGGGGGTTATGTAGTTCATCCCCACCTGAACTTTAACACACAAAAAACAACTTTTCGTGCTGTAATAGTGACATATAAACATATCTACAGAGACATATCACAACACCTATGATTCAACATTTAATCTTACTCAAATTCTCTCTTCTACCAACTCTCTCGCTTCTAGTCCGTCCGTTCCCTTTTCCTTAATGTACGCCTCGTCTTCTCAACCTTTCTGAACTCTTTCATAAGCCATACCTAAGAATGCGAAATAATTGTTTTACGAAGCTTATGGTTCTGTAGCGAAAGGTTTTTCTAGTGTGATGATGATGGTAGAGAAGAAGTATAATTTCTCTCCAGAAAGTATGAAGTTCCAGTGCCAGAGAAGTACACTGGTATCACAATTGAGTTACGGCTGTGAATACTCTGAGCTGGACAATAGATTTAGGCTTCAGAAGTATACTGCGTTACTTTCGCTATAGTAACCCTATGTGATAATATAATTAAATTAGAAAAAGTAACTCAAAATTTAACAGTTAAAAATTTACCAAGTCAAATGAGTACAATTTCATAATTTATTATGTACGTCTATCTAGCCTTGTAATGAGAAATGGGTGTTGGAAGATGGTAAAATGTATGATTATTTATACTTACAAATTAAAATAAATAATAGTAAAAAATCGTGGATGTATCTTCCAATGAAATTATAACGTCTGTCACAGTAGTTTGATAATTCTTGCTAACTAGTCTCTAGCCTTTTTCATCATTGACAGGCGCTATTGAAACCGCTCACAGTATTTGTAGGATTGGATACACATACACTCATCTTGCATTACGCTACGTCTGTTCGAGGTTCATGAAACACACTGGTATTCAAACAGACTTTCCTTCAGCCCGCACTATAACTACGGGGGACTAAGGTGTTGAAGATTGTTTGACCACTAGGCTCCAGTTAGCAGGATCAAAGGTCCTCAAGTCTTTAGTTTATACTTGATCACGAACTCGATCATGAACTCAATCAGGAACGATCATAAAACTCGATCAGGAACGATCATAAAACTTGATCATAAAACCTGGAACAAAAGGTAATAGGTGGCCATGGTGTTCCAACAATCTCACTAACCACTGATGTTCATGAGGCGACCATGTCTTCAGTGTTTGTATATAAATGAATGATTCATGGTAGTATGTTACAGAGATAGCATGATAAGATAATGTCTACTGTGCAGAAGATAACAAAATACATGAATAAATCACATGTTATGATACATGGGTATGATATAACTTTTGCCTTCCACTTATGGATGCCAAGTCAATATGTCGGACATTGTTTTTCGAGCGTTAGATTCGATGAAGTAATTTGATGTTTTCGTTTATATAATTTGCACAGTTCGTGCCAACATCTTTATGTTTGAAGAAATTGACTGTTTCA
Organism: Oreohelix idahoensis; assembly: GCA_024509875.1. Classification (NCBI taxonomy): domain Eukaryota; kingdom Metazoa; phylum Mollusca; class Gastropoda; order Stylommatophora; family Oreohelicidae; genus Oreohelix; species Oreohelix idahoensis. The sequence goes on from JAMPIV010005523.1 coordinate 270,459, forward strand.
ACCTTAATATGTAGATACCTTGTGTGTATTTGCTTCGAGCGAGGACTTTTAAATTCACAAATCATTTCAGCGATCCCATCAGCCATCTTGGCTATTTTTGTGCAAGAATATGGTGACGTGAAATAAAAGTGATTAACGCAACTTCCGTCACTTAAAAACCAGCAAGATATTGAAGGTAATAAACAGGGGACCAAATTGGCCTTCAGAAGCTAATTTACTTGATTTCGTACAACTCGCTTCAGTGTTATTATAGCTAATTATCAGGAACAATGGCACACGTGAGCTCGGTCACCACTATTCGTCCTAAAACCAAAAAACAAAAAAATTACACATTAAACGTGACAAGAGCGCTGAAGAAAACGACCAAGATCACTAAAGATAACACCCTGTACACGCCTTCATTGAATATAACTTATAAAAACAACAAGCAGTGTGCCATACTAAATTTCTCCACATTGCTTGAGTATGAGGCACTGAGAAGTCTTTCAAAGATGTACTATGAATCGAATGCACTTATTGAATCAAGAACAGATGCTAGCGGTGCATATGTGGAAAATGTTATTTCCACTGAAGATGTTTTCCTCCATTTTTACAACACTTCTAACAAAATCATGATTCAGGGTTCAGAGACTGCTGTGAAAAATTAGATACAGAAAGATTTAAACAAATTATGGATAACTGCAACCACTGCTGGAGTCAGTTGACAGGCCATCTCACCCAACTTAGCTCTTCCCAACTTACCAGACAAATCTTCGCGTTGTCAGACACCCGTTGTCAAAAATGTAAAACTACATATGCCATGTATTAATGAATGCGACACGTTATCTCAAACTGAGCTGAAAACATCGGTTACAGCAGAAACAGAATATGGAATCACAGAAGCAGATCACCATTCAGTCACTGAATTTGTTGTTAGCGGTCCAGTACCAACATCACCACAACCCTTACAAGTAGCATTTCATCATGATTTATTTACAAGTATTATGTCTGAGATAGATTCACTTAGAGCAGAGCTGAACAGCCTCAGACAGTCGTATGAGAAGCTTCAGGCAGAACATACGGTACTTAAAAGTAGCTATGAAAAAAGCCAGCAGTATACGGTAGAGCTTTGTACACCACCAGAGAAAACGGACAAACTGTGTCAAAAACTGAAAAACACTAGCAACGAAACCCAGCAAACCATTACGCAACTAAAACTGCACCACAGCTGAGAAAGTGTCCTGGATTCTCCGAAATTAATTACAGACAATGCAGATACTGTTTGCAGAATCCCTGTAACAATTTCAAATCGGCACTCTCCGCCAAGACGAATAACTCACAGTGTGCGTTATTATCAGAAATCCAGTAATCAGAGCACACAGGTAACACTAGAACGGGCACGTCCTATCACAGGCTCCAACACAAGGATTCAGAATAAAGGGAAGCACCTTATTTTCGGGGACCAGAATGTCAAGGAATTACAAAAATCTAAATTGTTAACAAACGATATGGACTCGGTCACTGTTCGCTTCAAGAACTGGGCATCCACTCAGGACTTGCTGTCACTCCTTAAACGTTTTCCGTCTGATCCCACTTGTTGAGGATTGTTTCGGGGTTTGCAAGCATGTGAATGTAGGCCTCATTCGCATGGTTGCACCTCGAGACACCTCAATTGAATTAATACTGGAAATCGCGCAAATCGAGGTATGACGCGTCAAGCCTAGTGACCGCAGTTCACGTGTGGCCTGCGGGCATGATGGCAGTGTTTCAAATGTGTGGCCTAGCCACTTATGGAAAGTGTCTCAAAGGTGTGGCGTAGCCACTTACTCAAGTGTAGAACCGTTTGTGTTCTGGCTGGGAAGCCAATAGAAATATGTAAGTCTATGTATGGCCATAGAGCCGTCCGGCAGTGTTTCAAATGTGTGGCAGTCACTTATGGAATGTGTATAATATATGTGGCATGGCCACTGATGAAGAATATGTATAAAGTGGTATACCCACTGTGAATTACAAATAGCGTAGAAATCCGTGTAGATTATGCTGGAGAAGCTAATCAAGTCAAAAGTATAGGACCAGAGTGTCTAAAGAATAATCGCGAATAGCGTAGGATACGTTTCGCAAGGATATTATATTTATGGCAGTTAAAGCCTGGCTAGGAAAGCCAAAGTATTGAATAAGTGGACATAGACAGAATACGTGAATATGAAATAAGGATATCATTTCGTAATGATAATAATTCCACTAAACGGATTTGAAAGAGTTGGTTGCAGACTCAAGGACGCTATAGAATTAACGGTTAACACAGACGTGCAATGTCTGTAGGATGAACATTGAGTAGATCCTAAAAACTATGTTTTAATGCCAATATTAGTTGTGTGAAATCGTTCTGTTATTCATTTGGAAAAATGACATGTATTAAATATTCAGTCGTCAATGGAACTTGTTTTAATTGCCTGAATTATTCAAGTTTACTAATGTGCTGTGACTGTTGAGATAACCCTTGCAAGGTCAGTACAGACTATCACATTATTTACAAGATTACTCATAAAATAATACAACACTGCTGGAGAATTAATACGAAGTAATGAACGACACTGAATTAAATAATAATATTGAATCACACAATAACGGCTCTAAATCTGCAATTGAACTGTAAGCCGAAATGGTAGAGATGAATATAATACCTAAAGAATTATTGAAGAGCAACCCAATAACTCACGTCCAACGGGCTTCTAATATCTGGTGATAGAAGCGGCCCGTAACATCTGGTGTCAGAAAGTGTAGAATTCATCTTCTTCGTTACCCAATGCGACGAACTAACGTTCATGTGTCAGGCTCAAGTTGGGAAACATTTCGGTTGAAACAACTACAAGAACATTTCAGTTCGGAACGGTCAAAGTCTCAGTGGAAATTGAAAAGTTCGAAGAATTTTATTCAAGACGCAAGTCAAATCTGGCAACTCGAGTACACAGACAAACTAAGAAGGTCAAGGTCGAACCAAGTCTCCTCCTAACGGTCACTTTCGACGCTGATTCAACGTTATCTTATTCAATCAATTTATTGATCCTGAACCGACCCAGAGAACAGTGAAGAAGAGCCATACCCTTGCTGTACGCCCAGATCAAACGGAAAGGTATTCCGACAAACATTCGTTCGATACTAAATGTGAACGGATTTTCTTCAATCAATCGGACGCCTGCTGATCAATTGGAACGAGTCAAACAGCTGTGTGTGGGAATCTTGTTGTGGTTTTCACAAATCACAATGTCGGGATCATAATAAGATAAGTTCTTGTCTAAATTAGAGCTCCTCGCTCAAAGGTATTGAAATGTCCCAAGATGATCTAAACCAAATCACATCAAAATTCCATTCGTTATTCCCTAATGCGAAAATCTACTTCTCGTCCATTATTCCTCCAGTCAGAGCCCATTGACGCAAATCCATTGACGTCAACAATTCTAAACTTAAGAGGCACTGTGTCAGACACAACTATAACTTCATTGATCACTCCTCGTACTTCCTTGCGAAATCAGGAGCCCCTAAAAAAACATCTTTACAGCGGTGATATTGCCTTATCTACTGAAGGAATCAGCAAGCTGGCAACAAACATCAGGTACCCAGAACGCACCTTCAAAGGAGTCGGCCACACACCAGGATCTCAAAATCCAACCAGTCATCTATCAACAGTGAATACCTGCTTCTCGGATAGTAATTATGACCTTGACTTTCCACCATTACTTACTACTTCTAACAACACCCACTCAACATCATCTCATAATCAGGAACATCAAATCACACCTGTTCTTATAAATCGCGAAGTGCAGGGAACAGCTTGTGATGTCTCCCTACAGCAACAACCACCTATGTTTTCTGCACTTACTCAACAGGAACGATGTGATAGACTCTATCCTCAAAAGTGTACAAAAGAAGCAACTCAACAAACTCAGTCTTCATGTCCTGATACACTCCAACCATCAATGTCACAGACACAAGAAGCCTACCCCCGTCACCGCATTTGTACCATCTTCCTATGTATCAACATCTGTGCCCAACCTTTTCTAATTTCTCGCTACAACAAAGACTCTTGGACTATTTACCTTCTGCCGGGAGATCATACTGGTCAGCAGACTCCCATCCCACAACAAGAACACATGAATATCCCGCAACCACATTCTACCCCGTACATCATCCTTCACGTCCTAATCTACCAAATTTGTACTTTCAACAGCCCTGTTATCAATGAAATTTTAGTGATCATCAATTTCACAAAATATGGCTCCCACAATCACAACGGAATACCCAAATCGTCAGGGACTCAGGTTGGGACATCTGAATGTTTGTCATCTCTACAATGTGAGTAAATTGGCTGAAATTACTTCCATACTCTATAATAACAATGCATACTTTCATATTTTTGGTGTAACAGAAACTAGACTTAATGAACACATTTTTAACCAAGAACTGCAAATTATGAAATTTTCCTTCGGTATCCATCAATTAGGTTTGAAACTGGTGTGGCTGCCTATGTGCACACAAGCATCAAAGCTGTAAGACACGTTGATCTGGAATGTCCTGAAGTTGAATGCATGTGGCTGGAATTCCGACTCCCACACACTATCACACATGAACCGATAAAAAGGAAGAAAGGATGTTCGAGCGAATACTGACCGAGAAGAGTGAATAAAGGAAAATTCGACGAACGAAATAAGACTATTTCGTCACATAGCAATATAACATATAAACATGGCACAGCTATACGGTCTACATAAACATATAAGGAGGGGAAACCCGAGGCCTGTGAACAGTAAATAAATAAACAAACAACACACAAAGGTATGTTATCAGGCACTCAGTGAGAAATAAAGAAGACTTCTATGACCAGAAGTGATTGCGTCTATAATTAGTCTGGGTCGTCCTATGGTACATATCCGGGTCACGTGGGGTTCGCGCTAGACCTCTGTCAGTGAAGCATTATTTTTGTAATGCGGAGCTGGCAGAGTGGACAGTGGCGATTCGCTCCCGTGGCTAGGCGGTGGGTGCCGTTCGGAAGGTCCTGGTTCGATCCCGGTAAGCCTATCACTTCTGTTGTTTTTCTGTTGTCTGGTCTTCTACTTCTTTATTTCTAACTGAGTGCCTGATAACATACCTTTGTGTGTTGTTTGTTTATTTATATACGGTCTACATAATCCTTATGTTTGAGATCCCCGAGGAGCAGAAACCTTCACCATATACACGCCACCCTGTCTGTCCTACACTATGTCTTTTTTATACCTTTCCTTGTTGTAGCAAAGTTGATTTTGCTGGGGAGGTTATTATGGTATCCTAAAAGAATGAAAAGGTGTCTGCTATAACCGTGTGAGGTCAAGCACATGTAGGTCTCTGACTCTATAGATGATGATGATGATGAATTATATGCAGAGAACCTAACGCTACCTCCCTAGGTCTCACACGGTCAATCTTCTGGCTCTAGTGTATGGTGTATGGTGTACCTAGTGTCTAGGGGAGAAATGAATGATGGTACACAACAATCAAACACTTTAAGTTTCTATAAAAAGAAGTTAATAACTAGCAGTTAAGTTTTTCTTTGAACAATTATTTACAATTTATTTTGCCTGTCCATTCATAGCTTGTGGACAGGTCTTTGAAAATAAGGACAAGATAGTTTACAGAATAGAACAATTAAAAATGTTGGGACAATTTGCCCAATAACTAAAAGTTATTATGTATTTATAAATGTCCTTCCTGTTTGAAATATTACAGAGTCACTTTATTTATCTAACGGGAGAGTCACTGTATATGAGGGCTGTAGTTCATCCTACCCCCATAAAATTCCTGTGTAATATCTTGAAACACAAGAAAATGTCAGAGATGCCCCAGATGTTTTACTCTTCACCTGGGAGTCCTTGTTGTAAGATAATTCAATGGGTAGTTGCAGAAATTTCAAGTTCAACACTCGCCAAAGCTCCTACTGGATATTCGACAGCATATAAGTCTGGTTGGAGACTGGTTGGCGTTTATAAGCACTCAGCAGGTTTCCTGTCACCAGCCGGCAACAGGAACATAGACCCTCTGCAACAAAAGGACACCCTGGCCTTTTATCTCTGATCATTTATTCTAACACTTGATTCCCTACGTGGGTATGCGGTCAGCCTCGCGTGCCTTATAAATGCACTCGCCCCGAATTGTACAGGACTCCAACCTGGTTGTGACCACACCTCAAGTCCTTATAGTAGATACGCCACTGTACGTTCACATACTTTTCCTCCATACAATAATGTGGAGTAACCACATTTCCTGTGATATGATCTTCTCTTCTTTTCTTTTCACTTATATTTGTTTCAGGCATGTTAAACAGTGTTCATTGAACACAGAGGCTTGCTAAACTATTTTAATGCAATAACATGTCAACATAATAATAACAACATACATCAGTTAGACACCGTTTAATGTGAGGACTCAACAATGTCTGCTTCCGACATGTCCTTCACTTTTTCCCCAATAGCAGTGTTGCGTGATAAATTCTCGCAACATCGTTTTATTACAATATCTATTTTATAACGCAAGGGCAACAACTGCTTGAAATTTATAGTCACTTTTCTCGGTAAGCATTTGTCTTCTCGCGTTGGTATTGAATGCAGTTAAGTTTTGAGCTGTGGTCTTTTTGCGCTGGACTGCGCATGACTGGTCTTGTTTTTTGGTCGATCGGTTTCCGCCCACCACTAGTGGAGTGAGCGATTTGAATGGCGAAAGAGATGCCTCGTTGAAGAGGGGATCTCCGCTATTTTTTGTTCTGTCAGGGATGTGTAGTCCTCTTAATGGATATTTCGTTTATTCGAGATAATACCTCTAGTGTTTCCCACATGTCGGGAGGCGTGATATTTCTGTGTATTCCCTGAAGGCAAGGTAAATTGACTTTTTCATTAACTCTATCGATTTTGGGTCGTGAGCGATTTCGATTCATAGCCTGTCTTCGAAAGTCGTCGTCGCGAGATGTTTTCCCAGCTCACATGTCGCTGTATTGTGCTGCATCGGTTGATGCATGTCCCAAGGACCATTACTTGCTACTTTGTTAAATGAACTAGGTTTGGAAAACCTTTATTATCTAGAGGATATTTTTGAGGACATTATTTATACTTCGGCAGACGTGTCTGTCTTGCTGAAGTCAGACTAAGGAGAGTGAACTGATCTCATACATCTGGTTATCTCCTGGCTGTTATAGAAAAGGATGGAGTTTTTCACCTGACTACATTTACAGCACTATGAAATATAACATGTATCTGACTCATCATTGTAATGCTGTCTACCGTCTATTGCTGTATTGAATGTTGCTGTGATAATGACTGTTTGATGTGCCTACATATTCGCGTAACCATTTTGTCACTGTGGCGTCCACAATAAATAATGAAGAAAAACGTCAACGGCTGTTACAAGAATCATTGACTTTATACGTCGTGAGTTTACTGACGTTCTATGTGGATTGCCCTGTTATTTTTGTATGAACATTGTTTGACTGAACACATCTGCACACTACACAAAACCAGACATGCGGATACCATCCATCATCATATGGCATCACGCATCATTTGGTGGCCATAAGCTGGTTTGATTCTGGTACCAGCAAACACGGGGTCCCTTACCCACTTCATTTTCAACAAGAATTCATCAGCATCCTTCAAGAAATTAACATTCTTCAATACAGTCAACATCTTCAAAATTTTCAAAGTACTCGGCGTTGCCCGGTAAAAGTCAAAATTTCAACTTTTTGACGGAAACAAGAATTTGACAGTACCCGGCGTTGTTACATGTTGCCGGATAACTCGGACTGCTGTTATCTTTTACGCAAGTCAAGCAAGTTGCTGCTGTCAAGGTTCCAGTGCTGTCATTTTTGTGAAGGTCAAGTGCCGGTTGAAACGGGTTGTTTTCTGAAGAAGGCCAAGTACCGATTTCCATCAACTTACTTTTGGATTAGAAGGTCAAGTGCCGAAACAACTTAACACACAGTATTTCAGAAGCTCTTGTACCATCGTGTTAGCAGTGGAAGCAGTTCAGATGTGCCATCATCGTTGGAGCTTCGCTCTTTAGGACGTTGATTGACATCCGTTTTGTCTGCTGTTCGACGATTGGAAGCCTATAAGTTAAGTGGCCTGTTTGTATGTAAACTGTGCCCTTATACTTCTGCTGAGTCTTCTGTGTATCATCTCATTCTATATGTTATATGTCTATATGTTATTTGTATATTTATATGTTTATATTTCAGCGGGTTCTCGGTTGGGTGGTGTCTCCGTTAGATTATGCCACGTCATAGAGGTCGTCTATTGTGAGCGTTTTCTGTAGGGTTTGCAAATTTCCGATACTGGAATTTGCTAAGCGACTTCTGTTGCTATTTATGTTAGCTGTGATGACATGTTTTAATATTGTTTTCGTTATTATTTCGCATTCTTTAGTTTTGTTTTGATTTGTTTGTATTTGTTAGCCTACTCTTGACTATAATTTAGTTTCATACAACATTTTTGTTTATACACTGTGGTGTCATGTATTTTGTTTAATTATAGCGCAGATATCGTCACATTTTTTTGTGATATTTCATTAATTTCTGCTTTATTTTTAGTTGATTTCTGCGAACGTTTTTGTATTGTTGCTGATCTTTGTTATTGTTTACATTGTTATTGTTTACATTGTTTGCATTGTTTACATTTTCAATGTTTACATTCTGCATGTGTTTACATAGTCATTGTTTACAGTTATAGTAATTAGTTAATGGGCTATGCTAATGCACTGTTACTACTACACTGATGATAAATGAATGATGAATAGTGTCGTGCACTATTGAATGAGAAGTGCACTTATGATCAAGAATTCATTGTTGATATTTCATATACAAGTTCTTTGATTGGAGACTTGTTTCCCACAGAGACTGGGATAATATAAGGTGATGTGAATATACAAGTGCTTAATTAAGACTTGTTACACTTAGGTTTGAAATAAATTAGTTAATTATTTCAGGTTTTGGACTCATATGTTAGACAACATGTCTACATTTGAGCACTTTATTGAGCAGGGTAAATTGCTTGGGAAGACTGGTGATAAGTTAGAAGAATTTGCAACTGCTCGATATGATAAAGCAATGGAAGCTGAACAAAAGAAACTGCACATGGAAGCTGAACAAAAGAAACTGCAGATGCAGGTGGATGAAAAAGATTCCAAATGGAAATGGAAAAACAAAAAAGGGAATCAGAAGCTGAGGAAAGAAAACTCCAGCTAGAAGCTGAAAGATTTCAAAAAGAGGCTGAAAATAAAAGACTTGAAAAAGAGGCTGAAAATAAAAGACTTGAAAAAGAAGCTGAAAATGAAAGACTTCAAAAAGAGGCTCAGGCTGAGGAAAGAGGATTACAGAGAGAGTCTGATGAGAGGAAAGAGAAAGCAAAAATGGAACATGAAGAAAAGGTCTTAGCTTTAGAGTTGGAAAAATTGAAATTGACGAGCATGAGTAATGGTAATGATTCAAACAAGGGTTCATCTTCTGGTAAGGCTAATAATGATACTTTTAAGATTAAGTTACCAACATTTAGTCCTTCCAGTGATGACATAATGTTCTATCTGGACAGATTTGAACAAGCATGTACAGCTCATAACATAGACAAAGCAAAATATGTTTACCAGTTATCAGGGATACTGACAGGTAAAGCTCTAAGTATATTAAATATGGTGGATGAACCTGACAAGAACAATTATGAGGTTGTCAGGGCCGCTTTGTTAAAGAAATATCAGCTTAACGAAGACGGCTATCGTCTACAATTTAAAAACATGTTACCTGAAAATGGAGTTGAATTCTCCGAGTTTATTGCAAGAATACGCATTACTTTCTCACGATGGGTTGAACTATCTAAGACGGAAAAAAACTTATGAAGGACTTATGGACTTAATACTTAGAGACAAAGTCATGTCGTCTGTCAATGAGTCTTTCCTTGCTTTCCTTCATGAACGTAAACCTAAAACAATAAAAGAAATGGAAGATTTCTGTTGCCAATACGTAACTGCGCACCCACACATAACCATGGGTAACTCTAAGGTGAAAGAAGGTTTACCAGTTGCTTCGGCAGCTCCGTATGGCCAAAACTTTGCTCGTAGATTCCAACAAAATTTTGATAGAAAGAGTAGCGGTAATTTCTGTCAAAATCATGGAAATCAATTTCATGGTGATTCTTCTTCGAAGAATTGGAGACAGCCTGATAGTACTCGTTACTATCACCCTAATAATTATAAGCATTTCAAAAGAGGATATGGTAATAGAGGTTATTCCTGCCGAAGACCTCAGAACCAAACAAATAGATGTTCGCATCAATGTGAACATGATAGTAATCGTGGAAACTGGAATTCGAACCAGGATAACAATTACAATAGAGATAATAATAACTGCAGAGATAATAATAACTCTGATAACTTCAGAGGTAATAATAGTCGGGGTAGATCTCAACACAAAAAAAAGAGATATCAGCAGGCTAATGCTGTACAACAGGAAACTGAGGGAGCCTGTAATCATGTTGTTGATAGTAAAAACTTTGACGCTGTCACTGGTTCTGCTTTTGACTTTGAGAGAGCAAACAAATGCCCCCAATGCAGTACTTTATTCGAACCGGGTACCATAACTACTTTGAGTTGTGGTCACCCACTTCCCGCTCTTCCTGCTGCTGTTGCGCATGACGGGAGGGGTTCTTTAATTCTACATAAGGGTCTTGTTAATGATACTCCGGTCTCACTACTTTTCGATTCCGGATGCACCACTATTGGTGTTAGACAATCGCTTGTAGATCCATCTTGTGCTACAGGAAGGGTTATTAAATGTGTCACATTTGGCGGCACTCTAGAAAAATATCCTAATGCTGTAATTCGCATTGCCACTCCTTTCTTTACTGGAGATGTGCATGCTTGTCTCTTACCTAATCCTATTGCGGACCTTATTATTGGTCGTATTCACGGAGTTAGGGAGTGTACCCCACAGCAGATTGCTGCTTGGGGAGATAATAACATGCAAGCTACAAATGCAGTAGTTACAAGAGCACAAGCTCTACAAACACCCGAAACTTCACTGAATAGTGATAATGAAGTTGATAGCCAAGATAGTCACTTAGTGATTACTCGTGACTCTTTCATAAAATTGCAAGAAGAAGATCCTTCTTTAAAAAAATTCTTCATTCTTGCGAAGAAAGGTGATCCGAATCAGGATACAAATAGAAAATCTTGGATTGCAATGAGAAACGGCGTACTTGTACGTATGGTACAAGATTCGACTACGTCGGCACATTCGCAAATTCTTGTTCCCAAGAGCATGAGAGTGCAAATATTGCAACATGCTCATGACTCGCAATGTGCTGGACATATGGGTTTTGCCCGTACGAAGTCGAGAGTCCTTGCGGCTTTCTTTTGGCCTTTTGTCAATAAGGACATTCGTATTTACTGCCGATCATGCAAGGTATGTCAGGAGGTCAAATCTAGAGGACCACGACATGCTGCGCCTATCCAGGCTGCTGACATTCCTATTCGGCCGTTTCAGAAAATGGCCATAGATATTATTGGCCCTTTTAAGGTCAAGTCGGCCAGAGGACATCAGTTTATTCTTACATGTGTCGATATGTGCACACGTTGGCCAGAGGCTATTCCTCTTAAGAGCATATCTACTACAGATATCGCAGATGCTCTTTGGTTGATATTTTCTCGCTTGGGGTTCCCCAGAGAAATATTGTCAGACCATGGCACTCAACTCATATCGGACACTATGTCACAGGTAATGTCTACCTTACATATTGAACGATCTCTCAGTAGTATCTACCATCCTATGTCTAATGGGTTAGTTGAGCGTCTGAATAGAACGCTCAAGACTTTGCTTGGTAAGATAACTGAAGATCATCCTCAAGATTGGGACAGGGTTTTACCCGCGGCTCTCTTTGCCTATAGAGAAGTCCCTAATGAACACACAGGATTTTCTCCCTTCGAACTTGTCTTTGGCGCACGTCCGCGCGGCCCTATGTCTTTATTACACGATCTCATCACTGCCGATGATATTAGCGATGAAACTCAATCCTCATATGAGTATGTCATTGCTCTTAGACAAAAGATCATTGAGGCATGTAAGCTAGCAACTGCTTCATCAGAAATTGCTAAAGAGAAGGCAAGACAGTTTGCTAACAAGAATAGATGTCTACGACAACTTTGTCCAGGTGACAAAGCATTCGTCCTACTCCCCAGTAGGGAAAATAGACTTCTTATTGCATGGAAAGGTCCGTATGCAATAGTCTCTCGGATTTCCGATGTTGACTATGTGGTCGATATTGATGGAAAGCATAAAACTTTCCACATAAACATGCTTTCGGAATTTCACGAACGTCCGGACTATTTGCTGCCTATTTTCCAGGCAACGGATGATGCTCCTGCACCTCACGGTCATTATTCATCCCTGTCTGTCATACAGGATGAGGAATCTACCTTCTCTGATGTTAATCTTCCCCTTCCAGTGGTTCCATTACATTCCACGGAATCTTGGAAAAACGTTTCTGTTTCTCCTAATCTTTCTGGTGACGAACATCGACAAGTCTCGTCGATGTTACAAACATTTCAGGATGTTCTCACTGACATTCCTGGACACACAGATGTCATAGAACATGACATAATTCTTACCGACAATAATCCAATTAGGGTTAGGCCGTATCCTATTCCTATACACTTTCAGTCGCAGGTGGAAAAGGAATTGGATGAAATGATTCAATTAAATATAATTGAACCATCGACTTCACCATATTCTTCTTCCATGGTTATTGTCCGGAAGAAGGATAAGAACATACGAATTTGTGTTGATTATCGCAAATTGAATCAGGTCACAAAGTTCGATGCTGAACCGATGCCTTTGTTAGAAGATCTACTGATTAGACTTTCTAATTCTAGATTCTTCACTAAACTTGACTTGTCTAAAGGTTATTGGCAAGTGCCTTTAGCAGAGCACGCCAAACCTCTTACTGCTTTTTCTACACCTAGGGGTCTATTTCAATGGAATGTTATGCCTTTTGGTCTCATGAACGCCCCTGCCACTTTCGTTCGCATGATGCGTCGAATTCTGTCACATCGTTCGGATGTCATCGCATACTTAGATGACATCTGTCTCTTCAGTGATACCTGGGAAGATCACTATTTAGGGTTATATGACTTACTGTCCACTCTACGTGAGAATAATTTGACAGCGAAACCTTCTAAAGCTTTTGTTGGTTTTGGTGAAATCTCTTTCCTGGGTCATCGTGTTGGTCATGGTCTCTTGAAGACAGAAGACCACAATACTTCCAAAATACTGAACATCTCTGTTCCTAAAACGAAGAAACAAGTTAGGAGTCTCTTAGGTTTAACTCAATTTTATGGGAGATTTATTCCAAATTTATCTTCGATCATGGCACCTCTCTCAACATTGTTGAAGAAAGGTTCGCCTAATCTGGTCCGTTGGTCTGAAGAATGCCAATCTTCACTAGACCAAATCAAGAATATACTTTCTTCTCCTCCCATCTTAAGATTACCTACTCTTGATAGGACTTTTGTTCTTCGGAGTGATGCTTCATCCACTGGGATTGGAGCAGCACTGATGCAAGAATATGCAAATACTCTGCATCCTGTTATGTACATTTCTAGAAAACTAAATGCGGCAGAGAGGAACTACTCGGTTTTAGACCGTGAGTTGTTAGCGATGGTTTGGTCAATTCTAAAGCTACAAAGATTCCTCCTGGGCGCACATTTCATTCTAGAGACTGATCAGAAAGCTCTTACAGCTATTCAGACTAAGAATTTGAAGAGTTCGAGATCCACTCGATATGCTATAGCTCTTCAACCTTTTCACTTCACGGTACGAGCTATCCGTGGTGCGGATAATGTGATGGCTGACATTTTGTCTAGATGCCCACATGACTCCAACTAATACTTCTGTCCTATATTTCCATATATTACAGAGTCATAACACACCTATATTTCTACAATAGATTAGCACATCTGTACTTACTTTATATGTACACACTATCGTGCTTTGTTGTCATCTTCTTCTGTTCGTTTTTTTAAGATGATAGAGGAGGACTGAGTAGTTAATATAAGGGCCGTTAGTTTACTAAACAGCCACAATTATTAATAATGTATTGTACCTTATGAAGCATATTAGTTATTAATTAGCATTATATTGCTTGTACTTTCTCAGAATGTCATTGTTGAGCTGAGGACTTACCTTACTAGTATCAAGCATGACGAGTTCTAGATTGTGTACTTACCCTCGGAATACCAGAGCATATGTCCTGGATCGTCATGTAGTTTAACTTTACTATGTACTTATGTCATTACATGTCAAAGAATGTACTATTTAAATTTTCCTATCAGATTTGTACATCCATTTTTAAAGACAATATTAGAGTATGCTGTTTAATGATGATTATGGTAACTTGCATACGTATATTGTGTTTACATGCTAACGTGATGTGTGTTGGTGACACCTCCCCGATCTGAATATTTTTTGAGACATATTTATTTTTCTGTTGAGGTATATCCTCACCAGACACTCTATATTTAGCCTCATGTTAGGCAATTTAATTAATTGTCAGCGCATAATTCGTGCGTTTTGAGCCGCTTATCGCATGCTCTTTGATATTTAAAAAAAAAAAATGTTCCACATTTTTTTTTTATCGGGAGGAGGTGGTGATATGTTGCGTGATAAATTCTCGCAACATCGTTTTATTACAATATCTATTTTATAACGCAAGGGCAACAACTGCTTGAAATTTATAGTCACTTTTCTCGGTAAGCATTTGTCTTCTCGCGTTGGTATTGAATGCAGTTAAGTTTTGAGCTGTGGTCTTTTTGCGCTGGACTGCGCATGACTGGTCTTGTTTTTTGGTCGATCGGTTTCCGCCCACCACTAGTGGAGTGAGCGATTTGAATGGCGAAAGAGATGCCTCGTTGAAGAGGGGATCTCCGCTATTTTTTGTTCTGTCAGGGATGTGTAGTCCTCTTAATGGATATTTCGTTTATTCGAGATAATACCTCTAGTGTTTCCCACATGTCGGGAGGCGTGATATTTCTGTGTATTCCCTGAAGGCAAGGTAAATTGACTTTTTCATTAACTCTATCGATTTTGGGTCGTGAGCGATTTCGATTCATAGCCTGTCTTCGAAAGTCGTCGTCACGAGATGTTTTCCCAGCTCACATGTCGCTGTATTGTGCTGCATCGGTTGATGCATGTCCCAAGGACCATTACTTGCTACTTTGTTAAATGAACTAGGTTTGGAAAACCTTTATTATCTAGAGGATATTTTTGAGGACATTATTTATACTTCGGCAGACGTGTCTGTCTTGCTGAAGTCAGACTAAGGAGAGTGAACTGATCTCATACATCTGGTTATCTCCTGGCTGTTATAGAAAAGGATGGAGTTTTTCACCTGACTACATTTACAGCACTATGAAATATAACATGCATCTGACTCATCATTGTAATGCTGTCTACCGTCTATTGCTGTATTGAATGTTGCTGTGATAATGACTGTTTGATGTGCCTACATATTCGCGTAACCATTTTGTCACTGTGGCGTCCACAATAAATAATGAAGAAAAACGTCAACGGCTGTTACAAGAATCATTGACTTTATACGTCGTGAGTTTACTGACGTTCTATGTGGATTGCCGTGTTATTTTTATATGAACATTGTTGGACTGAACACATCTGCACACTACACAAAACCAGACATGCGGATACCATCCATCATCATATGGCATCACGCATCAAGCAGTATCTAACTTTTGTAGTTGGACCAAACATATTAAATTTTATAAAATATCCTTACCACAATCAAGAAATATATAAACAAATGACGCCAATTTGGTGAAGAAATGGCCTCAGCTTCCTCCGAACTGCACACACTGTGAATTTATTCTTTATTTAAGTTTAAAATTAACACAGCTGTTTTTCAGCGTATCTGTATACAAATTTTAGTTCAACTGGCAATGAATAGTCAAAGCCTTTTGCTAATATCTACCAGCACTAGCCAATCGTAACGTTCTACTGCTTGAATTCAAATGCAGTTTGAATGAAAAACCCAAAATAATTTTGAATAACTGGTGGTCTTTTGGCCCGTCTGCTCTAGTCATGCCCAATACAAAAGATATCACGTTAGGATTACATTTCTCCTACCGTTCCCCTTTCCCATTCATACTCTGTTCACCCCAAGCGAATTTAAATGTACCTCCCTGCCTCTTTTTCCAGCTCGCGTCCCCCTAACGTTACCAAAAACATGAGCAGGAACGCCAGTGTGTCTGGTCGTGTGTTCTTAGATATTAGTATTTCTTCAATAACTTCTCTAATACTGGGGCTATCATATTATTTAAAATACATTCTTACTCAGCTAACTCTACGTCATACTATCATATAATTCTTATGGGGAACTTCATAATGGTTTAAAATTTCTAATTTTTGTCATCGTCTATCGTCAAATAAAATTTTGCACAAGTCCGCCATCTTTCCTCTCCTTCGTCTTGCGAGCATGTATTTTTCAAATAACTAACTTGTTTTAGTTACATCAGAAATGCTACCACTAGGAGGAAATAAAATTGTCTGCGTGGTTATGCCTTGGCTGGCTTTTCCGCAGTGTGAATATATGCGTTGCAGACTGTGTCATCGAAGCGGGGTGTAGACGGGGCGGGTTAATAATTTGCGTTACTAGTTAGCATTGTATCGTGTAATACTACCAAAAATGTAAGGATTCCTACTAATTTTGCTACAAAGTTGACAGAAAGTGTTACTTCAGATAGCTATATTGCGGCATGCTTCCGCCAATAGTTAATTGTAAGGCTAGACTACAAAGTGTATACAGCAGATTGGGCAAAAGTTAAATATAGTAGTGTTTGTCGAAAACGAAACTAAAGCGTGTCAGACTTTTTCCGTGAAATCGTTCTATAGGCTTAGCACCGTGCAAAAAGCAGCGCTGCTGGCTTCGAAGATGCCAACCGTCAGACACATGCGGGCAAATGTATTTATTATCGTTTTATGCCTAAATCGTACTGAATTGAGCGTTTATTCTCGCATATTTTGCTACACTTGTTATGACATGAAGTCATATTCACTCATTCATTTTTTTCTGTTCATCTTTTTGCTATCTTTCTTGCCGTCTTATTTATCGGTAATTATCTTTTCGTTTGGGTACGTTCCACTTAGATAGCCAGTATATTTCAGGGTCGGGTCACTCCTCGCATGTTTATGTATTAATTGTGAAAAGTCAACGCTCAAGCGAGACGATAATAGATTAGGATTAAGAAAACACATTCGACCACCTAATCTCTTATCTTCATTCATAACCCTCCACTCCCAAAGGAGCATAGGCCTTCAACAAACACATGCCAAGTCCTCCTGTCCCGTGCCATCATCTCAAGTTCTTTCCATGTTCTCCTCATCATTTTCACCTCTGTTTCCAACTCTCTTCTCCATGTACTTCTTGGTCTTCCTCTGCCTCTCTTGCCCTGGGGGTTCCAGAACAAGGACTGCCTTGTAATGCTATCAACAGGTTTCCTCAGTGTGTGTCCTATCCATCGCCATCGTCTTCTTCTCATCTCTTGTTCCACTGGCACTTGTCTAGTTCTTGTCATCAGTTCCACGTTGGTAACCTTGTCATACCATTTTAATCCCTCTATTCTACGCAAGCACCCATTTATGAAAGTCTGTAGCTTTTTGGTTGTTGTCTTTGTTGTTCTCCATGTCTCCGAGCCAAACAATAGGACTGACTTCACATTTGAGTTGAAGATTCCCATTTTCGCGCTGGATCCGATCTCTCTCGATCTCCATACATTTCCCAATGCAATGAAAGCTCCTCTTGCCCCTTGTATTCCCACCTTGATATCGCCGTCTGTCCCTCCAACTTTGTCTATATTGCTGCCAAGATATGTGTATGATTCTACATCTTGAATTGGTGTTTCTTCAAGTTCAACCCCGCTATCATTACCTGCATTTATTCTCATTATTTTTGTCTTTTCCCTGTGTATTTTCAGACCCAATTGCTGTGACCTCTCCTCGAGTGTTTTCAATTTGTCCTGCATCTGATTACGGTTATGGGACAGAAGAGCCAAGTCATCAGCAAAATCCAGATCATCCAACTGCTTAGTCAGAGTCCACTGGATTCCATTTCTGTTGTGTGTTGTCGATGATCTCATAACCCAATCTATTGCCAGCAAGAAAAGAAATGGAGACAAGAGGCATCCCTGTCGCACTCCTGTTCTTATCCCAAACGGTTCTGTTAGCTGTCCTTCGTGAAGAACTCTGCATGTCATGTCTTCATATGTTTTCTTTATTAAATTAATGATCTTCAGGGGAACTCCATAATGCCTCATCAATTTCCAAAGTGATTCTCTGTCTACACTGTCAAATGCCTTTTCGTAGTCCACAAATCCGATGTATAGTGGTGAATTCCATTCCAGACTTTGTTCAACTATTATTCTCAAAGTGGCTATCTGGTCTGTACATGATCTGTTTTGTCGAAAACCTGCTTGTTCATCTCTCAGTTTCTTGTCTATGGACTCTTTTAATCTCTCAAGGATAATCCTGTTTAATACTTTTCCTGGCACTGATAGTAACATTATTCCTCTATAATTTGTGCACTCTTGTAAATTTCCCTTCTTAGGCAACTTAACCAGATATCCTTCCTTCCATTCTGCTGGTATCTCTTCCTTTTCCCAGACTTTACCAAGTAATTTATATAACATCTCTGTAGCCGTGTCGATATCTGCTTTGATGGCCTCTGCTGGAATGCCATCAGGTCCAGACGCTTTTCCCTCTCTTAGAAGCTTTATGGCTTTCTTTATTTCTTCCTTCGTTGGTCTTTCACCGTTAATTTGTAGCTCTTCTTCTGCTGGCTGGATGTCCGGCGGGTTTTGTGGAGCTGGTCTATTGAGAAGGTCCCCAAAATATTCTGTCCACCTCTTCATTTGCTCTTGTATATTGCTGAGCAGTTCCCCATTCTTGTCTTTTATGAGGCAACTTGTTTGCTTGTATTTCCCTGTTAGCTTCTTTGTACTGCTATACAGTTCTCTCATATTTCCTTTGGCTGCAGCATCTTCTGCCTCTCTTGCCAACTCCTCAATATACTTCCTCTTGTCTCTTTTGATACTTCTTTTTACTTCTTTGTTTGCTTCTGTGTACACTTCTTGAGCCTTGGCTTTGGAGCTTCTAGTTTTGCTTGTGTTTAACTCTGCTTTCTTGTTTTTTTCTGTCTTTTATCTTATTGATGGTTTCTGTTGTTATCCATGCTTTTTGTTGTCTTTCCCTTTTCCCCAGTATTTCTTCACATGTCTCCTTCCATACTGTTTTGACCTGCTGCCAATAGTCTTCTGTATTCTCTACATCTTCCAGCTGTTGGAGCACTTGGAATTTGTTGGATACTGTGACCGCAAATTTGTCTCTTGTTTCTTGATTTCTTAGCTGTCCTTCATTAAACTGTTGTCTATAATTTTGCATAGTTGCATATCTCTTGAGTTTCATTTTTACTTTGGCTATCAGAAGATGGTGATCTGATGCCACATCTGCTCCTCTATATACCTTTACATCCTGCAATGATGATCTAAACTTCTTGTTTATGCATATATGATCAATCTGATTTTCTGTTCTATGGTCTGGTGATATCCATGTTGCCTTGTGTATTCTCTTATGTGGAAACATGCTTCCTCCTATAGCCAGTTGATATGAAGCACAGAAGTTTGCGAATAGCTCTCCATTTTCATTCATTACTCCTAGCCCATGTTTTCCCATGACTTCTTCAAATCCAGTGTTGACTGTACCTATCTTTGCATTCATGTCACCCATCAAAATTGTGATGTCTTATCTTAAACAGGGACAAAGGACTGGCGTGTTTTACCAGATAACGAGGTAATCGGTTTGACAAGACCCTAGAATTACCTAGTTCGTTCCGTCAAGCTGGGTAGATGAGACGGGAAATATTGTAGAATTAGGAAAGAGATAGTCCCTACAACATGTGACATAATCATTTCTAGCGATACAGATAATTAGCGAAACTATCCGTCCTTTTCAAATAACACCACATCCTCAAATAATAAAAGATACGTAGGTGAGTGGTACAGATCGAGACAACTCGACAGTGGAAATTAGTAATAAATAAACTAAACCAAGAAAATGAATTTCAAGTGAGCTAAATTGTCGGCTATAAAGACGCACGTGTTTAAGACTCGGGAAATATTCCACTTCATCCTGCAGAAGAGACGCCAGGGAGTAGACAGAAAGATTCTAATATATGATGTGATTAGTGCTAGAATTAGCTCTTGTACAAGTAAAAGTGTTAAAATTCGGTAAAAGCACTGGGAGAAGTAAAATCCTCGATCGTTACATTTTCTTGTGACCTCCTTTCTCTCCTGTGCCCTTCCTTTTTTTCTCAGCCGTTTCTTTATCGCATTTTTTCGCTCTCATGGACCAAAGTTTGTCTTATCATATCTTGTCACTCCCTACGGTTACCAGACCACTTGACCTGTTTTAAGGTCCCGTCGACATGGTTGTTTGGTTAATCGCTAACCAGACGGATTGGGAGTCTACATTAGGGTGGCCAGACGTCCGGATTTGGCCGGCCTTTTGCGACTAAACTGAGCGTCCGGCCGGATTTTTTTTAAATGTAGAAATATCCGGCTTTTATGTGATTAGCTAAATTACTAACGTGAAAGACACCATTTTGAAAAATCTTTACTGGAATCCAATTTCTGAGTACAGAAATTCTGTCAGAATTAAGAATGTTTATCTCCGCAAAATCGACGGATCGCGCAAATTGCCAACAACACTACCGTAGGTTGTCATGTTGTTCAATAGTTTATAATAGATTACTATCACATTTTAACCCATGTTAAACGCTGTTTAGGTTTATTGGCATTTGTTAAGGGAAAATATAACAGACAAAACGGCATGAATAAGAACTTGGGGCTGGATTTAGTCAATTATAACTTCGTTGTCTATTGCAAATTACAAATAATATTAACCTTAGTTCGTACTGCTTTTATATTTATTGCAATTTGTTTATTATGAAAAAATACACGAGTAGTTACTAGTATAGTAATGGGTTTGTTCAAATTAACACCTCGTCTGTTGCATTTTACAAATAATATTAACTTTAACATCGAATGTACCATTGATTAGGGGCATTATATTATATTTATGTTACAGATACCCGCTCAAAATACCAAAACGGAAGTGTGTGTTCACGGATGAATTGAAGAAAAAAAAATTCAGTGATTTTCCAATGGTCGACAAGAGTATAAAGCAGAATGTCTTGTATGCAGACGCGGCATATTTGTATCAGTAGCAAATAAAGGTGCAGCTGATTTTTAAAAAAAACATATAGAAACAGAAAAGCACAAGAAAGTACTTGCGTCTGAAAGTTTGCAATAAAAACTGACATTTTAAAATAAAGAAATAAGCGAGGAAAGGTTTGAAGTTGCCGCGGCCGAGGGTGCTTTTGCTTTTCATACTGTAAAACATCACAACTCTTTCAGATCAATGGATTGAACTTCAGTGTTACTCGAGAATGCTTTCCAAGATTCAGAAATTGCCACCAAATTCTTATGTGCCAAAACCAAAACAGCTGCTATTATCATTTCTGTGATTGCACAGCATTCTACTGAAGCAGCTTTGGAAGCACTGAAGGAAAGATTCCATTAAAGGCACTCTACTTGTGCAGTACAATTTCAAGGAGCTTCCAATCTCTGATATCTATGCATCTTTTAAAACGTAGCCCAACTTTGTTGAAGAAGATTTTATCATCAGAAAAATATAAGTAGGCACAACATCAATGTGACTTTATCAGCTTATTGTTTGGATGTTAAAAAAAAAATATGTTTCAGCGTCTTGTAGTTATTGAACAAAGGTGTCCTACTTTTCGTCCTACTTTTTAAAAATATTGTCCTCCCCGTCCTCCTTTTCCTGACCAAAAAATGGCATTTGTCCTCCTTTTTGTGTTGAACAATATGGCCACCCTAGTCTACATGTAGCGATAGCTTTATTAAGTGGTAAGACCTTTTTTGGTCATATTGTTTGAAAATACAATGTAAAGGCCAATGTCTTATGTTGTCATGTAGTAATGTTATACAATGAGATGGTGGGGGAGATCCTGCGTCGTGAATCCAGTAAGACACCTAGCGCACCTGAAAGAGTAGGCATCTTAAATCAATTGCTCGATAATATTCAGATATTTTCTGTGTAAACAGTCTGTGTTCGCATGAAAAAAAAACTCAGGGTAAGTTGTAATATGTATATTTTAGCATTTTATATTTGCATTTTGACATGTATAATTTGCTTGAGGGATTACACTTGCATATGGGGGCTGGTCATCTCATAACTGCAAATAACTGGACACATAAACAACCACTGCACACGCTGCTGACTGCTTCATGCGGGTTTCTTCACAAGGATCCAACAGCAGAGGTGGCCCCATGTTCCATACATAGCAGGGAGTGAATGATGATATCATGGTATATATTTATTAACTTAACACTTTAGTCAGTTTTATATATATATCAATTATCGCCTTCCGCTGTCTAAAATCACTTGAATCATTGGGTCTTAAATTAATGCTCAGGGAGAGTAAAAATTCTGAGGAAGATGACCTTTTAAAACTCTCATCCGTTTACTCGGAGTTTGGCCATTATTTAACCCCTATTGCAGAGCAGGGGAGACAATCCTGCGAACTGTGCAAAAGCGTCTGGATAACCCTTCATAGAGAAAGGAGTGAGTCTTAGATGTGTGTTTCGTTAATTTTAATATTTATATTTAACATGTACAAATAATAAATATGCTTATTTATGTAAAGTTGTGGCAGTTAACCACGGGTTACCTACATCAGTACCCTTTAGCTCCCCAAGGAGCATAGGCCTTCAACAAACACAAGCCAAGTCTTCCTGTCCTGTGCCATCCGCTCAAGTTCTTTCCATGTTTTCCTCATCATTTTCACCTCTGTTTCCAGTTCTCTTCTCCATGTGTTTTTTAGTCTACCTCTGCCTCTCTTTCCTTGTGGATTCCAGAACGAGGACTGCCTAAGTTACCTACATCAGGAGACAAAAGATGCTGTTTTGTGTTTCTCCTTAGTTCCTGTTCTCCATTCGTGGTAATAGTTTTTATTTACTAGTTCCTGGTACTCAGCTCTGGACACCAACCATAAGAGACGGGTCTTGGGGACATTCAAAGCCGCAAACTTGTGAGATTTACTCGCACAACGAACGAGATCCCAAACGCCACTCGACTCCCGACGTGAGAAGGAAAAGCTACGATTTCGCTAAGAACCAGCATTAATCAAACAAGACTCCAGTGACAACCCTCTGTTGCCAACTAACCAGCTAAGTTAACATAACTAGCCCTGTGAATAAACTCTGATACTCCACCTAAAATTCATATCACACTATGATGAAAATTACAATTCCTACGATAAGATAACTTTCTAGCAAACTGTTTTTGTTGAAGTCAACTATTTTCATTTTAACCTTGTGCTCTAAAATATTTCATAAATAAATATACTTGTGTGTGTGTTGTGGTGGGTTTTGATGTTAAGAAGAATGGTGTGCATATAGTTGTACTTGAGTGAGATCAACTGTGAAGGTCTCTGAGGTAAACAATGGACAACTGTGTTACAGAGTACCTTTCTTGTTACCACCCTACGATCTCACTCTAAGTTATATTCTTTATTGACTAGCGTGACTGAAAGCTACATAAAGTGTCTAGGGTATTGTAAGAGTGTTGTTAAAGAATCTCAATACAAAAACATATACAAACATATACTAAATACTATGATAAACTCGCCTTCTTTATCCTAAATAACATCTGGAAGTCCTACCAATACAGCACAAGCACAAAATTAAGATTATACCAGAGCTGCGTGCTTTCTGTGCTTCTCTATGGTGCGGAATGCTGGAGAGTCACAGAGAAGGAAATGTCAAAATTGTCCTCTTTTCACACAACATGCCTAAGAAAAATTCACAGCATTTTTTGGCCGAATACCATCACCAACCAAGATCTGCTTACTCGTAGCAAGCAAGAGGACATGCACACCATCATAGCTGGCAGACGCTGGAGCTGGGTTGGTCATGTCCTCAGAAGAGACCCCGATGCCATCACAAGAACAGCTATGCTTTGGACCCCTGAAGGAAAGCGAAAGAGAGGCCGACCAAAAACAACTTGGCGGAGGACTGTGGAGGCTGAGATGCAAAGAATGAACCAGAGTTGGGGCACTGTACGAAGGATGGCCACCGACCGTGCAAAGTGGAATCAATTTGTTGTTGCCCTACAAGACGCCACTAGGCGTGATGGCCACTGACTGCTTTGACGGTCGGTGGTTAAGGATCGAAGAAGAAGAAGATGATAAAGTCAACTAACTCCATCTGTTAAATTTGATATTTAAAATTTCTTTTGTTAAACTTTATTGGTCCTGAGCCTAAAGTTGTTTTGGTCAGGACTACCGTTCAATGAGAATCAATTTAGATGGATAGATATATTTACAAATATATATAAAGATATTTACATACAACAGACAATATGTCCATAGTACATTGTTACAAATTTTCAAGTTGATGATAATTACTCTATTTAACTACTGGTACTGAGAGGCAGGGTGGGGATTTACATCATCCCACCGTTCTTTTGTTTCACTAGAATTGTTTATGTTAGTCTTTTGGAGGAACGTTTTTGTCTATACAGGAGATTTTTCTTTATTCGTGATAAGTTGTCCCAGGCCAGATATTGCACTTATCTGGATCCTGGAATCACAGCAGTTGTAGTTGGTTTGGCCAAACACTTCAGTCTCCTCTGGTCTTGAACTTCTTTAATACCAACAGCTACTAGAGACTCTTAGAAATCGTGCTGAATCTCTCTATCATCGAGTACCAGCACCAGACAAGTGCCAGCAGGAACCCCTGTCGATGCAAGTTATGGTTCTGTCTTAATATCAAACTAATTCCTCCTAATTTACATGTAAACATACATTCAATACAAAAGAACATGGTCAGCTCTCTCTGACAACCCTGCTTCTCCACTTTGGTTTGATGGAACAAATTGTACCAGTTTTCTTTTCTCTTCCCTAATGGATGCTACGCCTCTGTCATTCCTGCAGTAATCTTTTCCATGCAATAAGATAGGTGTAATGTTCCTGTATGACCATCATATATATAGTCCTGTAGTTTTAAACCTTCTTAGATGGATCAACATCTAGGCTATGCCTAAGTCTGCAATGGAACCATTTAATTACAATCTTTTACATGGCCTTTTCTTTTTTCACACAACCCTTTTTTAATTAAAAAGTCAATAAAATCAATCTTACCACATATCAAGGAAATATAAACAAGTAACGATGAATTAGGCAATAGAATATGGCACACTTTCATCACTGCCTCTGTTCAGACTGCTTTCTGTTGTTATTTATTTTAAAACAAAGCACAAGTCTGCTCATCGCTGCTTGTTCCTCAGAATATTTCGAAAAAATGGCAGCGAGCAGCTTACTATTTCGTTAAAGTAAAAGGCTTTGGCCAATGAGACCAAGCATCTCTTTTTGAATGAAACTTTATTTTTTTTTTAAATATCCCAAACCTCTATGTGTTACTATTACCAACTAGATTTGTATATTTAGGTTAGCCAATAATATTTCGGCTTCCTTCAAATTTCATCCAATCCCCTTCATCGTACTATCTTAGCCTTTCTTTCACCTAATTTTTTCCCAAAAAAATTATGCTATCCAATCTAAGCAGACATGACTTGACCTGACAGTATCTCCGATTCTCTATGTATTATTACCAATATTTGATTATTTAATGGACTATTTAGATAACTAACAACATATTCTTGGTCAACAAGTCTTCAGGTACACGAATATATGATTGTTATGGGGCTAAGTGGCTTGGTTCAAAATTCTATCT
This sequence comes from Oreohelix idahoensis, assembly GCA_024509875.1. NCBI lineage: Eukaryota > Metazoa > Mollusca > Gastropoda > Stylommatophora > Oreohelicidae > Oreohelix > Oreohelix idahoensis. The sequence continues at coordinate 296,379 of JAMPIV010005523.1, forward strand.
TTTTTTCTATGTTAGTTGTTTATTTTAAAACTACCTCCTGTTCAATTCTTTTTCCATGTACTTTCAAGCTAATTACGCATTCGCAATAAGAGCTAAGCGTGTTTTCATAACCGTAGTGTCCACATTTTCTAACGTTTTCCTCGTATTCTGAAAATCGCCTAAGGGCAAAGCTAGCAAGTTAGTTTTATTTTTAGAAACAATGTGAGACGTGATTTGCGTTGGTTATCTATCCGTCCCCTTCCCTTCTACAATGTATTCTAGGCAAATACTTCATTGAACTTGGAAAAGTGGTACGTTTATCTCAAGGACGAATTTGAAAAATAGGGTACCCTTTTTGGTTCGGCCAAAGCGTTATCAAATAATACGCTGAAGGCGTAGGCGACGATTACCATTCTCGCCGAAAATTTGTAGTACTATCCTATCTTTGACTTTATGCACTATACTGTTATATTCTAATTTAGATATTGTATTTAGAAGTTCACCACATATCTCCCCACTTAGAACAGACTATCATGTGTCAGTTCCTACTTCTAAATACACATAGATAAACTTACTACCTATGCCTGGTGACGACTCTGATGTTCGTCGTACGGATGTCTGCTTAAAAAATCTGCATCTACATTGGTTTTGCCTGGAATATATTCTATGGTAAACTGGTATGGCTGTAGGAGCAACGACCAACGTAATAATCTAGCATTTTCATGCCTTGCTTGTGACAGACACACGAGTGGTTTATGATCTGTTTGGATCTTAAATGATTTACCATAGAGATAAATCTGGAACTTTTTTATAGCCCATATGACAGCCAAACATTCTTTTTCACTTGTTGAATATTTTTGTTCTGCTGAGTTCAACTTACGGCTAGCATAAGCAACTGGGGTTAATTCCCCGTCGAGTGAAGTTGACCTTTGTAATAGAGCTGCACCCAAACCTATATTACTATCATCCGTTCTCACAATGAATTCTTGACTCAAGTCAGGTAATTTCAAAATAGGCCTGCTTGTGAGCTTTTCCTTCAACTCTTGGTAGGCTAATTCACACTGCGCTGACCAAGTAATTCTATCAGGATTTCCTTTGCGCGTTAAATCAGTCAATGGAGCACATATGGAGTTAAAGTTTTTAATATACTTTTGGTAGAAACCACATAATGAGACAAAAGATCGCACATCTTTCTTTGTCTGTGGTCTTGGTGCTCTTTTCAACTTTTCCAGGTTCTTGGGGTCAGGGGTCATGTTTCCCAGATGTACTGTGTGTCCCAAGAATTCCAGCTCTTTACATCCAACACAGCATTTCGTCGGTCTAGCTGTCAAATTTGTCTCTCTAAGTCGATTAAACATATCCAGAGAGTTAATGTGTTCCTCAAATGTTTCAGTCGCTATGAGAATATCATCCATGAAGTTGGTGATGCATGGATTATTCAGGGGATCCAGTAACTTTCTCATCATCCTCGAAAACACACTCGGTGCATTTTTCAGCCCGAATGGCAACATGTTAAATTCATAATGTCCTTCCGAGGTGCTAAAGGCTAAATAAGGTCTAACCTCCGGCTTTACTGGAATCTGATAGTAGCCTTTGCTCAGATCCACTTTAGAGAAATATTTAGCTTTATTCAGCCTGACAAACAGCTGATTTGTATCAGGTAATGGATCCACCTGACCTTCTGTGACAGCATTCAGTTTCCTGTAATCTATACACAGTCTGTGTTCTCCAGAGGGTTTTCTTAACAGAACCACACTGGAGCTGTAAGGAGATTCACTGTGCGAGATAATTCCTTCTCTCAACAGATAATCTATCTCCTCCTTCAAAGCTTTTTTCTTAGCGAACGGAATCGAATAGGCTCTCATACAGACTGGTGTTGGGTCTATGAGTTTCATATCATACTCTAATAAATTTGTATGCCCCGGTCGGTCCGTTAACACATCTGTATGATCATTCAGAACCTGTTGAACCCTCTCCCTCTGATTTTTCGTTAAGTGCTTACTGATTTTTACCTGTGCAGCGGTCTCACAGGGATGTAAAGGATATTCATAAGAGGTGAGTGGTTCCTTTTTCATTTCCATTGCAACAGACAAGGTCAGTAGGTGTGTCTCCTCCTGGTTTTCTCTATCCAGATATTTTTTCAGGAGATTCACATGATAGATTTTCTCTTTCCCCTTCTTATCTATCTTATAATTTGTTCTAGACACCTTCTCTAGAACTGTATATGGACCTTGCCATCCAATTTGCAATTTATTCTGGCTGCCGGGCAGTAGAAGAAGCACCTTTTCTCCCACAGCTAATTCTCTGTCCTTCGCTTTCTTATTGTAATAGGCAGCATGCTTTTTCCTGGCTTGTCTCAAATTTTCATTGGCAAGTTTCCAGCCAGTTTTAAGACGAGTGGTCAGCTCGTTCACATATTGATATGATGAGGTAATATTTTCTTCTGCCTTTTCATCGGTCCATGTCCGTAACAAGGCTACATATGGACCTTTAAGATTGTTGACTTATTTTTCCAGGCACCGGTATGGTCTCTTCCATTAGAAGCCTTATAGTGAGGACTTTTCTTCCTAGAATCATCACTCACAAATCGACCACTACCAATTTTTTTCTTGGGGTTTTCTTCCCACTTTAAATTCCTTGTGAGAGATCTTCTCTCTCTTTTATCTTCACCCAGTTCACATAATTCCGACCGACGGATTGTCGGCTTATTCTGGGGTAAAACATCTCTTTGTACTCGTCGCATAGTGGCCATTGTAATACATTCGAGTGAAGACTGTCTGTGAAAAGGGGGTTCCCATTCCCCTCTATCCACTTTATTATAATTATTTTTCTTTCCAGGCCTAAGTTTGCCCCGTGGCGTGTCTAGGTCCTGATTCATTTTCCCACGTGTGGGTATTCCCTCTTTATTTTCTGGCCCAGGTTTTCCATAATGCTTCTCTCGCATTTGGTTATTATTTTTCCACCCTGTGGAATTTTTCTTATTGCACTGGTCGCAGGCCTCGACAAATTTTCTTATGTCTTCAACCACTCCTGGCCAGTAATAAGACATAGATGTCCTTGTACAGGTGCGACCCATCCTCAGATGTCCACCGTCTTGAACATGTGTTTGTCTCATAACTCGTTCCCTATATTTCGATGGCACTACTAACTGTGCACACCTGTATGATCCTGCTTTATCCGCCCTGTAAAGCAGTCCATCATCCAAATAGAATTCTCCTTTTCTAGGAGGGGTATGGAGTTTGTCAAAACACGGCTTCAGTGATCTATCTTTAGCCTGTGCCTTCCTACACTCTTTACGAGACATAGTTTTTGGTGGTTCCTCCTCCTTTCTAGGAGTCGACCTGACCTGAAGCGTGGCCATTACTACAGGTTTCCTATTACAATTTTCGGTGTTATGGTTGTCCATCCGACAATTTTTACACCACCTCTTTCCTTGGTTAAAAGATTTTCTTTCATCATATTTCCTTTCATTGAATTGTGGGGCTTTATTTTTATAGTCATTGCGTGGCCTATCAAACTGGTGCTTACCTTTGTTCTGTTCTCTATGGTCAAACCTATTAAAGTTTTGTGGTGCCTTAAAATTGTCTACCTGTTTCTTTTTATTACCAACTACCTCTGCTTGGGCTGCCTGATACCTCTCAGCGACATTGAGTAACTCACCCAGCCTCTCTGCACCTTGTTCCATGAGAAACTTTCTCAGGTTTGGAGCCATGGACTCTCTTAGCTGCCCAATAAGGATCATTTCCTTAAGATCTTGGGTTTTCCCCAGAGCAGTCCATTTCTCCAAGTAGGTCTCTAACCGTGCAGAGAACTGGTGATAGGTCTCACCCGACAGTAGTTTGGCATTCCTAAATTTTTTTCTATAAAATTCTCCATTTTTTTCATATCTTAACAAAAGAGCCTGCTTTAACATGTCATAATTGTCTTGGTCATCTCTGCTCATCTTGGCAAAAACTTCATAAGCCGTTCCCCTAAGACCCTGGGATAACTTGAGGCTCCACCTCTCTCTCTCTCTCTCTCTAACCCATATGTAGTAGCCAAAAGTTCAAATCTACTTAAATACCCTTCTATGTCATCATCTTTCTCAACAAAATGGTCTACATGAAAACCCATAGCTGAGGTTGAGGCTCCCTGACTAGCAGTGGCATCTGAGGCAAAGGGGCTGGCACCATTTTCAGGAGCATGGCCTTGAAATTCCAACTCTCTTAGTCGTAGCTCATGCTCCCTCTGTAATCTCTTCTCCTCCTTTGCTGCTTCTTTCTCTGCAGCCTGTCTTCTTTCCTCTGCTTCCCTTTCAGCAGCCTGTCTCTTTTCTTCTCTTTCTGTAGCTTGTCTCTTCTCTTCTCTTTCTGCAGCTAATCTCTTTTCTTCGGCCTCCAACTTCTTCTCTTCATACTGGAGCCTTTTAATCTCTGCCTCCCTATCTGCCCCCAATGCCCTAGCGTCAGCCTCAATCTGCAGCCTCTTAATTTCTTTTTCAGCCTCTAACTTTCTTTCTGCTTCTTTCTCTAATCTTTTATCTTCTCGGGCAATAAATTTGTCCACCTCTGAGGTTACATACTGGACCAGCTCTGGTCCCTCCATGCCCATCTCTTTAGCAGTCTGTACAGTGGCAGATCTGAACTTGGCTAAATCAGCCATTCTAACTCAAGCAGGTCTAATCAGGTTCTAAGACAATCTTAAACTTAACTAAAATAAATACTAACTATAATTACTAATTACTACTGGCTGTGACAACCTATCACTGTAAATCTCCTCTTAATTATTTTTATCTTCTTAGGGGGTGTTCCTAACCTCTACTAACACTAGTAATACAATCTTGAATTTATATCCTACTGCTAATTTTTATTCCTGGAGTTAGTTAATATATGCTGTATGAGATTCCTATTTCAAACATTCCTCTATATATGCCAAATTCAAATCTCGGACTTAGAGACCCGAATATATGTTATGGGTTTTGATGTTAAGAAGAATGGTGTGCATATAGTTGTACTTGAGTGAGATCAACTGTGAAGGTCTCTGAGGTAAACAATGGACAACTGTGTTACAAAGTACCTTTCTTGTTACCACCCTACGATCTCACTCTAAGTTATATTCTTTATTGACTAGCGTGACTGAAAGCTACATAAAGTGTCTAGGGTATTGTAAGAGTGTTGTTAAAGAATCTCAATACAAAAACATATACAAACATATACTAAATACTATGATAAACTCAACTAACTCCATCTGTTAAATTTTATATTTAAAATTTCTTTTGTTAAACTTTATTGGTCCTGAGCCTAAAGTTGTTTTGGTCAGGGCTACCGTTCAATGAGAATCAATTTAGATGGATAGATATATTTACAAATATATATAAAGATATTTACATACAACAGACAATATGTCCATAGTACATTGTTACAAATTTTCAAGTTGATGATAATTACTCTATTTAACTACTGGTACTGAGAGGCAGGGTGGGGATTTACATCATCCCACCGTTCTTTTGTTTCACTAGAATTGTTTATGTTAGTCTTTTGGATGAACGTTTTTGTCTATACAGGAGATTTTTCTTTATTCGTGATAAGTTGTCCCAGGCCAGATATTGCACTTATCTGGATCCTGGAATCACAGCAGTTGTAGTTGGTTTGGCCAAACACTTCAGTCTCCTCTGGTCTTGAACTTCTTTAATACCAACAGGTACCAGAGACTCTTAGAAATCGTGCTGAATCTCTCTATCATCGAGTACCAGCACCAGACAAGTGCCAGCAGGAACCCCTGTCGATGCAAGTTATGGTTCTGTCTTAATATCAAACTAATTCCTCCTAATTTATATGTAAACATACATTCAATACAAAAGAACATGGTCAGCTCTCTCTGACAACCCTGCTTCTCCACTTTAGTTTGATGGAACAAATTGTACCAGTTTTCTTTTCTCTTCCCTAATGGATGCTACGCCTCTGTCATTTCTGCAGTAATCTTTTCCATGCAATAAGATAGGTTTAATGTTCCTGTATGACCATCATATATATAGTCCTGTAGTTTTAAACCTTCTTAGATAGTTATTTATATGATGGATCAACATCTAGGCTATGCCTAAGTCTGCCATGGAACCATTTAATTACAATCTTTTACATGGCCTTTTCTTTTTTCACACAACCCTTTTTTAATTAAAAAGTCAATAAAATCAATCTTACCACATATCAAGGAAATATAAACAAGTAACGATGAATTAGGCAATAGAATATGGCACACTTTCATCACTGCCTCTGTTCAGACTGCTTTCTGTTGTTATTTATTTTAAAACAAAGCACAAGTCTGCTCATCGCTGCTTGTTCCTCAGAATATTTCGAGAAAATGGCAGTGAGCAGCTTACTATTTCGTTAAAGTAAAAGGCTTTGGCCAAAGAGACATTTTGTATATTTAGGTTAGCCAATAATATTTCGGCTTCCTTCAAATTTCATCCAATCCCCTTCATCGTACTATCTTAGCCTTTCTTTCACCTAATTTTTTCTCAAAAAATTATGCTATCCAATCTAAGCAGACATGACTTGACCTGACAGTATATCCGATTCTCTATGTATTATTACTAATATTTGATTATTTAATGGACTATTTAGATAACTAACAACATATTCTTGGTCAACAAGTCTTCAGGTACACGAATATATGATTGTTATGGGGCTAAGTGGCTTGGTTCAAAATTCTATCTTTTTTTTCTATGTTAGTTGTTTATTTTAAAACTACCTCCTGTTCAATTCTTTTTCCATGTACTTTCAAGCTAATTACGTCATTCGCAATAAGAGCTAAGCGTGTTTTCATAACCGTAGTGTCCACATTTTCTAACGTTTTCCTCGTATTCTGAAAATCGCCTAAGGGCAAAGCTAGCAAGTTAGTTTTATTTTTAGAAACAATGTGAGACGTGATTTGCGTTGGTTATCTATCCGTCCCCTTCCTTTCTACAATGTATTCTAGGCAAATACTTCTTTGAACTTGGAAAAGTGGTACGTTTATCTCAAGGACGAATTTGAAAAATAGGGTACCCTTTTTGGTTCGGCCAAAGCGTTATCAAATAATACGCTGAAGGCGTAGGCGACGATTACCATTCTCGCCGAAAATTTGTAGTACTATCCTATCTTTGACTTTATGCACTATACTGTTATATTCTAATTTAGATATTGTATTTAGAAGTTCACCACATGTGTGTATATATATATATGTGTGTGTGCGTGTGTGTATGTGTGTGTATAAATATAAATACTTAGTTTAAGTTGACAACTTAGTTGATTGAATGTTGATGTTCGCACTAGTATGACTCATTTTAAATACCTATATACTTATAAACATATCAATACATAGCTGAATTATCTTCGGCTGGAGGCTTATTAAGCATGAGTCTAGTATCACATCATGACAAATATCTATCTCGCAGAAATGGGCAGGGGATACAAACTTTACAAGAACCGAGAAGACTCTTTGTTTGTAAGTGCCATCCTAAGAAAATCCTGCGTGACTCCCTAAAGTAGCCCAGTTCTCCTATTTATCTCACTGCAAATACATGGAGGCATATCTGGAGTCATCTTGATGTGACCATGAGCTATGCACAATGCTACAATGTACATATCTGGATGTGAACCTCTGTCTGTGAGGCTAGTTTCACCGTCATTGACTCTTGAAATCATCCACACACTTCCATGGATTCCCCCTGTGGTGAAACTTGTTGAGAACCCAGCATTGCGCACTAAGCTTGGAGAAGTCACTTGAGCTCCAAACGCGATTCTTTGGCTTTGATTTGGTTGAGAGCACACAGAAGGATCTCACTATGGACCCAGTGATAGGCAGGGGGAGCTGTTTAGTGGCTCTGTGAAGGACGTGACAATTCCTTGGGAGAGCTCAGAAACAGAGCACAGTATTTTAGCTCTGCATAGCTGGAGAGCCCCCTTGAATGGCGGGGAATGCACAGTATGCCACGCCCGTCTAATCCTAGCTTGAGACCAGATGTGACGATTTTTTAAACGCGAGCCAAGCTAGAGAAACTGGAGCTCATGACTTCAACTCAACACGTTTCGGAATGGCAGAAAAGCCACAGGAAAAGCCTAGATCTACAGTGTGGATAACACCAAAGAGTCTTCAGCTTGATATTGGCTGCTAAAGAGCGAGAAGCTCAGCAGCCCTAGTTAAACAACAAAAACAAAAACATCTCACTACAAAGAATAATTCTTGAGCGAAGGTTTTACGCTTAATAAACTCATTCTTTACCCTAACTCTTTGGCCACATTCGTGGACCACTACGGCAGACCAATGGAGCTAAACATAACACCTGTCTATGTCTTATGTCCGTCCGAATTGTTATATCTCCATCTATTTTTTTTACTCTCAGGAATCTTGAACAAGGAACTAACATATAAATTAAAAAATAAAATGGTATGAAATCAGTTTTACAAGTTAACGGTACACATGAAACAAGGGACGTTTCGGATTTTACCCTTAGTTAGCCACAGTTACGAACAGGTGACAAGGACAGGAATTACACACAGGTACTACAAAAATATATGATGATGAAGAACGCACCAAATGAGCGATACCAGCAGATGGAAAAACGGTGCTGAGCGAAACGAGAACAATAATAATGCAAGAAAATCGTAAAACCAAACAGATGTATCGAAACAAGAAAGTAAATAATTGTCACGTAGGGTTTATATTCATTTAATTTCCTACATCTTCTTCCTATTCTTTCACCCGATTTCTCTCTTTTATTATCTCTGTATTTCATTTTTCCTGTATATTTTTCATCCATTCGTTTTTGCGAATATTATTTTCATATAATTCGCAAACTTTACCTGTTTTCCTTTCTCTAAAACTGAGAATCGCACCTGGGTGGTATTGCGTACATGTCAGTCGCGCTGGTCGGATGATAGGCGTGAATTTACAGCATTCGCTAGACATTCGTCTGAGGGTCTCTGGCCTGGGGCGTGAAAATTCACCCGAGGGACATGGAAAGTAGACAGAGAGTCTGCATTTCAGTAAACGCATGAGGTTTTTCGTCAGGAAAAACCCGGCTTAGCGTGAAAATCCACTCCGCACTGCAGACGGTGGTCTGAGATTTGCAACTCATGCAAGCCCTCGGCCACTGATGGCTGTTACGTCACGCGATAAGCGGACGAAGGTGTTATACGGACAGGGGAGACTATTTCGCTTGGCGAAATAAGATTAGGATCCTGTGTCCGATTTTAAAGATATTGGCCAAGTTTGAAACTTTAATTTCATTCTCGCTCATAGACTCACAGTAGATAGGTTGCTCGTAAACAGAATAGCTGTTAGCGAAGATCTCAGTTTGTTTCGGCAATTTGTCGAACTTCTAGACTTCCAGAAATATTTTCAGCATTTTTATTCTTAAGTTGTGCGACTACCTGTAATTCTGTGGTTGAGGTAATTAATATGATAGATATATAGATTTTGTGAGTGTTAAAGTGTTTAATCGCTTAATTCATTTTAATCTATTTCTTTAGCGCAGAAGAGAAATAAAGTGGTAGGCTATTATATTTTCTAGGGAAGCATTCAGTGGAAAGCAGAATAAAATTAAAATTTCTAGCTTATAACGGCAATTGTAGCTATTTATGAATTTAATTTAACCGCTAATACTCAGTCGAGTGTATTTTTCTAAACTAACGTATAAACTCTAGAATCGAGCCTCATGAATGGTGACGCAATACGCACGTGTTCCTAATTCATGAGGATTGCTGATTTTTTTAAATATAACTTACGTCACGGGAAGTTTAAATGATAAGCAAAGCTCTCTGCTTGCAAGTTTAAATGTAAGTTATAACCAGTACAGATTCTGTTTATTATATTATATGTGTTATTTTTCCTCCACACAGTGAAAGTTTTGGGGTGACCCTAACTTTACCAGCACCTAGTAGTAGTTCCATACTTGTGAAGAAATAGACAGTCCTTATTTTGAACCACGTGGGTTTCTTAAGTACCACTGGTCTAAACAGTGCATATGCAACCCGAGTTAGCCAGAAATACTATATCCCAATAACGGGTTTTCAAAGACTGTAATGATAAATACTGGACCTTGGAGCCAGATCTTAATTTCTTCTAGAAAAACTCTACGTAATCTTTCTGCCTGGTGGCGCGAAATACTTCAAGTATTAACTAACATTTCCCGAATATATATATATATATATTTTTGTGGACAAATCTGTGGTGTGACTAAAGTGAATCCTATACTGAGGGAAGGCACCGACCTGACATTCATCATTTCTAGAAACCTACGCTATTGACACTGTGCTCTGCTAACTCCCGCGCCTGGAATAACTGTTAGGTGACTTAATCAGACATTTGAACAAATTTGCACACCCAAGTAGTCGTTCCCGGAGACTCCGAGTTAAATACGTCTTTTGGAACTGGGGACTTCTTGGCAGAAGACTGCATTTTTTGAGTCTGTGTGAAAATCTAAAATCAGTGTGTTCCAAGAGGCAGCGAGCAAAGTCGTGAGTACATGTATGAGAGGCCATGGCGGAATGAATGAGTGTACGCTGGTTTGAGTGATATTTTCACTATTATATCTTGACACCCTGTTGCTGTCCTATTTTTTTTTTTCAATCTGCATAATTTGTTGCTAAGGCTAGAGTTCTTGTGTTGTTGTCTTAGGTTAAATCAGATTTGTTTTTTTCAAACTCTGTGCATATAATTACGAGATAAAACAACGAAAACTCTTAGAATCAAACCCTATGTATCTGTGACTCTGGCGCCATCATCTGTTCTCTTAACGGGGCCGGGCTAAACCTAGAGTTAACACTATAACGGGGCTATCATCCTTGCAACATTTCCTTGAATTTTTATGACTATGTGTATATGTATTTTCCTTGATGTACTTTCTTTGATGTTGTGAGCCGATTTTTCCTGATATTAAAATCGCTCTTGAACTTAATAACAGTGTTTGGTCAGCTCGTTCTAGATATATATGTATCATTGTTATAGTTTTCCCACGTCTGTGTGTTTACCTGTCGTCACGTGTATGTGCGTGCCTGTGAGTGATAGAAATATACGTAATATGTATATTGGTGTAGTCTGTCTGACACTGTAACAACTGTTGTAGAAGATAGGTGAGAGAGAGAAGAATTCTTTTCGCTTTCAGAGACAGCCACTATATCAAAATCTATCATCTCACGTGTGTGGAAATTCTATTACCTTTCACTAACTCTCACTGAGTCTATCACCTATTCAAACCTATTCAGAAGGGACCAAACCTAGTCTTAATTCTCCTATCGAAAATCTACGACAATAATCAACGAAACGAAGACAGGAATGAACAACACAATTAAAACAAGTAAAAAGTCACTTAGCTACATCCAAGAATGAAACACTTAAGATGGCTGTGAAAACAAGCGTCATGCGGAAGTGACGTATGAGCTAGTGACGGCTAAAAAGATACAAAAGGATACGAAACGAACCAAAGCAAAAACAAAGATAGATCAGAAAAACAACGACAGAAGAAATAAAGAAGTATGAAACAGAGAGAGAAGCCACCAGAATTTATGCAAAATGATGCTGGACATTAAGGCCCGCAGGAGATAAAACGCCCATTTGAAAAATGAGACGATTCTCCAACGAAAAGCGAGTTCGGTCATCACCGACACATGAAAGAGGGCAGTGACATAAATATCAGATTTACCTGAATGGTCAGTCCTTTTGAAATGAAGGGCCCCCGGTAAAGGTTTGCCATGATAGTTGTCATTTAAGTGCTCACGAAACCTGTCTGCCAGTTTCACGAATATAGGTAATGTCACACCTCTTGCAAATGATAGCATAAATCAGGTTTCTGGATTCGCACGTAAAAGACTCTCTAATGACAAATTTACCGTTCGGAAAAGAAACTGACTGAGTTAGGAGTACAAACGGACAGGTCTTACATATGCGGCGTTGGCACGGTTTAGTACCAAACTGAGAAGAACTGGTTTGTCTCAAGCGACTGTGTACAAGAATATCCCTAAAATTCGTATCATTACGATATGCCACCAAAGGGGTATCTCGAAACAACTCTCTGGTATCAGGATCAGCGTGGAGAATAGGCAGATGAAGAAACATATTTTTATTTCACCGCCAAACAATGGCGGTGGAAAGATAAGACAAGTTTGAGTCTTTCAGAACAAGGAACTGCCCAGTAATGCTACCAATACGTGTTAGCAATGCTTATCCTATCCAACGCAAACGTCTTCCTCACACCTCTTGTACCACAGGCACTTGTCTGTTTCTTTCCATCATTTCCACATTAGTGATTTTATCATACCACTTCAATCTTTCTATTCTACTCAAACATCCATTTTTGTATCTTTCGTGTTGTCATTTTGGGTTTTCTCCATGTTTCAGAGCCACACAATAAGGCAGACTTGACATAAAAGTCTATTCCTATTTTTGTATTAGACTTGATTAATCTACACAAGTAACCTCATAAATAAGTCTTGTTTGTGATAAAAGTACCTGTCATACGACCCTAATCAGGAACAGATAAGCGATCTATATTCAAACAAAGAGAATTCTAGTTTTCTACTTGACGTCATGGCGTCTGCATGTTACGATGTTTAGGGTCAAGGAAGCTTCGTTGTTTTGGGATGAAAGTTCAATGATAGTTAACACAGATAGTACGACCGAGTAAGATAAACAAAAAAACAAACACAAAAAAGGAACAATGGGTGCTAAAAAGTAATTATGGTTCGTTAACATAAAAAAGGCATTCGTGGAGTGTTAACTTTTTATTACTTTTATCTTGTTATTGATTCCATTTTTTAATAGAAAAAATTTCCCGTTCAACCTCTGATGGGTTATTAGGATATAGAATGTCGATAATTCAAGATAACAATTTTGATTTTCGATATCTAAACATGGCATCATGTCACCCCTCCACTCAGTCCAGTTAGAGTAAATCAAAAGTGTCAAATTGTGTGAATGTATGTATGTGAGAGAGTGTGTGTACTTTTTAGCTTGTCCCAAAATAGTAGTCTCTCATACCTGTCATGTCATTAATAAGGGGCAGGAGGGTAGGAGAGCTCGGGGTGACTGGGATACTGAGTCACTTTTAAAGCGAGAAAATGAAAAATGAACAGACAGTTAGCAGAAAGAACTGAGGCTCAAGAACTGTTGGTATATAGAAGAACGGCGCAAATCTCATGGAACAAAATCAACGGACACGAATTTAAAAAATCATAGAACCGCTAAGAATGAAAAGAGAATTAATTAAAGAGATCAAGTTAATTAGATAAAAATTATGTTGGACATATGAAGAGACATTACGCCGTATAGAAAATTATGTTGGACATATGAAGAGACATTACGCCGTATAGAAAATTATGTTGGACATATGAAGAGACATTACGCCGTATAGAAAATTATGTTGGACATATGAAGAGACATTACGCCGTATAGACAATTATGTTGGACATATGAAGAGACATTACGCCGTATAGAAAATTATGTTGGACATATGAAGAGACATTAAGCCGTATAGAAAATTATGTTGGACATATGAAGAGACATTACTGTGACGGGTGCTGCGGTTCCTTGTTCTTATATTATTTATTGCATATTAAAGTCACTCTTTTGACGTAGTTAATGTTTGTTACTGATGGTTAGCTCTGACCACCAGAACATCCCTTCGACGTTCTGATTTGCATATTGTATATTAGTTGATTCCCCTGTGGGAGAGTTATCGTGCTGAAAAACGTAAACATTAACAGCTGTGGAACCGAACCCGAAAACGTAAGTAAAAGATCAAGCCTTCTGTTCTGAGTCCACATGTATTGACATTCATATAAACGATATCCGACATTCACAAAACTTCATGTACAGTTCAGCATAACAATGAATTCCAAATAATACCAGTAAGTATCCGTCCGTGTCAAAACAATATGTCAGATGAACATCATGGCTATATACGTGCGCTGCTGTAGTCAACAGCCAGAAATGAGCGCATGAGTTCTTGACAGCTACAAATTGGATCATAATATGATTCTCCTTCCATTATTTAATTTACTTAATAATCTCATACTTTAGATTAATCCGAACTGACCCTGAGTTCTACATTGATTCATATATAGGCTATCTACTAGGCCTTTCCTTGGAAGAAATACAAGACACGACTTCTCTGCTTGACGGATAGCGTAACAAGGGCAATGTAACCAAGTCACCCAGCGTGACCTTCCCAACGCGAATGCGTCATAATCTTAGCATATATTTCGCGTTCAGTATACCGTAAAATATCGACATATCCTATTAATATTATTGACCCCTAAACGTTGCGCACGGCTAAACCCCAGCAGACGCCGTCATTTAAAATAACACCGTAACAGATTTCCTGTCAGACGGGGGAAAAAATCTATTAGATAGATTTTTTTTTTGGAACAATATTAATCAATTATCAAAAATTTAACAAAACCCGACGTATGGCCTACGATGTTCTATCTAGAACAGTGTCGCGGTCATGTCAGTAATATCTTATAATAAAATCAACGTCATATCATACATATAACTTATATTAAATAAAGAAATGTCACTGTCACTAATTAATTAACTAATTAATTTGATGTATGTATTGACTAACTAATGTGAGGTGTTATTAAAATTATTCTAACTAATTAAAATTAAAATAATTAATTAAAATATGTACGTATGGTACTAACTAATTAATATCTAATGAGAAATAGTATCTTCTTCTTCTTCTTCTCGTTCGCTGTTGTTTAGAAATGTCTACACAAGAAGTCCGGTTTTCTGGATGTATGTTGCTGTGGTTGAAAGTTCTTCAAGACTCCCAAACAGCTTTGTGTGGATGTGCGTCTCTGTGGGCCAATGTTCAGTTCGCAATTGACTAAGCATGTGGCAGTCTTGCAGGATGTGTTCGGCTGTCTGTGCTGCCTGTCCACACGTACATAGGGGTGATGGGACCAATCTCAGTCTGTATAAGTGACTGTTCAGTCTGTTATGTCCTGTTCTCATACGGAACAGGATCACCTGTTTTGCTCGATCAAGATATTGATAGTTGTCTCTTTGTTGATCAATTTTCCTGATGGCCTTGATAAGGGTCTTCTTTTCCTGGAATGTGATTGTTTGTTCTTTTTGTTCCTGTGTTGCTCCCTCTTTTGCTAACATATCTGCTCTCTCATTTCCTGGTATGCCACAGTGTGATGGTATCCACTGTAGCACTACCCTTCTTTTGATATTTACTTCGCATAGGACTTTGTTTAATTCTGGCAGTTTATCACTGTTGAGGGCTTGCAGAACTGACATTGCATCGGTAAGGAATACAACCTTCTGACATTGGCTTATTGTGTTATTTATTATTCCTGCAGCAATGCTTATGGCCTGTACTTCAGCAGCATAGTTTGAACAGAATATTCCAGTAGGTGAACAGGTGGATTCATTTTCTTTGTCTGGATAGACCACATAAACTCCTGCGCCTCCGTTCTTCACTGCTCTGGTTGCAGATCCATCAGTATATACTTGGATCCATGCTTCTCTGGGGTATAGTTCTTCAATCATGTCACATGCTGCTATTTTCCTTTGGAGAGTATTTAGCTCTCCCATGGGGCAGGTGGTAGTTATGGAGGTCTTAATACTGAAATTTTGATGTTGTTCCCATGGGGTTGGGAGGAGTGTGGGAGTTATTTCCTTAGTGATGTCTGGTAATTCATCCTTGTATGTTCTAATTAGTTTTTTGGACCGATGCACAAAACTGCTTCTCTTCAACCTCCCACTGGCTAAATCTCCAAATCTAGTTTTCATTGGATGTGCAGGCATGTTCTTGTACTTTTCTGCTTGGATCAGGGTCTTAGTGTCTCGTCTGTATAATAAAGGTGGAATGCCTGTGATTTTTTCCATTTCATTTATTGGTGTGGTCTTCATGGCACCCGTGATCAACCGAAGCGCTTGATTTTGTACTTTATCTAAGGCTTGTAGGTGTGATTTGGCTGCTGTAGACCATGCTGCTGATCCGTACTCTAATATAGGTCTTATTGCACCTGTATACACTTTCTTTAGTGTTGTTTCGTTAGCTCCCCAACTTGATCCAGCTATTTTCCTCAGTATGGAAAGTTTCTTCTCGCTTTAGCCTCTGTTCTCTCGATGTGGTGCCTCCATGTCATTCTCTTATCTAATGTAATGCCCAAGTACACCGGTTCCTCATCTGTTTGGACATGTATATTTCCAAGTCGTATCTCTCCTGCTTTGTCTTTGTTGGAGAGCGTGAAAAGTGTTGTTGATGATTTTTCAGCGTTGATCTGCACCATCCATTTCTCTGCCCATGCTGCTATGTTGTCTGCTGCCCTTTGTATTCGCTTATTAGCGATAGTTAGATGTTCTTCTACACACCACACCACCAAGTCGTCAGCGTATAGGGCAGCTCTCACACCTTGTGGCAGATCGTGGATGAGGTCATTGATGAATACAAGGAACAGGGGGTGGGAGACAATACTGAGCCTTGAGGAACTCCATGTTTTAGGAGGATTTTCTTGCTGTTGTGACCTTCCATAGTGACTCTTGCTTTCCGATTGTGTAGGAACGACTGGATCCATTTTCTCATATTACCCTTGATTCCGTTCCTTTGCAGTTTTACTATTAACCCGTCTTTCCATACTTTGTCAAAAGCTTTTTGGAGATCTATCCATAGGGTAAAGACTTTTCTCTTTTCTTGGAAGGCATCTTCAACGATCTGTGACAGGTATGTGATTTGGTCTTCTGTGCTGCTGCACTCTCTAAACCCTGCTTGTTCTGGCACTAAAATTTTCTCGGATTCCAAGTACCATTTCAATCTTCTGTTGATCATCCTCTCCATTGTCTTACATACACAGCTTGTTAGGCTTATTGGTCTGTAGCTGGTGGCCTTCCTGTTGTCTTTTCCTTTCTTTATGATGGGACACATGAGCGCCTCTCTCCATATCTGTGGCACACTGCCTGTCATCCAACTGTAGTTGTATATTTGCAACAGTTTGCTCATTGCTGTATATCCTAGGTGTTTTAGCATTTCGTTGGTTATACCATCCGGGCCTGGTGATTTCCTGTCTTTAAGTTTCCCACACGGCTGTTTTTAACTCGTCCATATTGAAAGGTTTGGACATAACGTCCGGACTGTTTCCATTAGTTCTAGTGTGGATTATTTCTTGACGAATGTCTCGTTGTCTGCGTAAATTGACGGAGATGTTACTTTCATTTCTGTAGGATTCCGCAAATATGTCTGCTGCTTGTTTGCCGGTATATAGTTTCCCTGCATCGTCTAGTGTAATGGTTTGTCGTTGAGAATTGTTATCGTCATTCAATTGTTTAGTGAGTTTCCACAACTTTCTCCCTTCCTTTTCAAGGTTTAGTTTATATGTTTTTTCCCTCCAGCTTCTCCTCTGGGCTTCTAGCTTTCCTTTAATGAATTTTGCTTTTGCCTTTTGTAGCATGATATGGTTCTGTTGGGATGGTTGTACCTCTGCAGTGTGCCTTGCTTCATTCATATCTTCATGTAGGTTTTGTAGTGTGTTGGACCAATATGGTACATAGTTCTTCCTCGCTCCTCTCGGTATTGTCTCCTTTGCTGCCTTGAGTACTCCATTATTAAAATCCCAGATGACTCTGTTAATGTCTCTGTCTAGTACCTTAATATCTTTTGTAAGCAGATTTGCTCTGTGTTGATAAATGGACCAATTTGCTTTTTTATAATTCCATCTTGGCTGACTTGGACTTGTATTAATTGTTCTATTAATTTTGATGAATACAGGACGATGATCACTTCCACCGAGTTGTTCTCCTATTTCCCTTTCCACTATCCCAGCCAAATCAGGTGTGCAGAATGCCAGGTCTGGAGTAGAGGTGCTATGCCATCTTCTGGAGTAAAAGGTTGGAGGATCATTAGGGTTGTTTAGAAGGGTTAGGTTATTGTCGTCTTGCCAGTTTTCTATCTCTTCGCCCCTTCTATCTAGCTGGTTGTATCCCCAGCTTTGGGAATGGCTGTTGAAGTCTCCCACCGCTAGGAAGTTGCCAATGGGGACATCTATGCTAGTCATGTTCAGTGGTATGTCATTGGGGCAGTAGAAGTTTAGGAGATCCAGTTCCAGAGTGTTATGTTTTAGATGGATTACTTGGTATTCTGCACCTTCTTTATATGTCTTGGATTCTATAGCGTTGAGGTTATTCCTTATCAGTGTTAGTATGCCACCCTTCTTCCGATCTTTTCTGTCAACTCTGAAGCATTGATAGCCCCGTATCTTAAAATGTTTTCCTTCCTGTAGGTGGGTTTCTTGTATGCAGCATATGCTAATTTCTTTCCGAAATAGGGTATTCTCTAGTTCAGTCTTTTTGTTGTTGACTCCCTCTGCATTCCAATGCATGACATTCAGAGGGGCCGTCGTCTTATCTGGTTGGCCAGTTACTTTCTCCTTCCGCCTCCTGGCTCCATTTGGCGGACTAAGGAGACCTCCAGTAGCTGAGGGTGGATTCTGTCGAGGCTCAGAATCCGGCACTGCTCCTGCCTGGAGGGACTTCACAGGGCGAGCACCATAACGATAATTTTTTGACATCTGTTGTGTAGACATATTAAACCAAAGCGGGTTGCATGGTACCATGGTTGCTGGTGCGCCTCCTGGCCTGGTACATCTGACTTCAGCACCTGTTTCTTAAGGCAGAGTGTGCTCATGCCTCCCCCTCTGGCTGGGGGATTTGATTTTGCCTTTACCTCGTTTGCTGTCCCATCTTGCCTCCCGCTGGGGTTGATACCCAACCTTCGGCAAGATTACTGGGTATAACGGGGTCCACCACGAGTAGGTGAGGTAGACTTGGGCAGGAGAGGCTAAGAGACATGTTGAGTCTTGTATTGCGCATCACTGCCCCATTTGGACCCCAGAAATAGTATAAGAGAGAAAAAGAAATAAAAATTGAGAAGTACGGACAATTAAAACTAAATATTAAAGTATACATGAAAATAGTAATGAGTGTGAAAATGAAGTATAAGGATAGATACCTAATTAAATTAAAGCAATCAGAAAGAAAAGAACAACACAAAGAAATTCATACATTTTAACTATTCATATGAAATATCATAATCTAATATCTATCACCTTAATAATTAAAAATATTAATTGGTGTGATATTTTTTTTTTCATCTTTTCTTAGTATATTTTATTTTTTTATTTCATCACACTTCAACTTTATTTTATTATATATTAATTTAATAGCTAGCAAATTTAACAATATCGGACATGAAGATCCAATCGTTGTTACATCCTAATGACTTGTATGAAAGTTCATTAAGACACAAAGTTCATATTATCGAATCATGATATGATTATCCAATCGTCGTTAGTTCCGTTCTGGAAATTTTGAACGTAATTTGAATAAGTCATCACCGTCTCTGTCCAGTTTATATCAGAGATTGTTACTTTTTACTATTTTGCAATCGAAATGAGTGATACGCAGAGTCCAAGTGAAGTCCAAATTTTCAACCGATCTGTAAAACTTGATATTTTGATTACAATAGTTTATTTCGAAATGTCCTCATTTAAGTGGGAAGTCCAACTGAAGTGTTGTATATTCTGACGTGGCATTAATACCGTTCATTGCAAATGTAATGCTTGATTAGTCAGAACATTTTCTTGAAATTGTAATATTCATTCAGACTCCGTAGGATGTCTGGACAACGTGTCGGCCATAACGTTCTCAGTTCCTGGTATCGACTGTATTTCGAAATCATATGGTTGCAACGCAATAGCAAATCGTGCAAGCTTTGGACTTTTATGGTTTGAACGACGTAATGCTGCCACAGATTTCTGATCAGTCTGGATCAGAAATGGAGATCCCAGCAAAAACTTTTCGAGTTTGTTAATTGCCCAGATCACGGCGAGCAATTCTCTGTCTACAGTCGAATATTTAGTCTCCGGAGGTTTCAGCTTGCGTGAGATGTATAACACGGGATGAAGGATATCATCATGATATTGGAGTAGACAGGCCCCGAGTCCGTAATTACTCGCATCTGTACGTAGAACAAACTTTTTAGAAGCATCTGGTAATTTTAATACTGGTGGGCATGAAAAAATTCTTAATATACTGCGAAAAGTTCTGTCACATTCGTCTGTCCAATTTATCCTTAATGGCATGTTCTTCTTTAATAACGATGACAAGACAGCCGTGATGGATGACAAGTGAGGTACCAATCTGCTATAGTATTGGACTAACCCTAACAGACTCCTAACCTGTTTCTTCGTTTGAGGAACAGATAAATTTAATATTTTAGAAACCGTACTGGGAATTGTTTGGATACGTCCTGATCCAATAATATGCCCCAGGAATGTTATCTCATTACACGCTATTTGAATTTTAGTTGGTTTAGCGGTTAAGTGGTTATCCCGCAATATTTCCAAAACCGATTTAAGACCCAAAAAATGTTCCTCAAATGATGAACTAAACAAACATATGTCGTCAATGTAGGTAATTATGTCTGATCTACCTGATAAAATTTTTCGCATCATGCGAATAAAGGTAGCTGGAGCATTCATTAGCCCAAAAGGCATCACGTTCCACTGGTAAAGACCTTGTGGAGTTGAGAATGCTGTGTAATATTTGGCTCTTTCGGTTAGTGGAATCTGCCAATAACCTTTGGTTAAGTCAATCTTAGTGAAAAGTGTAGCATTGGATAGACGAGGAAGTAAATCGTCAAGGATAGGATGTGGTTCGCTATCAGGTATTGTCTGCGCATTAAGTTTCCTATAGTCAACACATAAACGTATGTTGTTGTCCTTTTTCCGGACAATGACTAAAGGAGAAGAAAATGGAGATGTACTAGTCTCAATAATACCTAATGATATCATCTGTTCGAGTTCCTGAGATGTCTTACTCAGAAAATGTAGAGGTACAGAATAAGGATGAACACGAATTGGTGTATCATCGTTCAGAATAATATCGTGACTAATTACAGATGTGCAACCCGGTACATCCGTTAACACATCTGGGAATGATTGTAGAAGATCAGCAATGCGTTGATGCTGTTGCGGTGTAACCGTAGAAGAAATGGTCACATCACGACAAGATTCAGTAGATTGGACAATAAGTACAGGTAAAGGCATCTGCACTTCAGGAAAAAAAGATTCTTCCTCCTGTATAACAGACAAATTAGAAAAATGACAAGTAGATACCGTATCGTCATCTAGTTCATGAAAAATTGACTGTAAGTGTATAGGACGTGTATGAAATTGCTTGAGCATATTAATATGGAATATCTTTCTGTGTCCCTTGATATCTAAGACGTAATCAACGTCGGAAATTTTATCAATAACCTTATAAGGACCAGTCCATGAGATCAATAACTTATTGTTATTGTGAGGAAGTAATACATAAGCCTCATCGCCTGGGAATAATTGGCGTAATCGTCTAGATCGATTTTGTATAGATCGAGCCTTAGCTTTTGCAGCCTCAGAAGAAGCTGTTGCCAATTGGCAAGACTCAATAATATTATTCCGAAGATTAATCACATTCTCATAAGATGACTGAGTGTCCTGAGTCATCTCTGCATCAATTAATAAATCTTTTATCAGTCCCATGGGTCCTCTCGGAGGGGCACCAAAAACTAACTCAAAGGGAGAGAAGCCAGTTTGTTCATGTGGCACCTCTCGGTAAGCAAACAGGACAGCTGGGAGTGCTCTGTCCCAGTCCTGAGGGTGTTTAACAGTAACCTTATGTAAAAGTTGTTTAAGCGTACGGTTAAGTCTTTCAACTGCACCGTTACTCATGGGATGATAAATGCTACTCAAATTCCTATCAATGTTCCAGGTTTTCATTACTTCCTTCATGGTATCGGATATAAACTGCGACCCATGGTCAGATAATAATTTTCTAGGAAACCCTATTCTAGAAAAAAATAGATGTAGTGCATCAGCTACATCTGTGGTAGTGGTAGTCTTCAATGGAATGGCTTCTGGCCATCGTGTGCATAAATCAATGCACGTGAGAACAAATCTATGTCCTCTCGCGGATGGTAGAAGTGGACCAATTATATCTATGGCCATCTTGTCTAAAGGTCGTACTGAGATATCGCAAGCCTGAATAGGCGCCGTGTGAAAAGCTCCACGTGCTTTCACTTCCTGGCATGTAGTACAGGAACGTACATACTGCGAAATATCCCGTGACACTCCTAGCCAAAAGAATGAAGACAATACTCGAGATCGTGTTCGAGTATATCCCATATGTCCTGCACACTGCGAATCATGCGCGTGTTGAAGAATGTACTGTCTAAAAGCACCCGGTACCATCACTTGTTGTTTTACCTGTGATTTATCACTAAAACATCTAATCAGTATATCATTTTTAATAATAAACCAATGTTTGGTCTTATTACATGAAGTTAGATTATCAACCTTATTAACTAGGTTAAAAAATTTGTTTAAAGATTTGTCATTTTTTTGTTTGTTTGCAAATGATTCCCTGTCAATAGGTGAATTGACCTCAATATCCTCCTGTTTCTCTGCATCCATCTTCTTATCATTGACACTCACCATGAGCTGAGTCTGAGCTCTAGTCGTCACGGCGTTTCCAGTGCATAGATTGTGTTTCTCCCATTCAATAATATCTTCTGGTGAACAATCCTTGCTGCCGTGTATGCGACGCACCATAAGATCTGCAATCGGCTTTTTCAGCATGCATACCTTCACGTTCCCTGTGAAAAAAGGTGTTTAACATGGATAATAGCTGTGGGGTAAAACTCAATAGTTCCCCCAAAAGTCATGCAACGGACATATTCCCCAGTTGCACAGCTAGGATGTACCAGCGACTGTCGCACTCCAATTGTTGTGGACCCCGAATCTCTCAATACAGAAACTATGGAACCGTTAACTATCCCTCTGTTAAAAATCAGAGAGCCTGTTCCATCATTGGCTGCAAGACCTACTTCTGGTGGAATGTGTCCGCAGTTTAGCACTGTCTCCTTTGCCTTCTGAAAAATAAGATTGCATTGTGGGCAACTATTCGCCACGTTATAATTTATAGCAAAACATGCAGCAGAAGACTGTATTGCATTATCGTTAGGTGGAACCTGAACACTAGGGGTTGTATCATTTGTAACTGCTGCACCAGTATTATGGTGAAAATGAGATGATCCACGAGAATGAGATCGATTACGGGAATAATCGTTAGAATTATCTCGTTGTCCCCTGTAGTAACTGTTATCTCGATGTCTCGAGCCATAATTATTAGCATTCCAATTGCTTTTATTATTGTAGTTATTTGATCTATTACAATTAGCGTTCTGTTGACTGTTGTTGTAGGTTGATTGCTGTGAATAATTCCTATTCCGTGATCTTCCTCTGTTCAAATCATTTTTATTGTTAAAATTATTATTATTATTATGTCCTTTATGAAAATTGACATTGTAATTTCCCTTGAACCTACTTCTGTCTACGCTATGAGGTCTCGGTTTGTTAATGTTATAGTATGCCATATTGGAAGCCACAGGTAGAGGTTCCCTTATCAAAGAGTTAGAAATGTTCGCATTCGGATGCGCATTGCAATAGTTCAAAGAAATTTTTTTCTAACTCATCAATGGTAACTGGCTTTCGTTCTTGCAAATATGCGAAGAATGGTGGGCTGACAGAGGATAATACCTTATCACGTAACAACAAATCAACTAATTTGTCATATGATTTGTTGACATCTGCCAGTTCAAGCCATCTATTAAATGTATTGCGAATGTTCGCAATAAACCCTGCAAAGTCTTTAGGAGAGTCAGGTAAGATATTTTTAAATTTTAACCTACAATTTTCTTCGTCCAAATGAAACCTTCGTAAAAGTAAGGTTTTAATAGCATCATAATTATTAGCTATTGTTGGGTCAGCATTCAGAGATGCCGTCAATGGTTCCCCATCTAAAAATTCATTTAACTTAAGTACCCATGTATCCTTAGGCAAGTGATTTGATTTGCATGTCTGTTCAAATCTTGATAAAAATGATGATAAATCATCAAAATTTAATTTAAAATGGGGTAATTTAAAGTTGTAAAAATGTTTGTTTTGGTTGGATGAAGACCCATTTTGTGCGTTATCATTCTGGGTTGCAGCAGCACTTTGTGCCTGAAATCTTGCTGTTTCATTCTGAAGACGGGCTATTTCCAATTCGTCTCTCCTTTTTTTTTCTTCTTCTTGTCGACGTTCCTCCCTTTCCTGTCTAGCAATTTCTCTTTGTCTATTTTCTTTTTCTATTTCTTTCATCTCCTGTTCCGCTAATTCTGCTTTATATTTAGCAAATTCTGCCAATGAGTATGCTTCTAAAGCTTCTCCTTTTTTACCAAAATCTTTCCCATTTTTAATAAAATGATCCAAGGTAAGCATCTTGCCTTTTATCTTGTAAGTAATTACAGATCTATAATAATCAATAATAAAATCTATGTCCTTATTTGTAACAGCTCAAGTATGAATACTCAGTATACCTAACTGTAATATCCTCTTAATAATTGTTGTAAGTTCAACAACTATTCAATATTTTATAAAAAAATTATATGTAATCAATAATCTATATCATAAATAGTTATGATATTTATTTATATCAGATGCTGTGTTTATTTCCTGCACCTAATATAATTATTAAATAATTATGGGCATCATTCCTCCATAAACTATTTTTATTAATTAAAGAAATGTGATGAGTCAACAATATAGTACTATGAAAATGTACCAATTACTATATTATATATATAGTTTTTTAATTCAACACCTATCCATGGTGTGAATACCAAAAAATAATTCAATAAATTATTTTAATATAAAATTTTACTTGCACTTAGAAAGTTTTGATTTTATGCCATACTCATCATGTATAAAGTGCTTTGCTAGTTTCTAGAACCACCACTGCAAATTGTTGCAATGTTCTTGATTCATCATCAAAGTTCCCAAAAATTAATTAAATTAATTAAATATATTATTAAAATCAATTCATAGAAATATTATTATTACATAACATTAATGAAGACAATACAAATGATTAACCAAGGCTTCACAGTACAGTAGCACAATACAAAAGTGACATTTTCACAAAAATAGGTGATATTATAAAACCAAGTCTACTAACCGGAAATATAGAAGGGTGAAGGTTAACTGAAGTAAAAGAACATATTTGGCACTACGAATAATGACGTCACATGACTCATTTGACGTTAATACAATACATTTAAATAAAATTAAAGATAGCCAGATTAGAATAAACAGGATAGATTACGAACATATGACTGTAACTGAATAAAAATAAAACTGAATACGGTAAAATACAACGGTTATTTCACAGAACTAGACACCTAACATACAAGGTGAATTAATGCAAGTCCGAACGAAACAACCACCGGTAATGTCTTCGACGCGTTCTTCGCGAAATGCGATTAATTCACGGCCTTAAGGAACGATCGGAATTGAGCTTGACGTTCGAAAAGCCATAAGTCCAATTCCGATTCCCATCCTACCTCCCACTACATGTAAAAAGACAGAAACAATATTTAACATGGCTTAAAAAAAAGACCATGGCGTTGTCGGACAACAAGGACGAAATATTGTAACGTTTAAAAGCAGTTACTTATCTTTTTTTTTTTTTTTGGCAGTAATTCAGTACATTATCTGCTTCGCGGGAGCCGCGCTAGCGTAGTGGTTAGAACACCGCTCTGGCGACCGGGTGATACAGGATCAAACCCGGGCGACGGCATTTGAGGATTTTTCGTCGACCGGGATTTGGACTGGATTAACTCGAGACCTGGCGAGGACATTTGAAGGAGTGTCGTCGACCAGGGACTGGCGGCTCCTGAGCCGACCCAGCTGCAATGGGTACCTCCGAAATCGGCGAGTATTTGCCTGAATGGCGAGGGACACCTGTCTCTGTACAAGAAATAAAGGGATACTCACGTAAAATCAATGTCAGGTTAGACATAAATAATAACCTGAGATTTCGCCTCGAGTATTAGCGGGCGTACGCAAAAAAAAAAAAAAAAAAAAAAAAAAAAAAAAAAAAAAAAAAAATCTGCTTCGCCAACAGACTCGCAAGCTTGTTTGAAACAATGAAGACGTTAGCAATACGTTTCATTTGCTGTTTGAGAGATGCAAACAATTTTTTGAAGCGATTTGATTGTTCCTGGCTTTTGCGACCGTTCATACTGTTGTCAAGGGCATGACGTCACCGGTGTTTTTGCATAATAATGTCCGTTTCGGCTCGAAAGGAAAAATGTTTTATTTCTTTGAGGTTCGCTCTTTTGAAAAGTTTCAAGACCACTAATGGCCACCAGTTGTGACGGGTGCTGCGGTTCCTTGTTCTTATATTATTTATTGCATATTAAAGTCACTCTTTTGACGTAGTTAATGTTTGTTACTGATGGTTAGCTCTGACCACCAGAACATCCCTTCGACGTTCTAATTTGCATATTGTATATTAGTTGATTCCCCTGTGGGAGAGTTATCGTGCTGAAAAACGTAAACATTAACAGCTGTGGAACCGAACCCGAAAACGTAAGTAAAAGATCAAGCCTTCTGTTCTGAGTCCACATGTATTGACATTCATATAAACGATATCCGACATTCACAAAACTTCATGTACAGTTCAACATAACAATGAATTCCAAATAATACCAGTAAGTATCCGTCCGTGTCAAAACAATATGTCAGATGAACATCATGGCTATATACGTGCGCTGCTGTAGTCAACAGCCAGAAATGAGCGCATGAGTTCTTGACAGCTACAAATTGGATCATAATATGATTCTCCTTCCATTATTTAATTTACTTAATAATCTCATACTTTAGATTAATCCGAACTGACCCTGAGTTCTACATTGATTCATATATAGGCTATCTACTAGGCCTTTCCTTGGAAGAAATGCAAGACACGACTTCTCTGCTTGACGGATAGCGTAACAAGGGCAATGTAACCAAGTCACCCAGCGTGACCTTCCCAACGCGAATGCGTCATAATCTTAGCATATATTTCGCGTTCAGTATACCGTAAAATATCGACATATCCTATTAATATTATTGACCCCTAAACGTTGCGCACGGCTAAACCCCAGCAGACGCCGTCATTTAAAATAACACCGTAACAATTACGCCGTATAGAAAATTATGTTGGACATATGAAGAGACATTACGCCGTATAGAAAATTATGTTGGACATATGAAGAGACATTACGCCGTATAGAAAATTATGTTGGACATATGAAGAGACATTACGCCGTATAGAAAATTATGTTGGACATATGAAGAGACATTACGCCGTATAGAAAATTATGTTGGACATATGAAGAGACATTACGCCGTATAGAAAATTATGTTGGACATATGAAGAGACATTACGCCATATAGAAAATTATGTTGGACATATGAAGAGACATTACGCCGTATAGAAAATTATGTTGGACATATGAAGAGACATTACGCCATATAGAAAATTATGTTGGACATATGAAGAGACATTACGCCGTATAGACAATTATGTTGGACATATGAAGAGACATTACGCCATATAGAAAATTATGTTGGACATATAAAGAGACATTACGCCGTATAGAAAATTATGTTGGACATATGAAGTGACATTACGCCGTATAGAAAATTATGTTGGACATATGAAGAGACATTACGCCGTATAGAAAATTATGTTGGACATATGAAGAGACATTACGCCGTATAGAAAATTATGTTGGACATATGAAGAGACATTACGCCGTATAGAAAATTATGTTGGACATATAAAGAGACATTACGCCGTATAGAAAATTATGTTGGACATATGAAGAGACATTACGCCATATAGAAAATTATGTTGGACATATGAAGAGACATTACGCCGTATAGAAAATTACACTAGAAGGTAAAGTTGAATGCAAACATGCAAGAAGAAGACATCGCTTTAAATAGTGAGATACACATAAAAAGATGGACAGGAAAGAGTCTATTGATGTGTGCCACCATAGAATGAAACAGATGACTTTGGAGATCAACTGTAGGAACCCTTCGATGCCGAGATGGTAGCTGATCTGACACACGTTACAATTCTATTAACCACTTTGTTATCTGGTGTGTCGGTTATTCAGATCTTCAGTGTACAGCACTAACAATGTACTAGTTTTGTTATACCGGGTACCTTCAACGATTCAGAACCCTCCGAAGCGCTTCCAGATATATTTAATAATCTAAGAATCTATTATGGGTTGTTTATTTAATACAATTCATAAGGAAGCTTTTTAAATGTCATACGCCTTCTCTCTCGGGCTAATTTTTAAACTTATGATGTGACCGCTCGTGGGGTGTTCATGCATTATAGTCAAGCTGTCGCATGATCGTAGTCAACCCTATGTCTTTCATCCTTCCACATTGTACTTTACCATTGGTCAGCCCCACACTCTGACTGTTAACTCTTACTACAGAATGTCTTGACTACGAAAAATACTTACTTAGTCGTTCCCCTTCTATCGTGAGGTGTAGAGGTTTGGAAGAGAGAGCGCCAGACTATCCTATCGGCTGTCCTCCTCCTGGCAGGGGGTGGGATTTTAGGCCTTGACGTATAATAAATAAATAAATAAATAAATAAATATATATATATATATATATATATAATATATATATATATATATATATATATATATATATATATATATATATATATATATATATATATATATATATATATATATATATATATATATATATATATATATATATATATATATATATATATATATATATATATATATATATATATATAAACAAATAAAACGGTATTGAATCAGTTTTACAAATTAACGGTACATAGGGAACACGGGACGTTTCGGGTTTTACCCTTCGTCAGCCACAGTTACAAACAGGCAACAAGGACAAGATATAGACGTGTAAAAGGACGAACGAACTTTATTTTCAAAGGGTTAAGAATTGGGCACGCAGGCCCGTCTGACATTCTGCCCTTCCTCTCTCTCTCATCATGTATACTATATCCTTTCATCCTCACATTTACTTTAAGCATTATTAAGGCATTTATCATTATAAAAGTAATATTACATTTGCAATAATCATCATAATTAAAGTTTTTAAAATTAAAAAAGAAAAATGCTATAGCACTGCAACCACGTATTATATTATATATAAACACGGAATAAGAACAATAATAAAGCAAGGAAACTACAAAACTGAAAAGAATTGATCAATTCAGGAAATTCATCAATCAACGAAAATCAAAAGAGGAAATTGAATTTAAAAACAAGAAGTCCTGATAAAAAACTCTCCGCTGAAAGAATTGGGTAGGCTATGAACACTAGTCCCAATGGTGTCCAGCAGCATGAATCAGGAAACTCGTTGAAGACTCGATGCAGCATTTATGCTTTATTTAAACAAATGCAATCATGTCTACAGTTTGAACATGGTTGGTGCATGGAACATCATCCAGCTATCTTTACAGAGGTTGACAATTTCATTGACAATTCTATGAATACAAATTCTTCTTCCTTTTACTGGTCATGTAATGCTATATCACTTTTACGAAGCAAAATCAATACTGGTCTGTTTCAATGTCTATGTCAATGTCTCATTTGAGTTCTGCATGATCTTGACGTATCTGCTTGGTTATAGAAACTGGTTTAGCCACCAGGGGTTTTGCTTTGTCCAAGACTATGATATACCATTATTCGTTCTTGCTTGATTTCGTTAGGTTCATGAAATGTTACTAGCCAACACGTGGCAATTTACTAGCACATTCTGCTTAAGAAAAAGTCACTTCGTTGAACTATCGTCGTTCACAAAAACAAGCCGCGTTATTTATTCTGTAACAATGTCACGTATCAAATATTACATACCCTTCGATGGTTTCTTGTAGATGTGATACAAACAGGATTCTCGGCTTAATAATATTATAAGTTCTCCTTGTTCTTCTGTGATAGTCTCTTGATTCGTCGTCCGTTATAATGTGTGTACTACAGATCATGGCTTCTGGTAGAGCCATGCGACACTGACTGTGGTCGACGAACCTACTACGTTCAGTTACATCTTAAGAGAGCTACGGCTTTTTTTTTATATTAAGGTGGATGTTACTTTTCTTTGTAGCATGCCCCTTTCAACCATCTACCATATACATAGAGCTGCTGGTTATATCAGTCGTAAGAGAGCCTTGTGGCTTTTATATCCCCTTTTCTAGTCCCGTTCCAGAATGTTCTAACATTCTTGTGAACTACGTCCTATGTTCCCGAAGGTTCTCTGTGTTCTATGTCAAGACCGATCTTTTGTCGGCCTACATAAAAGTATGTCTTATTCTCCAATAACTCGTGACAATCTTTTTTAATGATAGTAATAAACGCAGTCGCGTCCCTTACATTGCCATTCCTCCTACTACAATCATTAACTCCGTTGCATCCTTTACCCTGCGACAATAATACAATTTCATAAGACTTTGTGGAATAACGTGGAGGGTCAGTTGTTATTAATCCATAATTCGTTATATCGTTCACCTTTTTTTTGAATATTGATTAATTATAACTAGCCATCCGTTTTTATTTTATACAATGCAATGAATGGGGCAATGTTTTAATTTGTACTAAATGTCGTAAAATTGAATTTTAAATATGTTCAAATATCCAGTTGTCTTAATCTTCTTGTATACTCTTTAGTGACCTTCAAATCAAAATCTAAAAAAAAAAATTAAGATTATTCTTTAAACATTTTAAATATTTTTAAAATGTTAGTATTTCTAAGTTTTTAAATGTTAGTATTTCTAAGTTTTTAAATGTTAGTATTTCTAAGATTTTTAATGAAAAGTTTCAGAAGCTGTGCCGCATGGGAACAAACAGCCCACCCCCCAACAACAAACAAAAAACAGCGAAGACCAAACAAAATCGAGGTTAGTGACACACATTTGCCGACATAGGTTTATATTCTGGGACTGACATGTTGGACCCGAGTCTCACTTAGATAAAGTACTAATATATCTTTTTTGCGACGTACTTGTGGTGATGTAATTAAGTATGGCAAAGTCGGAGGTCACAGGTTAAATGTAAAATAATTTCGGAGAGAACAGAAACCTCTGACATATCATTTCAAGATTAAACTAAGTTTACTGGCTCAGTCGTTTTAATGTATATGAGTCGTGCTTTTCTAGCATGGAAACAACAACAACAACAAACGTCAGTTTATAAATTTTGCTCAACTAACGTGACAACAACAACAACATAACCTGACGTCAAATTAGGAACCTTGCTGAACTAACATGAAAGTAACAGCAGAAACTCGTGTCAGTTTATAAATCTTACTGAACTTGTTTATAAATCTTACTGAACTAACAAGAAAGTAACAACAGAAACTCGTGTCAGTTTATAAACCTTACTGAACTAACAAGAAAGTAACAACAGAAACTCGTGTCAGTTTATAAATCACCACAGGTCATACTTAAGTGCTGCACTCCATGAAAGTAACTCCAGATTACAATAACTGAGCTGACAATGCCGTTTGAATCGATGTGAGATGAGCAGCACGCGTTAAACATGGCTAAATATAAAGATCTAGTCACAGAGTTGAGGCACGATGGGTTCATACCAAAAGTCATAGCTGTAGAAATAGGTACAAGAGCTCTAGTAACTGCATTCGTGTATGATCTACTGAAACTATTGGGTGGGGAAAGAACACTCAAGAACTAGGGCACTTAAGAGGCTCGATGAGACTGTGGCTATGGCATCGTGCTGGCTGTGGAAAACCGCCATGTGCAATAGAATTCAGGACATAAATTTATATATAATGGTTATTTTTACAACTGCCCTCAGTCGGCAGAATTGATAAAACCAGGAGTGAACTAAGAAGTTGCAGCCAAGTTGGGGTAGATTCAATTCTCAATGATGGCGGAATAATAAACAGGGGGCTACAATTTGGAGTCATGACCCAAGGGCCTCTCCCTCCCCCCCCCCCTTTTTTTAGTGTGTAAAGAAGGTAAAAGGGGCGGAACACTTGTCTGAAGCGGTATAACTTCTGATGATCAGATTTACTTCCTGATTGAGTGCTCTCTAAAGAGTTTCCTATCATCGTCAGTTTATAGATCGTCAAATCTCGTAATAACTAATGTCAGTTTATAAATCGTCAAATGTCGTTATAACCTAATGTCAGTTTATAAATCGTCACATGTCGTAATAACTAATGTCAGTTTATAAATCGTCAAATGTCGTAATAACTAATGTCAGTTTATAAATCGTCAAATGTCGTAATAACCTAATGTCTGTTTATAGATCACCAAATGTCGTAATAACCTAATGTCATTTTATAAATCGTCAAATCTCGTAATAAACTAATGTCAGTTTATAGATCCCCAAATGTCGTAATAACTAATATCAGTTTATAAATCGTCAAATGTAGTAATAAACTAATGTCAGTTTATAGATCACCAATGTCGTAATAACCTAATGTCAGTTTGTAAATCGTCATATCTCGTAATAACCTAATGTCAGTTTATAGATCACAAAATGTCGTAATGAACTAATGTCACTTTATAAATCGTCAAATGTCGTAATAAACTAATGTCAGCTTATAGATCACAAAATGTCGTAATAACTAATGTCAGTTTATAAATAGTCAAATGTCGTAATAACTAATGCCAGTTTATAAATCGTCAAATCTCGTAATAACTAATGTCAGTTTATAAATCATCAAATCTCGTAATAACTAATGTCAGTTTATAAATCATCAAATCTCGTAATAACTAATGTCAGTTTATAAGTCACCAAATCTAGTAATAACTAATGTCAGTTTATAAATCATCAAATCTCGTAGTAACTAATGTCAGTTTATAAATCTTCAAATCTCGTAATAACCTAATGTCATTTTATAATCGTCAAATTTCGTAATAATATAATGTCAGTTTATAGACCATCAAATCTCGTAATAACCTAATGTCAGTTTATAATCGTCAAATGTCGTAATAAACTAATGTCAGTTTATAAGTCGTCAAATGTGGTAATAACCTAATGTCATTTTATAATCGTCAAATGTCGTAATAATCTAACGTCAGTTTATAGATCATCAAATCTCGTAATAACCTAATGTCAGTTTATAATCGTCAAATGTCGTAATAACTAATACCAGTTTATAGATCATCACATCTCTTAATAACCTAATGTCAGTTTATAATCGTCAAATGTCGTAATAAACTAATGTAACTTTATAGATTACAAAATGTCGCAATATCTTATGTCATTTTATAAAACGTCAAATGTCGTAATAAACTATTGTCAGTTTACAAATCGTCAAATGTCGTAATGAAATAATGTCACTTTATAGATCACCAAATGTCGTAATAACCTAATGTCAGTTTATAAATCGTCATATGTCGTAATAAACTAATATAAGTTTATAAATCGTCAAATGTTGTAATAAACTAATTTCAGTTTATAATTCACCAAATGTCGCAATAAACTAATGTCACTTTATAAATCGTCAAATGTCGTAATAAACTAGTGTCATTTTATAAGTCACCAAATGTCGTAATAAAATAATGAAAGTTTATAAATCACCAAATGTCGTAATAAACTCTTGTCACTTTACAAATCGTCAAATGTAATAAACTAAAGTAAGTTTATAAATCGTCAAATGTCGACTAGTATGAGGTTGTGCCTGGGACTGGCTACTTCACCACGTAAAAGAAATTGCTACAGAAACCACATTCTATGAGTACCTCCTTTAGTTCTTGATTCCACTTAATCAGCCTTTCTACTATCTCCTCCATTTGAGCAGTAGTGGTTCGTTGATTGAGTATGTGCCGTCTAGGTCACGTTCAATACAATTCAGGCTCAAAATAATATCTATAGTTAGTACTAAAAAAAATATACAGTATTACAATTATCTACCAACAGTTCTTTAGCCAGCTTAATAATTATTTGATCAATATTAACTAATTAACATACATCATTGAGAAGCGTAAACATTGTGCAACTTGATATGATTTCCTTATCAACATTTATAATTGAAACTCTAGGTGTTTTATTGTGTTCCTTCTTTACTAAATCCTTAAACAGGACAAGCGCACAAAATGTGTGCCGAATGCACTATAGCAGTAGTGGTTTAGGAAACATAAGAGTTCAATTCCGGACGAGCCCCCATATGTGACGAGAGAATTTGAGTGAGATAGTGAAAGAGTGAAAGCGACAGATTCCGTGAGAGAATCAGGGGATATTCTATTAAGAATGTCTGATATCTGCAGACACAGGGATGTCATGGATGGTGCAGGCAGAGACAACGATTAGACAGGTGACCACTGGTGAAAATATGTTCATAGAAGAGTGGAGTAAGTCAGGTGAGAACTGGACGAGCCACCAGCATGTTATCTTCATCCTTGGTAGAGAGTGCAGAACGTGCACCAATGGGACGGCAGGGCTGAAAATTGATCAGCTGATAAATGATCATGCTGGGGATGATGATGATGCCATTGTGTGTACACTGATGGGTTTGTAATCCTTGGTGAGAAATCAAGGTGGGGCTTCTCTGCTACAGTAAGTGTAGAATCGTCAATGGACATAGCTGGGCTTACTGTCACGGATTGCCTCTCCTGCTTTGCAATAGTGGTCCAACAGTGGCCAAAACTCAAGAGTATCCAAAGTGGGTCGTTAAAGGTGTTTACTTTCGCACAAGATTACTCTTGGTTGAGATGTAGATAGAAGTGTAATGACGCTTCTATCCGAAGGAGCCTTCACAAGATAATTCAGAAGCCAAGAACCATGCGGCATAGGGCTGAGCACTGGTTAACTTATATCTGTCCGTCGCCTTTTGTGAAGGATTTAAGCAATGGTTTTTAGCCTGTTCAAACTCCCAGCTTTCGCCTTTTTTTACAAGAAAACTTAACTCTAGGTGAGTCCTGTCGCCGTGGTTTTCGTCACTTCTTGGTGATGAGTGTACTTCTCTCACACGAGTGGCGTAGTAACTTCAGTACTTCGAACCGTCTGATAGCTTGTAACCACAAGTAGTCTTGTACCACGAACTTTTTTAGACAAAATAGAAAACAAATGCCTCTGCTAAGTACATTTGTGGGCTGCCAATTAATATGCGCATTCTCGCTGAACACCCACTGATGTTAATCTCTCAGAAGAATTAAATTCCTGAGTACACAGTGTAGCTCAGGAAGATGACTAAAATCACCATGTTCCTCTGGGTATTAACTGGGAAAATGTGTCTGGAAAATCACCAGCGCTTGCTGTAGTGGTTTATGAATATACTAGTTTCATATGTTGAGGTTGCCAGCCTCATATACAACCACTTAGCAAGGAAAAATGTCAAATTTACATTTGTAAAATAATTGTTACATTTACCCCAAAATTTTGGGAATACACAATCTCCTCGCGCAGGGCAGGATGGACACGAGCAATTTAGGTTATATGCTCTCGAACCACTACGTCTGGAAATTTTGAATCCCCTTTTATGACGGGTGATTTTGAGAAACACTTGGCCTGGGAAACAAGGAATTCTTTTTCGACGGGTGTTCTGCGATACACTTGGTCTGGGAAAGTTTCTCTTATGACGGGTGATCAAATTCCTTAGGGTTCCAGTCTGGGTATTTAAAGTCCTGGTCCCTTAAGTTTGCAGTCTCTGCTTTTATAACGGCGAAGACCAAACAAAATCGAGGTTAGTGACACACATTTGCCGACATAGGTTAATATTCTGGGACTGACATGTTGGACCCGAGTCTCACTTAGATAAAGTACTAATATACCTTTTTTGCGACGTACTTGTGGTGATGTAATTAAGTATGGCAAAGTCGGAGGTCACGGGTTAAATGTAAAATAATTTCGGAGAGAACAGAAACCTCTGACATATCATTTCAAGATTAAACTAAGTTTACTGGCTCAGTCGTTTTAATGTATATGAGTCGTGCTTTTCTAGCATTGAAACAACAACAACAACAACAAACGTCAGTTTATAAATTTTGCTCAACTAACGTGACAACAACAACAACATAACCTGACGTCAAATTAGGAACCTTGCTGAACTAACATGAAAGTAACAGCAGAAACTCGTGTCAGTTTATAAATCTTACTGAACTTGTTTATAAATCTTACTGAACTAACAAAAAGTAAACACAGAAACTCGTGTCAGTTTATAAATCTTACTGAACTAACAGGAGAGTAACAACGGAAACTCGTGTTAGTATATAAATCTTACTGAACTAACAAGAAAGTAACAACAGAAACTCGTGTCAGTTTATAAATCTTGCTGAACTGTCGCAATAAACTAATGTCACTTTATAAATCGTCAAATGTCGTAATAAACTAGTGTCATTTTATAAGTCACCAAATGTCGTAATAAAATAATGTAAGTTTATAAATCACCAAATGTCGTAATAAACTCTTGTCACTTTACAAATCGTCAAATGTCGTAATAAACTAAAGTAAGTTTATAAATCGTCAAATGTCGACTAGTATGAGGTTGTGCCTGGGACTGGCTACTTCACCACGTAAAAGAAATTGCTACAGAAACCACATTCTATGAGTACCTCCTTTAGTTCTTGATTCCACTTAATCAGCCTTTCTACTATCTCCTCCATTTGAGCAGTAGTGGTTCGTTGATTGAGTATGTGCCGTCTAGGTCACGTTCAATACAATTCAGGCTCAAAATAATATCTATAGTTAGTACTAAAAAAAATATACAGTATTACAATTATCTACCAACAGTTCTTTAGCCAGCTTAATAATTATTTGATCAATATTAACTAATTAACATACATCATTGAGAAGCGTAAACATTGTGCAACTTGATATGATTTCCTTATCAACATTTATAATTGAAAGTCTAGGTGTTTTATTGTGTTCCTTCTTTACTAAATCCTTAAACAGGACAAGCGCACAAAATGTGTGCCGAATGCACTATAGCAGTAGTGGTTTAGGAAACATAAGAGTTCAATTCCGGACGAGCCCCCATATGTGACGAGAGAATTTGAGTGAGAAAGTGAAAGAGTGAAAGCGACAGATTCCGTGAGAGAATCAGGGTATATTCTATTAAGAATGTCTGATATCTGCAGACACAGGGATGTCATGGATGGTACAGGCAGAGGCAACGATTAGACAGGTGACCACTGGTGAAAATATGTTCATAGAAGAGTGGAGTAAGTCAGGTGAGAACTGGACGAACCACCAGCATGTTATCTTCATCCTTGGTAGAGAGTGCAGAACGTGCACCAATGGGACGGCAGGGCTGAAAATTGATCAGCTGATAAATGATCATGCTGGGGATGATGATGATGCCATTGTGTGTACACTGATGGGTTTGTAATCCTTGGTGAGAAATCAAGGTGGGGCTTCTCTGCTACAGTAAGTGTAGAATCGTCAATGGACATAGCTGGGCTTACTGTCACGGATTGCCTCTCCTGCTTTGCAATTGTGGTCCAACAGTGGCCAAAACTCAAGAGTATCCAAAGTGGGTCGTTAAAGGTGTTTACTTTCGCACAAGATTACTCTTGGTTGAGATGTAGATAGAAGTGTAATGACGCTTCTATCCGAAGGAGCCTTCACAAGATAATTCAGAAGCCAAGAACCACGCGGCATAGGGCTGAGCAATGGTTAACTTATATCTGTCCGTCGCCTTTTGTGAAGCATTTAAGCAATGGTTTTTAGCCTGTTCAAACTCCCAGTTCAGCTTACAGAACCGTTTGGGATAAGAACAGGAGTGCAACAGGGATGCCTCTTGTCTCCATTTCTTTTCTTGCTGGCAATAGATTGGGTTATGAGATCATCGACAACACACAACAGAAATGGAATCCAGTGGACTCTGACTAAGCAGTTGGATGATCTGGATTTTGCTGATGACTTGGCTCTTCTGTCCCATAACCGTAATCAGATGCAGGACAAATTGAAAACACTCGATGAGAGGTCACAGCAATTGGGTCTGAAAATACACAGGGAAAAGACAAAAATAATGAGAATAAATGCAGGTAATGATAACAGGGTTGAACTTGAAGAAACACCAATTCAAGACGTTGAATCATACACATATCTTGGCAGTAATATAGACAAAGTTGGAGGGACAGACAGCGATATCAAAATAAGAATACAAAAGGCAAGAGGAGCTTTCATTGCATTGGGAAATATATGGAGATCAAGAGAAATTGGATCCAACACGAAAATAAGAATCTTCAACTCAAATGTGAAGTCAGTCCTATTGTATGGCTCTGAGACATGGAGAACAACAAAGACAACAACCAAAAAGCTACAGACTTTCATAAATGGGTGCTTGCGTAGAATAGAGGGATTAAAATGGTATGACAAGGTTACCAACGTGGATTTGATGACAAGAACTAGACAAGTGCCAGTGGAACAAGAGATGAGAAGAAGACGATGGCGATGGATAGGACACACACTGAGGAAACCTGTTGATAGCATTACAAGGCAGTCCTTGTTCTGGAACCCCCAGGGCAAGAGAGGCAGAGGAAGACCAAGAAGTACATGGAGAAGAGAGTTGGAAACAGAGGTGAAAATGATGAGGAGAACATGGAAAGAACTTGAGATGATGGCACGGGACAGGAGGACTTGGCATGTGTTTGTTGAAGGCCTATGCTCCTTTGGGAGTGGAGGGTTATGAATGAATGAAACTCCCAGTTGGTGTAATCCAACGAAATACCTCTTATAAGTAATGGCTCTATAGATGTACATATATCTATGTATATATAGATGTATGTTTTAAAGAATCTTGCTCAAACGTTCGCTTTCATACATATAAAAATTGAATCGACTATGATTGTTTAGTTTTAAAACAACATGTAACAAATTTAATAATGAATTAGTCTTTAACAGTTAAAATAAGGAGGGAATGATGAATTTTGCTGTAAATACAAGTTTTCATCACGGAGACGTAGGTGAGGATTTATCCGTTGCTTTCGCCTTTTTTTTTAACAAGAAAACTTAACTCTAGGTGAGTCCTGTCGCCGTGGTTTTCGTCACTTCTTGGTGATGAGTGTACTTCTCTCACACGAGTGGCGTAGTAACTTCAGTACTTCGAACCGTCTGATAGCTTGTAACCACAAGTAGTCTTGTACCACGAACTTTTTTAGACAAAATAGAAAACAAATGCCTCTGCTAAGTACATTTGTGGGCTGCCAATTAATATGCGCATTCTCGCTGACCACCCACTGATGTTAATCTCTCAGAAGAATTAAATTCCCGAGTACACAGTGTAGCTCAGGGAAGATGACTAAAATCACCATGTTCCTCTGGGTATTAACTGGGAAAATGTGTCTGGAAAATCACCAGCGCTTGCTGTAGTGGTTTATGAATATACTAGTTTCATATGTTGAGGTTGCCAGCCTCATATACAACCACTTAGCAAGGAAAAATGTCAAATTTACATTTGTAAAATAATTGTTACATTTACCCCAAAATTTTGGGAATACACAATCTCCTCGCGCAGGGCAGGATGGACACGAGCAATTTAGGTTATATGCTCTCGAACCACTACGTCTGGAAATTTTGAATCCCCTTTTATGACGGGTGATTTTGAGAAACACTTGGCCTGGGAAACAAGGAATTCTTTTTCGACGGGTGTTCTGCGACACACTTGGTCTGGGAAAGTTTCTCTTATGACGGGTGATCAAATTCCTTAGGGTTCCAGTCTGGGTATTTAAAGTCCTGGTCCCTTAAGTTTGCAGTCTCTGCTTTTATAACGGCGGGCTTACTTTTTTAAGGTTTTAGGTTTCCCAAATACTTTGATCTGTCACTTATAAGTATGGCATTCTAGGTCCGATCCTTCTCTTTCTGGCTTTTTGGGAGTTGCTAGTGTGACGTGCGATGCAGTCTCTGTGTTCTGTGTCTCTAAATTTCGCTAGATTAAATTTCCCACTTCTCAGTTCAAATCACAGATTGTGCTTCCGCCGAATTTTCCAATGAAATTCATTGTTTATTCCGGCTCTCACTTTAATCCAATCGTAAGCTCTTTTGCACTATGTGGTTTGGGGTGTTTTAATTTCAAAACATCCCCCACGTGTTTTAAAATATTACATTTAATATTCCAACGCGTGACCTCTGTCTAATAATTCGTAAGACTTCCGATTGCACACAAACAAATCTGTGACTAATTTCCCGCCTAGATGCTACCTATCGCCAATATTGTCTCTCCAGACAGATTCTCGGTAATAATCTTACGGGATGGTCCCGTGAAATGATTATCTCCTTATCGCCCGTGTTTTCGTGCCTTCTCCAGACAGTCAAACAAAAGGGTCGCCAGCCGCTCAGACAAACAATATAGTTGTCCAACGAGGATCGTCTATTATCAAAGGTTGGCTAGGCGACTTAAAGATATAAACGTATTACTGATGACCGATGATAATGACTGGGAACTGTTACGATAATACCCCAGTTCACCTGGCGGAACGTAAATAAGTCTGAGGAGTGGTCACAGTAAAAGAATGTAAAAGCTATAAATATGCCAAATAATAGGATTATGAATGAAAAAAAAATCAAGAAATGAAGAGATACTGCCGGATTTAATGAGAGTTATAAAATAGCACGACTGATTTCGCCACACTTACATGATAACCTCCAGCATGAGAATGGAGGTAGAAGCAGCTATTGCAATCAACGCTTCGGAA
This sequence comes from Oreohelix idahoensis, assembly GCA_024509875.1. NCBI lineage: Eukaryota > Metazoa > Mollusca > Gastropoda > Stylommatophora > Oreohelicidae > Oreohelix > Oreohelix idahoensis. Next base: position 336,906 of record JAMPIV010005523.1, read on the forward strand.
AGTCCAAAGTGGATGGCTGCGGCATGAATGGAACACCTCCATAGAAGCTTCGAATCTTTGGGAACTGGTGTGGATATATTGTCATGGTCATGCAGAGGTACGCGGCAAAGAAGAGTGGACAGACTTGCTTAAAGAACACCTATAGAAAGTGCATTTGATATGGTTAAAGGAGAGATTCCGAGGGCAATTAATGGTCGCTTATTAGAAAATGATACTGCAATAGATGAATCGTCAAGGCTAAGATTGCTGGAAGTTGGAAAACGTAGACCAACAGGGATTGACATATGAGATGAATCATCCGACGTGTATACAACCAGCGCGCAACAGGAACAGTTAGCATTCACCCTTCGACATTAGCTGAGGGATACCGAGCAACTATGGTTTAGCCCAGAGTGCATTGGCGTCGATTCTGATCAACAATAACATTCATCTCCCTCATAAAGTTGAAGGTCTGTCTGAGGCTTCTCCGACTGCTATCATATAACAATATATATTTCTCTCATAGAGTTTGTAGTCCGTCTCTGGCTTCTTTCATCGCTTTCATATAAACACATATAGTTCTCTCATATGTTGGTGGTCTGACTCTGGTTTCTCTGACTGCCAGTTTCTCCCTTAAATAAGTTGGTAAAGGCTATGCTCGATCTGCTCTTCTGGTGGATCCGACATTCTTGGAGAGCATGTTCTATTGTTGGTTGTCTTCCCCACATTGACAATATGCCTATCTGCCCGATTTTTTACTTTGTTTAACAGTTGGTATTTTGAGTCTGCAGTGCCCGGATTATTGTTTCTAACTGTAAAACGTGTCTCTCTTTGATCATTGTACACGTCGGAGTGGCTAAGAGGTGTGGCGTCCGCCTCAAATTATAAGGATACATGGTTCGATTCCCAGTACAGGGAATATAATTTATGAAAATTTTTGTCAGAACCAGTGGTCCTAATGATGTCATACTCCCCCCTGGTCTCCTGGGTAGAGAGACCAGATGCTTAGCTTTCTCGGATATCATCATCTCATCTCAACCCATAACCCGTCATGGGTCGTAGGGGTGCCATGGTGGAAGCATCAGCAGACAGGGTCCTCCACTGCTCTCTATTCTCAGCAATGCGTACAAGTGTGGAGAAACCGTGTCCTGCCCATTCTTTGATGTTATCAGCCCAGGATTTTCTTTGCCTTCCTCTTCTCCGTTTACCTTCGACTGTTCCCTGGAGGATCGTTTTCGAAAGGGAGTCATGACGAGTTACATGCCCAAACCAGGCAAGCTTTCGACGTTTCACTATTGACAAAAGTGGTTCTTGATGGCCTGCATAGGTGTTTATCTTCTCTCTAACATAGACATTTGTTTTGTGCTCTTTATAGCAAATGCGCAAAATTCTTCTATAACATTTATGCTCGAAAGCCTGAATCCTTCGCTCCGTATCTGCAGTGAGTGTCCAGCCCTCACACCCATACAAGAGAATAGATAATACAAGTGATTTGTATAATTTGATCTTCACAGGAAAACTGATGTTACTTTTCCAGATCACATTCAACCTTGTCATGGCAGCTGAGGCCATCTCAAGTCTTGTCTTGATTTCTTTATTTGATCTTCCATCACTACATATAGTGGACCCGAGATATTTAAAGGTGTTAACTTCTTCTAACGTTTGCCCATTTAACGTAATGTTGGTCGGAACATGTTTCTTACGGCTATTCACCAATATCTTGCTTTTTTCTATATTAATTTCCATCCCATATGTTCTTGTTACTTTCTCCAGTCTAGAGGTAAGGTCTTGAAGTTCTGATTCTGTTCCAGCTATCAGATCAATATCATCAGCAAAACGTAGATTACACAGAGGTCGGCCTCCAATCGATATGGTTGATTTAAAATCGTAGAGAGCCTCCTGCATTATATGTTCTAGATAAATGTTAAAGAGCACTGGTGACAGGATACATCCCTGGCGAACTCCTACAGTTCTCGGATAAGGGCGAAAAAATAGGAGGTCCCATGTGTAAGTTGCGCACGTTAAATATACCTCGGCAGTTGGAAATCGTAAAGAGTAGGCCATACGGCCGCTGCAATGGCAAAATTTCAAAATTAGAAACCTACCCACCACAAAAACATTTATAGAATGTGTGATTCCTGTAAACACACATTGGGATTCTCGCTGGTGCTACGGAGTTCGTGCAATGTGCTGAGATCCTCCTTAGGTGATCTAAGGGAGGAGATGGGAGCACTGACGAAGTTGTCCGTGTGCAATGAAAATAGTACTTCAAACCAAACCAAACCAAACCAAACCAAACCAAAAGAAGTCCTCTATATACTGGACCGTCTCTTCTCAGTGATACGTTTTAAGTACCGAATAATTTGCTATAGATGATTCATAAAGTAATTATGTCCATCAGCTGACAGATATATCGAATCGATCTCTGATAATTAACTATGTTATCACCTGCTCCGGTATGACTTCCCAGATTTGTCCTTTAGAGATTACAGAAATAATTTTTTTTTTTTTAAAGAAAGAAAAAGCTAAATTAGTTCGTGCGTAATCAGATAAGATAACACCTAATTTATATAACGGAACATTCTTTGTTGTACTGTATGTGTTTAGGTCATTGTGAGCACGGGATAGCAGATATATGTTGTTTCCCTTGTTTCTTGTTTATACGTCAGCTGAGGAACGTTTGTGGAAGTAAGCTATTTACAATTGTACACGCTGTTCTATTAATTCGGAGTAAGTGTGGTTTAAAGGTAATGTATAATACTGACTACAACAAACATCAATATCATTTTACTGTTACAGTTTTCATACCTCGCGTTTGATATAGAAACGCCTAGCCTTTGATGCACAAGCTATGTCAGTTCTTTCATATTCTCTTAACGCAAAGAACATTATGGAATAAGCTGGCGGGGTAAGTAAGTTGGTGTTTAGTACAAGAAAGTTAATATCAGTACATTTCTGATAAACTCAATCCAGCGTGTTATGTCAGCTCATATTAGTAACAGACAGACATGGTTCTTGCTACTTTAGTTGCTTCTTTGAACAAGTACCATGCGACAAATCTTGTTAGGTTGTAAACGCTCACATTATGGATACAAAAGACGTAACCACATGATTCACTTAGTATATCTTACTCTACAGGTTTACATTAAGAATACTCAAGCGGTCGTTCTGGAAAAAATACACTTTACTGCATTCAACATCACCAACAAACAGAAGGAGTGGAAACAAGAACGCAGTCCAATTGTTAACTAATCTCAGTGACTACTGAAATAAAGCTTCTTAAAACTTTATACGAATAACCTAATGAGATCTTGCACAAACTCTGGATCATACACCTTATGGTCTTTGATCAAATCGAAGAGGGCAAACGTGGCCGTGGTACCACCTAGAGAAGCCAAAACAAAAAACAAGCTTCCTCCTCGTTCTGACCTTAGTCAATCAATTCTTCACGTAGAACATAGACTACAGTCACTGCTCGCCAGTGATGTACTGTATATAGACTACGGCCACTGCTCGTCAGTGATGTACTGTATATAGAATACGGCCACTGCTCGCCAGTGATGTACTGTATATATTGTGCCATCTTCCTTGACTTCGCCAATTATAGCCCGACTGACTTAACTTTCTGTTCCACCATACCTCTAAATGGTCGTGCAACTTAATGCCAGTTACTGTAACACTCTTTCGCTGATAGGACTGATGTTAAAAGACCTGTATAATAAAGTGAGCAAGATGGCCATTTATGTTCAGTGCTACTTTTGGCAACACAATCGTCCTTAACGAAACGACAAGCAATAAAACAAGCCTACTGTTCGCCATTTTCTTTGATTTTAGTTTCATGTTGATTTCGCTGGTTGCTTTCACCTCAGAGCTAAAGAGAATAACCTATACGTTTTGTAAGAACCAGAAATGAGTGACATAGCCTCATCTTTGCCAAGTGCAGCTGGTGAAATCAGCAGCCCGTGGCTTGTTAATCAAGAAAATAGACGACCCAAAAGGGAAACGTTCAGAGAGCTAAAGCGTAAGAACTCCTCCTACTATCCCCAGTCCTCAGAATATGACGTGCCACACTGTATGTCAGAGAGGCGAACCAGTGCTCCAGAATGGAGGCATATAGATCGACTTCTGTTGGCACGAAAGTCTATTTGTGTACTACACGATGTAAAATTGGCCCGTTCTTTGCGGAGACGTTCTTCGGACAAAGAGAGATTTCACTCAGTGGGTGCAGCGAATCAACCAATAGAACGGCAGCATAGCAGACTTACTAAGACCAACAACCGCCAGCAGTCTCTTCAAACAGGCAAGTTTAAGTGTAGTGAGAGCACAATGGACATGACGACCTCCATGATAACAACATGGAGCAGCCAACAGCTGAAATTCAAGGTCATCTTGGTAGGAGATGGTGGTGTGGGGAAATCGTCATTCCTTAGAACTTTGCTGGAAGGCAAATATGTGTCGTCTACTACAAACGGTAACTTAACCATGTCCAACGTTAACAAAACCATGATGTATGACGGGAAGGAGGTAGAGTTAAATTTTTACGACACTGCTGGTAAGTTCCTTTGTTAACACTTGATTCTTTACTCAGAACTGACTGTCTCTCAGTGTTGTCCGAGCAAATGTTTCAACTCTCACTGTCTATCAGTAGTGTTTTTATCTATACTACTCGTCAAAAGTCAAGGGCCACCCTATTATTTTCAATACACTTTTATGTAAGAGCATAGAATGATTAAATGAAGGACGTTTTTAGTAAGAATGGGTGCAATATCTTCCTCTGACATTCCTCTATGTACGTTAAGCATAAAAACAACTCACCGACAGCCATGGTGATCACGTGCAATTTGGTTTGCTGACCATAAATTCACATTTTTAATCTGTTTTTTCAAACTTCCGTACAAACAAAAAGGTGAAGTAATCGTGCTGCTTGACATTCCACGTGCAATGGCGACTTTTCGTGAACAGAGTTCACTCTTAATTTGTTTTACAATCAGCAGACTTAGGGTAGTTTCATCACTTGCAAAAACCATGCCACCGAGAAGAATTCTTGACACCTTACAAAGAATGAGGGCTATAGCGTGGGTTGAAAGTGGTTTATCTGTCCGTGAGGTTGCTAGACGGCTTGCAGTGTCACACTCTACTATCCAAAGAATTTTGGAGAGATTTCAGGCCACAGGAAGTGTGGAGGATCGCCACCGGCCAGGTCGCCCTAGATGCACAAATAGACATGCTGACCGGTACCCCTTGTTGTCAGCCCTGCGCCATCGAACAGTGACTTGTTCCACTCTAAGATGTCAGCTGAGACAAACTGTAAACGTTAATGTCAGTCAAAGCACCATTCGCAGACGTTTATGTGAATTTGGACTGGCTGCTCGACGTCCTGCAGTCAGAATCCCTCTTACTCCTGCTCATCGCAGAGTCCGTATTGCTTGGTGTCGCGAGCACATCCGATGGACAAGGCAACAATGGAGTCACGTTCTCTTCACTGATGAATCTCGCTTCACTGTGTCATTCAATGATGGCAGGATTCGAGTTTGGAGACGACCAGGAGAGCGATTTACTGATGACACAATTCGAGAGGTGGATCGTTATGGTGGGGGTTCTGTCATGGTCTGGGGAGGCTTCTACAGACACGGCAGGGCCCCACTCTACATCATCCAAGGCAACTTGACCGGCCCAAGATACCAGAACGAAATCTTGAGACCAAGTGTTCAGCCTGCTCTGGAGGCCATAGGTGGTAATGCCATCCTCCAAGATGATAACGCTCGACCTCATCGAGCTCGTGTGGTGAATGAGTTTATTCAGCAACATGGGATCATCAGGATGGCGTGGCCAGCTCATTCACCTGACCTATCTCCGATTGAGCACCTCTGGGATGTCCTTGGTCGAAGATTGTCAACAAATCACCCCCTGCCAATGGATGTTGCACAGCTGACTGCATTTCTGCTTCAGGAATGGCAAGCTGTTCCTCAGGATACTCTTCGGACCCTTGTGGACTCGATGCATCTACGCTGTCTTGAATGCCTTGCTGAAAACGGTGGTCATACCCGATTTTGAAATGTCTATTTGTCCAAAATCTACTGTGTGACTTTTGAAAAGGTGGGTGACACACTTCACAGCTTCATTGCGTTTGAATGTGTGTTTCCATTTCTTTACATGACATGTCAATTTGGTATTCAATAAATGCCGTTTTGACTGATACCAATTACGTTTATATCAGATTTGTTTTATGGTTTCAAGCAAGGTTTTTCTAAGTGGCCCTTGACTTTTGACGAGTAGTATATCTCAACTGTCTCTCACGGTGTCTGGATACCACATTCTACCTGGACTGTGTCTCGCCGTTGTCTGGACATCTCCTTCTACCTTGACTGTCTCTCGTGGTGTTTGGACATCTCCTTTTACTTGGATTGTCTCTCACCATGTCCGGACACCTTCTGCCTGGACTGCCTCCCACGGTGTCTGGACACTTCTTTCTACCTGGACTGCATCTCACCATTGTCTGAACATCTCCTTCTACCTGGACTGTCTCTCATGGTGTCTAGACACCTTCTACATGGACTGTATTTCACCGTTGTCTGGATACCCCCTTCTACATGGAATGTGTCTCATCGTTGTCTGGACACCTCCTTTTACCTGGACTTTGTCTCCCCGTTGTCTTGGCACCTTATTCTACCTGGACTGTGTCTCATTGTTGTCTGAACAAGTCTTTCTACCTCGACTGTATCTCACCCTTGTCTGGGCTCGTTTTTTAACCTCGACTGTCTCTCTCAGCGATTACCATTCTCTCTGTGCCCAACACCAATTGTTGTCTGTCTTGTTCTCGTTTTCCTCTTTCCGTGAGAATTTTAAAGTCAGGGAATGTTAACAAGAGATTCTCGTAGTCAACATATCCACTCCATTGTAACCTTTGTCTGTGTATTGTTGCACACACTCTCTCCTTGTTTTTCCTTGACATACATATATAATCAATGTATCGCAAGGAGTTACTTTCCATCCGCTTTTAAAAGCGCTAAAGTATACCCACTTCTCAAACCAGGTTCATCTGATAGTAGTAATCTTAGTAACTATAGGCCCATTTCTCTTATATCGTCGCTGTCCAAACCACTGGAAAAACACATCCACAAAACAACACTACAACACCTAGTAGATAACGACCTGCTAATCGACAGTCAGTCGGGGTTTAGACCAAAGCATTCATGCCACACAGCCTTAACAAAGATGATAGACAATTGGCACCTAAACATCAATAACGATAATATATGTGGAGCAATATTTGTAGACTTCAAAAAAGCATTTGATATGATAGATCACTTTATTTTAATCAGAAAATTAGAAACAATGAAAGTAAATATTAAGCTGGTAAAGTTAATTAAATCGTTCCTGTCAGACAGACAACAAATAGTCTCTTACAATAATTCCTTGTCGAACCCAACCGTTGTCCATACAGGTGTTCCTCAGGGCTCTATTCTCGGCCCTCTTCTATTTACCGTATACATTAATGATCTTCCTCTATATTTCAAACACTCATCATGTGACCTTTTTGCCGATGACTATACTGTCTATACTAGTGATAAATGTTGCACCACACTAGAACAATCTTTACAAAACGATACACATAATCTTATTACGTGGAGCAACGAGAATCGCATGCAAATAAATATTAGTAAAACAAAATGTATGTTAATATCAACCAGACAAAAACTACAAAACTTGCAGAAAACAACACTTCAGCTCTTCATTGGAACATCACTAATTGAAAACGTAAATGAACACAGAACTCTAGGTATCACTGTTGACCAACACCTAAGCTGGAACTCACATGTACATGCACTCACAAAGCAAACAGCACAAAAAGTTTACCAATTAGCCAAAATTAAACATTTCCTGGATGAAGAGGCAAGGAAAATGTTCTACATATCTCATATACAAACGCATCTAGACTATTGTTCCACAATCTGGGATGGTTGTTCTGTCTCCAACACAAGAAGGCTCCACTCGCTTCAAAAACGCGCAATGCGCCTTGTTGCTGATAAACACCAATCACATTGTATAGATTTATATAATTATCTTCAAATATTACCCCTCAGGAAGCGCTTCCTCTTTAACAAAGGGAAATTTATTCACAAAATCCTGTCACAGAATGCTCCAAAGTATCTTTGGCCGCTTTTAAAATACAATGACAGACGTAGTCAGCGCTTAAATAAATTACAGGTACCCAAGCCCAGGCTTGACCTATTTAAAACTAGTTTGGCTTACTCAGCTGCTCATCTTTGGAACAATCTTCCCAATGACCTGAAAAGCACGCACAGTCCTTACTCATACAATCGTATACTATTCAAATACTTTATGAGTGCTGATTATATGCCACCCTAACTGATTGTGTTGTACTTTTATCTAATATACTGTATGGAGGCTCTGATGATCTAGTTTTCATTACAATATACTTATTCTTAATATTATATTCTTAATAACTTATATTCTTAATTTTATGATCAGGTACTGTTAATGTGTGCTGTTATACTTCCTTGTAATGTTGCACTGTCCTTAAATTAATACTTTCAGTACGCTGGAGAATGTTGAGTAACAGTAATAAAAGATGAGCAAGAGGATGGAAGAATGCAAGAGGGGACTGTGTCCGATTTTCAACCCTTGGCAAATTAATTGCTTTCGTATATGTCTATCTAACTATCTACCTAGTCTGATTCTGGTCTTGAGTTTGGGACGCAAAGGAAATGGAAAGGAAAATGGAAAGTAACTGTCTACCCACCTCATCTTGATGAACCTAAAAAAAAAAAAAAAAAGAAAAAAAAAAAGTCCCTGAGTCATTCAGTTGAACACCGTATGAACATTTTACAAGTTCTCATAACATACCTCTGAATATGTCTCAAATCACTAATTTACAGTACGAAGAATTCGATTCTTTTTTTTTTTTTTTAAATTTATTTATTTTTTTATTTATTTATTTATTTTTCAAATTCATTATTACTATTAATTTTTTTTTTTTTTTAATAATTATTTTATTTTATTTTAAAAAACACTTTAATTATGATGATTATTGCAAATGTAATATTACTTTTATAATGATAAATGCCTTAATAATGCTTAAAGTAAATGTGAGGATGAAAGGATATTAGTATACATGATGAGAGAGAGAGGAAGGGCAGAATGTCAGACGGGCCTGCGTGCCCAATTCTTAACCCTTTGAAAATAAAGTTCGTTCGTTCGTTCGTTCATGATATCCCTCGTTTTGTCTGGTCCAGTTAAATAAATCTCACTTTTATTGACGAATTAAAAAAATATAAAACAAAATGCGGAGTTAACGGTCAAAATGTATGTCACAACTTGAATGTGAATCGTTGTCACTTTAAGCTGAGTGGTCCGCCTCTGTCTTATTCTCTAATTTTGTCTCCTCCAATTTTCCTTTGTAATAGCTCTAAAAAAACTCTATTTCTGGAATTAGTCATGTCACAGACAGAGAATCGCTTTGGAAATTGATGAGTCATTATGGAGTTCCCATGAAGATCATTAACTTAATTTTTTTTTTTCGTACGCCCGCTAATACTCGAGGCGAAATCTCAGGTTATTATTAATGTCTAACCTGACATTGATTTTACTTGAGTATCCCTTGTACAGAGACAGGTGTCCCTTGCCATTCAGGCAGATACTCGCCGATTTCGGAGGTAACCATTAGAGCTGGGTCGGCTCAGGAGCCGCCAATCCCTGGTCGAAGACACTCCTTCAAATGTTTTCGCCAGGTCTCGAGTTAATCCAGTCCAATTCCCGGTCGACGAAAAATCCTCAAATGCCGTCGCCCGGGTTTGATCCTGAATCACCCGGTCGCCAGAGCGGTGTTGTAACCACTACGCTAGCGCGGCTCCATTAACTTAATAAAGAAGACATATGAAGACATGACAGGCAGAGTTCTTCATGAAGGACAACTTATAGAACTGTTGAGGATTAGGACGAGAGTGAGACAGGGATGCCTCTTGTCTCCATTTCTTTTCTTACTAGCAATAGATTGGGTTATGAAAACATCGACATCACACAACAGAAATGGAATCCAGTAGAATCTGACTAAACAGCTTGATGATCTGTGATTTGCTAGCTAAATACATGCATTATATTGTCTGTCTTCACTTACACAGCTACTCTTTCGTCACGCCTCTTTTCTTTTAACACGAGCTAACACAGTGTTTACAAACTTCGTGACCTGTCAGTCAAAACAGGAAAACAAATAGGTTTGTTTACCTCGTCCATTCACGCGAGCTTCATCTGTCAATCATAATACCTCTCAGACCGAAAGCACGTGAGAAAGACGAAACACAGATCATTTTGAAGTTTTACTCAAGGGAAGTTTATAATATCCTGTGCTCTTTGATCTCGAAACACGGGCATTTTAAAGAGTAACCTGTTAGCCGTAAGTAAAGCCTCTGATGTCGGTCAATAGCGCTAGACGAAAGATTCTGGTAGCCGAATCGTAAGCTTTCATCTTGAACGCTAGTTTCTGAATTCTTCGTTCTCACGGTAGGGTGAAATTAACAACATTAGAGATCAGAGCAATTTAATTATATTTATACTGATGTTTTCTTAACCCAGCTATCAGAAGTCAGTCAGAATTTTGAATATTCTAGCGTGCAGTCCTAGAACCCAATTCTTGTGGATATGTTGTATTGATTCGTGGAGAGTTTTCATTCTGAATTTTCTGGTAAAAGGATAATAGTGCTAATGATTTAAAAAGTGATAGCTTAACATTTATTCTTCACTTAGATTTTTCTCGCTAGTAAAACGAGTGAAATAAAGTAACGCGTAAAAATGTTAAATCACGCCACCCGCTACCCACATACCTTAGATGGTAATTTGGGTTAACAGTGTAGGCAGACGCGACACTTAATCTCTACTGGAGAGAGATAAACCTGACGATTTAGCTGACCGGACTTATAGGCATTAAAGCGACTGATAGTGGGAGTATAGAAATACACGTTATATTTCATTTTGTATATTTGTTATTATAGTGTCTTTTATTTTAATACAATACGACAAATTAGCAGACGCCGACAATTTAATAGCTATTTAATGACAGGCGATCATTTTTTAGGGAGCGCGTATGGAGAAATTAAATAATAATTAATATTTACGCTGACCACCGGCGCGAGCAGGGGCGGGCGAGTTAACATAAACCAGCCCGACCGAACTCAGCGCCAGCGACGTCTGCTAGCATGTAGGCGTAAAGAAACACCGTGTGCCTTTTAAACCTAGTCAGGGCTGACGGAGTGGAGAAGAGATCGTCTTGTCCCCGTCTGTGTGTATATATAAAGTAGTAGCATTTTTTTCCCATGAATGTTTTCTTCGCAGACCTGATCACAAGGGCGTCCAGCGGTTTTCTTCTGTTTGTTACTTGGCTTGTGCGTTACCAATTTTATTTAGAAATGTTCAATCGCCAAATGGTATTTGAGAATAAAATTTAACCATTGGAGTTACCAAATCCAGATTTATTTACTTTACCACCAAGAGTGGTGTACATATAACATTATTTTTGTTCCCGACTCCTGACAGTCGTATTTCGAGTGAAGTATCTCCCTAGATACATACGCTGTGCAGAATCGGCACTCTAACACAGAGTTGGCCGATAAAAGAACCATCATCATCACTTGTAACAATTTTTTAAGCAACCAGATGTTTCCCAATACTGGAAGTATTTTTCCCGTGAAAGGGTGAACCTCAAGAACTCTCACAGTTTTCACTATTTGTAGTAACACTTATATCCAGGAGAAGCACCATAATTAGGCGCTCACCTCACTAGTTAGTTCTGGAGATGAACTAGGGCCAATTTGGATCTTCGACAACTGGGGTGACAGAACACTAAGTGAAATAGATAATATATTCATGAACTAATTCTATTACCAAGGGATATTACAGACCTACCATACCAGGCAATTAGGTAAGGGTGTGAAAGTGGCCACTGTTTGAAGGAGTGTGTGAGTATTTTCCTTGTTTGCTGGAAACTATCTATATATCTGATTTGTCTAAATTTTCGTTTACTGTACTGGGTCTCATAGAGTACCAATACTGTTCACTCTGTAACAGAGTGCTAACCTTCAACCTTTAGGTTAATAGTTTTTGGGTTTTTTTTCTCCATTCGGGGAGGGTGCACTTTTCTGCTTTATTTCATGTGCATGTAAATGACTCTTTGACCTTTTCCTTTAGATATTTTGATGTTGTCGAGTTTAAATGATAATAAACTAAAAAGAAACTTACCTTCGTGTGTTGGTCAGACCCATGCCCATTTATCAGTAGTTTTTTTTACTTTTGTATGTCTTGTTGTCACATAGCTGTGTGTGTGTGCAGAGTAACATATATTCTTGATAGGGAGACAAAGGCTGTCTGGTAATAAAAGTACAGTCGTACGGAAAGGCTGGAGGAAATAACATAATCACTCAAGAGACATATCTTTCCCTCAATGTACCACCTGTGAAATCTATTTTCTACATCTTTTCTCGCGTATCTGTCGACATCCACTCTACTTAGACGGGCCAAATAAAACAATTTACCTTCCGTACGACAGTCGCTAGGAGATCGTGATTGAATATATATATATATAATAAACGTCGTTTATGGAACTTTTCTAGCCAGTCGGTGTTAGCGTTTGTAGTGTTGGTCAGTGACCAAGCAGCCCAGTATATCAGTGTTCACTGCTTGCACATACCATATTTCATTAGTATCTTGTAGAGTCTAAATTTGTGATAAGGCTTTTTGGCCTGTTTGGATGTGATAAGAGGTTTTGATGGTAGTAAAATTTAAAGGTTAACAAGGTGAGGTCAAGCTATGTAAGTACCCTGAATCAGAAAGATGATGATGTATTTCTCAGGGGTCCCTATCTGCTACCTCTTCTGATCTCACCCAGTGTATATTTATCTCTGTAGTGTTATGTAGATGGCAAGTGTCTAGGGTATGTATGTAGTTAATGTGAGGAAGGAATACATATAAACAGAACTGTAATTCAACAAAATGTAAGTAAGTAAGACTGGTGGGAACGTTTTGGTATATATATATGGGAATAAATATACAATTTATTGTCCCGAACCTCAATCTTTTGGAACAGGACTTGTCAAAATCATAAAATGTTTATTTACAGTTTTTAAATAAATAAGATGGAACTCTGTCCATGAAGTGTAACAAAATAAACTTGTCACTAGAATGAGTACCCCACTGTCTGATGTTTAATACTGGATAATAACACTAGTCAGTTATTGGAGGGTTTGTTTTCTTCATCATTCCCCAGGAAATTCTTATTGTTGTGGTGGTTTATATTGAGAGGAACTGTCATATGCCCGCAGTAAGGGACTTAGCTTATAAGCCTGTCTATAAAAATTCCACAACTAATCAATGGTAATCTTACCTGGGGTCAGCCATGTGTGCTGACAATATGCACCAAACCCTATGTTTCCTTGACTACACTCAGTCCTGTGTTTTCATTCTCTTTTTCATAAGGCATTGAAGCCACTATTCCTTTAGCATTGCTTGTCTTCCATATAATCAGCAGGGGTGTACAAATATCTCTTGTGACCTGTTAATGACTTCTTTCAAACATTCTATGTGTAGTGTCACATGTTATTTGAACATTGTGTCACACCAGAAACCACTACCAATTTATTTTCTCCTGGACTTACAGTCGCAAAGTTGTATGGCAAACTTACAAACACATTTATTTTCACTTCCGAATGGCAATATCAATTTTATTACCACGGCACTATGGCACAAGATTTGTAAGGCCAATAGCAAAACCCTTTTTACACATTTCACTCCGAAAAAGACTGCATTCCTACCTAGGTCGTCGTAACCTGAACCATCTCCCAATTAGCAGTATCGAAATAAAATGTATCGGCATACACATATAGCCTGATACTTGCCAAGGAAATATACAAATAAAATCATCTATCTTACCTCAAGTAAAGAATAATAACACATGCACAAAGTTGACTAGCAGTAAATGGGTTTTCTAACTGCTTTCTTATCCAGACGGCAAAAGCTTGGTCACCAAGGCTTTCCCGCTGATCTCAACTTGCGATGGCTTTCAAATTCAAATGGCCTGATCTTATAAGGAGGTGTTAATTTTATTACCCTACCCTCTAACCAATCAAAAGCGAGTCAAAATTTTAACTATTTTTGGACTATAAACTTTGAGCACTCGTAAGTGTGTTCGTTCGTCTGATTCTCTGTGTGTATTTTATATCTCCGTTATTTATGGACCGATTTCCAATATTAAAAGTGATAATTACACGGTCAACTGACCTCTATCGTTATATTTACTTTTCCTTTGTTTATTCCTTAACAGTTTCATCTGGGTAATTTTTTTGTAATTAATTGTAGTTCCAACCTGATCTAAAATATCAGTAAAATTAAATTTTTCTAAGTCAAGATAATTTTATTAAGTGGGAATCTTTAGGTTAATATATTAATCAATATCAGCGCTATAATTCAAGATATCCCTTTCTTTCTAACTCCCTTTAGTTATCGAGAAATAAATTATTTAATTTTTGTCAAAAACACAGAATCGGCATTTTTGCCACTACAACCAAGATTTCTTGTCTCTACCAAAAACGAGGTAACAATTTGATTGGTTGTTAATTTTGACTACGTCCGTTAATAAATATTGGGAGGGGTAGTGTATTTTTTGGGGGTAGTAACTTTAAACGGGTGGTAGTAGAAAAATTCAAATTCTCTAGTTAAATTTTTAGCGGTAAATGGACTTTGCCCCTCAGACAAATTTCAAATATAGTTATTTATAGACTGTAAAAATGCGTTAACTAGGTTATTAAGCGGGAAATTATTTGAGCGTGGGGTACACAGATCCATTTCACTACATTGGATAAGGTAACATTTAAAAAAACAAAATGAAAAACTGAAGTGTCTTCTACCTACATTACTCACTTGCATTAGAACTGATATCTTTTGTGGGGAGGGAAACCACTCACAAAGAGTAGGCTAATAAGTTGATCAATACAAACAGATCGACAGAAAACATTCTATCCTCAAATGAGCATTAACAGTTTAAGTTGGATTTTTATATTTACAACTTACTGTGGCGAGATTATCTCCCTTGCTCCGGAATAGTGGTCTAACAATGGCCAGGCTTAGAGTATAACGATGTAGATCTTGAAATGTACGGTACCAACCTTTGCTCAAGATTGCTTTTGACAGAGATAAAAGCACAAGAAAAATACTTCTATTTATGGGAACCTCACATGGTTTTAAAGAAAGCTTATTATTCTCCCGCCCCTTCTGTGGGGAAATATTGACTCGTATTTTCTGAGCCATCAGCTAAAGGTGACGCAGTAAAATCTTAATCTAAAAGCTCTATCTGGTTAGGTATTTAGACCAATATGAGTCATACGGTTGCAGACATACACTTCAGTTAATATTGATTAATCCAACTACAGCTTTACAGTTGCAATTAAACAGGTTTAATAATCACTTATAATTTAACAATATAAAATATATAAAGTTGTTTATAAAAAGGAAGTGATGATATTTATCATCAGCGAATGATTCATACTGTGGTGAAAATTAAGGAAAATTGGTGCCTTGGACTGTACTTCTTCACAATAGTCAAGTCTGTTGGCTGAAACACGTTTCATGCATTAAGGCTGTGGTAATTACTAAGGTTGTCAAGCGTCTTCAAGAGCCGTCTGATGTTGGTGTCTAGCGTCGATTGCTGGTAACTTGAACCACAACGCTTATGCTGGGTTCCGCCACTGCTGGTAAGTTGAACCACAGACTGAAAGAAGAGAAATGGGTCTGCTAAGTATTGGATCTCCTGACATACTCATCAAGCGACCTCTGCTTCCATCCACCCCCTTATCTTCCTCAGACATTTTATCCTCCCTGAGCGTTTATTTTAACCCCGGTGAGTCGGATGAAAATGCTTTTGGACAGCGGAAGGATGGCATATATATGTGTGTGTGTGTTATATATATATATATATATATATATATATATATATATCACAGCGTGATTAACACTGCTATGGTCTGGCGGTGCTCCGCTGGGAGCAGGTACGTAATGTCAGTCGTGTATGAGAGTGTCACCTGTCACGAAGTGGATTTAAGTTTAGAGTTATGCCTGAGTGTAAGACAAGACCCTGGTAAGATAAAAGACTGAGATTATAGATTTGAAGTTAAATGACAGTGAATGTGGTAAGGTGGACCTATTGGCTCGAGGGTGAGAACCTAGATTGACTCTCCCTCGCCACTCGTGACTTCTAGAATTGCTATAAACTCACCCCCCCCCCCATGACTAACTTTAACAATTAAAAGAGATAAGGTTAAACTAATTGACCACAGACACCACTATACAGTCAACATTTAAGTATGGTATAGAAAGAAGCTGATCCAGTGAACATTTATAAGTTTATTATACAAATCAACAAAATTTCATAACAAAGTAACAAAAACAAAAATATCGTGAAAAGTTGCACCGACCTGGAAAGCAAAAGAATCAATTTGATTATAAGCACACAAAAAAACCAACCACTTTCACTCCTTCATACACCCTTCTGGGGACAAAATTTAAATGATAAGTGATCTTAACTACAGTCTAATTTGGTGGGGCATCAACTGTAGCCACCACTCTCTATTCCACTACTATTTCTACTGTCATTTCTCTACTAATACTGCATAACGACTATCTGCACAGCTTCCAAGCTCTGTCGGCGACATACGCCACTAAATCACACTCTGATCTGCTACCTAGTAGACTTTTGTTATAAATCTAAGGCTCAGAGGCTACCCTCTAAGGATAAAATGAGACTCTACTGGTCCCCGATAGATTTGCTCTCTCTATCTCTACTTCTCCTGCCTTGCTTCTCTCGGTTGGTTTTCAGAAACCGGGAATGTAATCCCTTTTTACTGGTTCTGACTCCTGCACTGATAACTTCTGACAATAAGGACTAGGAACTTGACTTCGGCTGTCGATGCTTTACTGGTAGCGAAACTGCTTTTCACCTGCCCGGTTACCCATCATTGGGTTTGGGCCGTCGGTATTATTATGACCGATTTTTATAAAAGACACACCAGGCCATGTGCCTTGGTTCGGTGCGTGTATATGAGCTTAGAGCTCAGGATTTTTTAGAAAATCCGTCACTGAAGACTGCGTCGCTGCCAGCGACCTGCTCTTTCTCACTCCCTCTCTCTCTGGGCCAATGTAATTGGAGCCGATACCCACCGCGGTACCAATGCTCTTACGCCTCTGGCGTTTCCTCGACTCTTCTATCCTGAGAAGACTGACTACCTTTGCCAGCTGTCAGGAACAAAATTTAATGGCACCCCGATCTACGAGCCGTGACCAACTGCTGTGGACAAAATGAAATGCCACTATGTACAACAAATCCAAATACTCTCATATTATAAGCTTACTTAGTAGAAAATGTAATGATGCTTCACAATCACACTCATATCTAGCACAAACATGTAACCACCCAAAACAAAGACTGCTCCCTCTCTACCCCTACTCCTATGCCCAACGATACATAAGTATTTACTAACCCCGGGACAACTACCCACGACTTCAACGCTGTCTGTCTAGTAAAAATCCAAACGAGCTGACCTAAATCTTGTTATGCACATCTTGCTCCATGTATCAAAACATTACAACATGGAGGGAAACCTCCCGTACTTAGGCCTACTTTAACTCTGCAAGCGGTCTCAATCGATTTAATAAAATGCACTACCATTAAATGCACACCCACGATTAAAATTTACACCAATACACTTATAATTTACATCTCCATGTACATACCTAAATAGATAGACTATATTCTTTAGGACTGATTAAATCTAATATTCAGAAAAATTAAATACTACTCTCCATAATATTTAATTACACCGCCAAGTAAATTCACAATAAAATACCATACGTACCACCAAGCGTATTTACACTGCAATTATTATAGATCAATAGATAAGGAAATATTTAAATACCCCCTCTCTCCATCCAACTACCGTCCCGAATTAATACTCAATTAAATACCAGTAACCAGGTGATTAAACTACAAAAAATCCGCTCCCGTATATATTCTGAAATTGTCATAAATCAAAGAGGCGTGTATTTCTACAGACCTTCTATTAAATTTTACAGCGCACACATACTTAATATCTCAACCTCTTTAATCACTCATAGACACTGCTATCCTCGAAGAAATAATTTTATTCGCTTCTAACATTAATACCTCCTCAAGATCGTAATTGATGGTTCTACAAGTTACATCAGTTTTAAATAATTTCCCAAAGGGACCTATACAAGATCGGCTAAGACTCTATTAGAGAAACTAACTTTAAGTACCACGCTACTTTAAATTATAGACATACCAATTACTGCGTTTCTTCCGCTCAGAAGCAGACAATAATGCTTGGATGCATGGCCGGAACATTCTGCAGACCCAAAGAGGCCTCTGATTGAGATGCGCTCGTATATATCTAAAAATTCCCCACGCTGACCCCAAGCCATACGTCATACTTGGCTTCCCATTATAGCCAATAGAAATAGTGAAAAATCTAAAAATATCCCGTGCTCATATTCTAAATTTAGAACATATGAGTAACCCGCTACTTCTGAACGCGCGCGTCTCAATCTCTACGTCATTATTACCTAGCTTTACCCATAGCGTGAGTAGAATCCGTTTTGATTCACTCTAACGTAAATGCAACGTTACCTGTGGGTGTTTCATCTCCCCCCTCCATCCGTCGTTTCCACGGGTGGGGCTTAATAACGTCAGCCACTATACCCTTCCTAAATAATCATGCGCTCCACTGCTTACTAAAAAAATGACCGCAATCATTTAACAAAGAAAAAGGGGCTACGATATCGCGATAATTCTAGGGAAAGGAATATTGGTGCCTTTCAGTACTAACCTACAGTAATTCCTATAGAAGAAAAAAACCCGCAATTACTTTACCTACAGAATAAGACTAAACACTACTAATAACAGAGAGAAGAAGAAATGGTCAAACTCATGTAGCTACTAAGAGAAGAAGACTGGTGCAACTCCCATAGTTACAAAGAGAAGACGAAATGGGGCCTGTTGGAAACAAAAGCACAGTAACTCCTCACAGAGAGGTAGTCAGTAGAGTGGTCTGAACTTAACAACCCGAAACTGCGAGGTCAGCAGGTCAGGGGTGAATGCAAGTAGAGTTCTGATTGGGGCAGTGAAGAAACGGGGGTCAAGAGAGCGACGAGGTTTTTGGTGGTGATGGTGAACTTGAATTGTCGAGTGTGAGAAGATAGTTATGTATGTGAATATAATGCATTTTTTGATCTGGGATTTTCATGAAAGTGATACACTTCGCTGACTATGTATATTGTTGTAACTTTATGGTGACAGTTATTTGAATACATTGGACAGAGCTGGGAATATTGCTAGTGTTGGTTATTACTTGAATGTGTTCCATTCCATCCCTCGCTCTCTTGTTTAGTATTTCGAGGACTAAGACATATGCGTGTTTATTTTAAAATACTCTGTGTCAGGTGGGGAGATCGTATTTGGGTCCTCAAGTTTGGTAATCTTATCATGTTCTGCTTGAAAATATGAACTGTAAATTTGCCACTGTGTTTCCTTCTCTTGGTATTAGTTTCGAGGAAGCGCCAGGTCAGAAATCTATTTTGGGTTACGTATACTGTAGGCCTGTTTTTCATTCACGCAGCTGTCAGGTATTTTGAATTATGAGTCACGGGTCACGGATTAGCGATACGCAGTGAAGTGTTGTATTTTGGCCACGGCTGATTTTCAGTTCACAAATTAAATTTGAACAGTGTTGCAAGTGGGAAATTTTGGGGTTGTGTTAGAGGACGATAAAGGATTAGGACATTCGCTAATGGTGTAGTGAGAGCAGAATTACAATGCGGTAATTATTATTTACAGTACTCTGTCACTTTGCTTGTGCAATAGCGTAAAAGTACATTTGTGGCTCTTTGCAAGTTGAAGTTAGCTTCAGTTGATAGGCAAAAGTTGTCAGTTATAGGTGAGTAACTTGTAATTCCCTGTTGACGATGAAGATGTCTAGCCAGTTATGAAGAGTTGGTAGGAACCTAGTGTTACTTGGAGGTCCTGGTTGTACGAGAGTGCCAGATCTAACAGAACGTCAGTGCGACATTGTGGCACTCCTCTTGGTAAGAAAACAACGCCGTTGTCTGCCATCGTCTGCTGTGTGAACCAAATTGTAGCAGGTTCGTTGTCATTCATTTTATTGTCTGCCAAGCTGAGATGACGTCGATGCTGCTGCTAATACATGTTGTGGGAACCAGTAAATTGCAGCCTTGGTAGCGTTCATTTCAGCATCTGACTGGTCAAGACTATGGGCCGCTGAAGCGCCGTTTTGAAGCCAACTTTCGGACAGTGTTGCCATTACATAGTATTTACTGGCTCAGGAGACGATGTACCTGTGAAAATCAAGTGGTTGAGTCTTCTTGTGGAACTGGGTGCATACTGAACACTGGAACTGGTGCATTACAGTATCAAGCTTTTGCACGCGGTCGTTACGGAAGTTGCCAGAAGCTGAACAGTACCAGATTTACGTTATGATCTTTGCCTTATACAAAACACTGCAGTCTATCATCACAAACTGTAGTGAACTTTTTCTCACGTAGAAGGCTGCTGTACACCTTTGCAAACGGTGTTAACTTTCATGAACTCGTGAGATGTTATTGGAGTGGAGCTGGCAAAACCTCGCCTTGTGCTGACGACGGGCTAGCATACATATGCGGTAGAACTTTGATGCGTGTGGACTGACGTTTTGCTTTACCGCCCTGTGGTATTTCAGTGAAGACAATGCACTACCTAGAGACAAGCTGGGACTTTGTGCATTACACGATAGTGCTAGAACCACTCAGGGGTCATCCTAAGTGACAATATTTGTAACTTTATATAACTTTGTAACGTGTCGTTCGTTGTGTGGACCATTGGATTATTAGTGACTAAGGTGCTGTTAGTATCAACGTCATCATCAGGAATGTATCAATTCTTTCGGAGATCATCAATTTAATTAATATACAGTTAATTCTCTTAATGCAGTTCTCCTGTTACCTCTTTTCCATTTGGTTGGGGAGTACTTCATCCAACTGGTGTGGTGTTGAAACATACTAGCCTTTGGTCACTTCATTGTCTATTGTAGGTTTTTGTTATGTCTTCGTAGAAGTATAATTTTGGTGTCATTTTGTTGTCGTGTGGGTTTAGGATTTCTTCTTTTGCGTTGTGGAAAGAGAGTGTGCTAAACTGTTCTGTAGGACTGTTGCTGGGCTAATTGTGTGCCGGAGCCCGGGCACATAGAGCTGACCCTATTGGCTGCCCTGCATAATTCACATTGCATATTTTGTTGTATTAGTGGTGCATGTCTGGTTTGTTTGCACGGTGTCATATTTGTAATAGTGTCTCTTTGTCATGTTTAATTGGAGTATTCTCTTGTATTCATCTTACTATCATGTACATACGTTAATTTCCCAATCTCTTGTTTTCATACGTTAACAGCTACGGTTTGTAATTAGACATCTGCTGCTGTCTGAGTGTATCTTTTTTCTTATTCCACTGCACTGTTGTGTTCGTTCGTGTAGTAAGGTCGTCCTAATCATCTTCATTATTGTCAAAATTTTTTGTATTTCTGTATGTTATGTTTTAGTGAAGTGTATCTCAATTTCAATTCCAGTACCTATGGCATAAGAGTAGGTTACGTGATTGTGTACTTTTGCTTGTGTAGACGTAGTTTTCTGGTTTGGTTGAGAATCATATGTATGTTTATGCCATTAATTATATTGCAGTGGGGTTTAGTTACACTGCTTAAATATTATGGGTGTCATGGGTAAAGCAAATTGTGCTGTTGAGTAACTTCACACAATAATACTGAATACACCCATTTGATTGGCACAGTCAGTATTTCTGACTAGGCATTACGAATAGTTTCGTTTCATTTTTCTAGTACAACGTCTGATAATTTTCCAGTGGGGAATATTGAAGGGATTTTTTGTACACTGAGTACTGCTTTAAGAAATTTTGATATAACTACATTTCATACCTATGCTAGACTATTAGAATTTGTTGAGGTTGGTAAGAAGCTAACATTAACAGGCCCTGCTCTACAGGAATGGGCAGAAACAAAATGGAAAGACCAACAGGAAAATGATAGAAAGGAACGGTGTGAGGAGAGGGAATTTCAGAAGTTGAAGTTTGAAGCAGAGAAAGAGTTGAAAAAAATTGAAGCGGAGAAAGGGGTGAAGAAAATTGAAGCGAAGAAAGTGTTGAAGAAAATTGAAGAGGAGAAAGAGTTGAACAAAATTGAAGCTGACAAAGAAATAAATCTGAAGAAGCTAGATATTGAGTCCATGAAGTATGATTCAGGTGGGAAAGAATTTTCACGTCCCCATAGACTACGGTTACCCAATTTTAATCAAGATTTGGACAGCATGGACCTGTATTTGGAACGTTTTGAGATAGACGTTTTGGCTTGGAAGATAAAGAAGGAAGAGCGGCCTGTTCTGCAGGGAAACTTGCTTTCAAGATCTGCGTTGGAGACTGTATATAGTATCCCTGTAGCCGACAGAGCAAATTATGACATAGTCAAGGAGAGGTTGTTAAGGAAATTTCGTCTAGCGGCGGACGGGTATCGGGCTCGTTTCCGAGACGTGAGACTAAGCGCCAATCAGGATTTTGAAGATTTCATTGCAAAAATTACTCAGCTACTAAATCGATGGATCGAGATGGAAGGTGTTACTAAAGACTTTGATGGACTTTTCGACCTTAAGTTACGGGACAAAGTATTGTCATCGTGTTCATCTGAGCTTGTTGCGTTTTTCCAGGAACGCAAGCCCAAAAACATCGGTATGATGTCAGAATTGAGACACCAATACGGGACTGCGCATCTAGAGAAGGTCATACATAGGGAGAATGTCTCTGAGACTTTCTCAGCGAGTATAGGAAAGATTACTAGAAAACCTACCATCTATATAGATCGAAGTGTGCGGATAGATTTGGCCCCAGAAGATTTAATTATGATAGACCCTACTTTCGGGGAGACAGATCTCTTGCACGGTATGACAATTGTCGGGGCCAAAGATCACCGAGGAAGAAATTTAACTATCAGTCTGATAGATATCAATACAGATATACTGGAGACAGATATGCTAGGTACCCGCAAAATCAGATCTAGATAGATGCCCCAAACGAGCAGGAACAAAGCCGATTTCGCAGAAGCTCATCTAACCAAAGAAACAAATCCTTTGAGAAAAAGGAATCAGCCCGAGTAGTCAGACATTCTCCAAACAATAGTCCGGAAAAGGATAGCAATACTCAGCTACACTAGAGTCTTTGTAATGAAGCAGGGCGTTTGGCAAAGGTCTGTGCTAATAATTCAGAACGGGCTAATTCGGCTTGCATATTAGAAACCTTTAACAATGAGAATTGCGAAGGATGCATGCCATTATTTGAACCAGACGGTAATCCTATGCTTATCTGTGGTCACACTCTGCTTTGTCTTTCTTCTCTTCAAGAAAATGGTCATTTGGAATTGCAACCAGGATTTGTGCAAATAAAGGAAGTGTCTGTGTTGAGAGACACGGGATACACAACTATAGGAGACGTAGATCCTGTATTGACGACTCATGCTTGATAAGTAAAACAGCATGATGCGTCACTTTCGGGGGTAACGTTGAGTATTACCCTCTTGCCATTATTGAGGTGGACACACCCTTCATATTTGGTAGAGTACAGCCCTGTGTACTCGAAGCATTGATAACGGATTTCATCGTGGGTAATGTGCAAGGTGTGCAGGAATGTACTCAGCGGGACATCGGGAAATGACTGGATAATCTCGTGCTTATGGCAAATGCAGTCATTATGAGGCCGCCGGCAAAGGCAGATGACGCGTTAGAAGCGACGCATCATGAAGCTAAGACATCGGAACGGGTCAAAGGGAGAAAGGATACACTGGTGTCGGACTTTATCCAGCACCAACGGTCAGACGGATCATTGCATACATTTTACAACCTTGCCGAGAGAGGTGATGTAAAGTGCACGATGTTGGACAGACAATGGTTCGAGCTCAAGAACAATATTCTCACTAGGTATTTTGCTCTAAGGGAGTACAAACTCAGCGCCAGGTGGTTGTACCGTGTAGTTTTAGAGCAAATGTGTTGGAGGTAGCGCATGACTCTCTTTTGCGGGATATATGGAAGTGGCACGAACGCCCCAGAAGGTACTGTCACAATTCTATTGGCCATTGATTTTCAAGGACATTAAACTATATTGTAGGACCTGTAAGGTATGCCAACAGATGAGGCATAAAGGCCGATCTCCCAAAACTCCCGTGCAGATTACAAACTTGTCAGTCAGGCCTTTCCATAAAGCAGCGATTGATATTATAGGCCCCCTCTCGGTAACGTCAGACAAGGGATATCGTTTTATTTCAACGATGGTAGATTTGTGCACAAGGTGGCCGGAGGCGGTGCCAATGAAGAATATTACTTCAAAGGCAGTCGCAGAGGCTTTGCAGATGTTGTTTAGCAGGTTTGGTTTTCCGGAAGAGATATTATCGGATAGGGGCCGTCAGTTCATTTCTAAGGAGATGTCAGAAATCACTGGGCTGTTGGGTATTGCCCAAACATTCACTAGTCCGTATCACCCTCAGTCAAACGGAGTTTGCGAGCGTTTTAACGCGGCATGAAAACACATGCTGGCAAAAGTGATCGCGGAATCGCCGCAAGAATGGGATAGGTTACTCCCAGCGGTCCTTTTTGCCTATAGGGAAGCTCCCCAAGAGAGTACAGAATTTTCCCCTTTCGAATTACTGTATGGGTCAAACCCAAGGGGAAGATGCATATATTGAAGATTTATTGCCCGGAAAGTGTGCAAATAACACCTCAGTTTCGGGTTATGAGTATGTCGTGAGTCTCCGAGAACGTATTGTTAAATCTTGTTTGGTGGCACGTGATTGCTTGGAGGTGTCCTTGGAAGGTATCGGAAATACGCAAATCGGAACTCCAAACTAGTATCCCTGGTTCCAGGTGAGGAAGTTTGGCTACTTTTACCAGCTAAAGAGGATCGCTTGAGTATTACGTGGCAAGGACCATTCAAGGTGGTTAAAAAATGACAAATGTCGATTACCTATTTTCGGTCCAAAACAGGGAGAAGGTGTTTCATGTGAATATGCTGAGGCCATATGTAGAACGACCTTAGACACCGAAAGTAGTCACAAGGGCAGCATAGACTAAAGCAACAGTGGCATGTACGGCAGTCATTGATGACACGGGAGATGAAAAAGGTGGAAAGAATATCCAGTTATCCCTCGTCCACCTGGTTCCTTTGGAGTCATGGAATATGGTGCGGATCAGTGTTGACTTAACAATAGAACAAAAGTCGGAAGTACAGACTACATTGGCGGAATTTAAGGATGTCCTCACAGATCTGCTAGCATTTAAATCGGCGTCATGTTTTACAGGTAACCTTACTTGCTACCACATTTATACCTCAGTCAGAATTATTCTGGAATATTGTGATGACTACGTTAAATGTCTAGGGTTATGTAAATGATGAAGTGTAAGTCACAACAACAACAGACAGATAAACAATTTAATTTATTCCACCACACTTGACAACACTGTGACACTCACACACATTTAACACTCTATAAGACTATCTTAAATGAGTCATTGGTAAAGTTTCAAATATATATGTATTAATTACTTTCACTAATATATATCCTGATTCAACTACAAAGTGAACCAGGAATCACAATCAATTGTAATCACAATTTATATATACATAATTTATAAATATGAACCTTGTAGTGACCTATTTTATTAATATTATCCTATGTGTGTCAGTTGTGTAGTAGTACTATGAGGTAATACTGGTTTTGTTTTTCAAGCTATGTTGTTATTTGTCATCATGACTTCAAGTGTTTGTTTATCTGGGAAATAGTATGGGGAAAAAGTTCACAGTTCCTGTCAATTTAAACAAGGTATTGTCCCTCTTTTTTACTAAAATGTCAATTTTTGAGGGGACACATAATGTTGAGCTCCACTGGCCACAGAGGCTTAACTTTCGTGATGGCGGCAGGAAAAGACTCCTCTGCTCGATTGCTCCCCTGTGTTCTGGAGACACCTCACTAGTCGCTATCTGGACCCAGGAGTATGCTGTCAGCCTCCAGATTCAGCAAAGCTCAGACCAGGTGCTGCTCAATAACTTTAAGACCACAGTCCCACAATTCATGGAATAATACACAGTTACGTTGACTGGCAATGAATATAGCACAATTTCGATCTGCCGATGTCCCAGGCTTTTATTTAGAAAAATATGCACTGGCGCTCAACGCACTAGTTCTTTAGTAAGTTTATTTGAAAATGTGGTGCTGAACTAACGCTTCTAATTGACTATATTGGCGGGTCTAACCAATCGAGCCATGTTTACACAAGCGTTTGGAAAAAAGTACCCTTCCTTCCATCTCCCCTAACAACAAAAGATAGTATTTGTAGCCCAACTAATCGTGTTTAGCCTTACATTTACTGCGCTCCAATCAAATAGGATTTAACATGGAGACCTATTTCCCGTACAATGGTGGTGTCCAAATCTGCCACTGAGCGATTCTGATTTTGGTGTTGTCTGACACCCTCACTATTTCTTTTGGCTATAATTTGTTAATTCCTAGACTATTTGCGTAACGTTTAACATATTCTTTGTCAGCAAGTCCTAAGGAACCCAAATATACAAATTTAAAGGAGCTAAGTGGCTGCGTTCAAAATATGCATTTTCTTCTAGGATAGTCGTGCTGTTGCCACCTCCTCACTTTCAAACTTTATGGTGTCTGGTGTACTGTCATGTTTTCAGACATAAAACAGTATAATGTCATATTTCCTAATAAGCATTTTGTAAGGTTTAAAACCTAACTCTCGTATGGGTAGTGTTTTTTATCACTGTCGATTTGAAAAAAGCTAGTGCTTGTGGCCTTACACGCGTGATGGTAGTAATTGTATAGCGAGACGCGTGTTAGTGTGGCATGCGTTCCGGCTTTCAGCCCTCCCTTCTCTCTATTCTAATTCCATCTGTCTTTCGTTTATGGTAACTTAGTGTATAAAATGACATGAATGGAATATTAAATATAGGTCAGCTTGCGTATCTCAAGGTTTTTCTTAGAAAGGCAGTACACGTTTTATTGAGTTGTGGAAACACGTGTATGCTGCAGTAGGCTTTTACTATCAACGTGGAACGTTATAATTTGCAGACGAATTAGAAAACAAGGGGGATTTTGAGTACAGTCATTGTGACAGCACTGTTCTTTACCATTCTTCTTTCCTTTTATTGAAGTTATTTGTTAGGCTTTACATTTACTTTTTAATTTATATATGTGGATTAGAATTTCACACGACACATATATCGACGATATATGTTTGTTTCATAAGTCATGGGAGGATCATATGATTGGGTTGTCTTCCCTATTGAGGTGTCTAAGGCAGCATAATTTGACGGCACGGCCGAGTAAAGTTTGCATAGGTTTTAAGGAGTTAAATTTCTTAGGACATACTGTAAGTCATAATCACCTGAAACCGGAAGATGTTACAGTTACAAAGATTTTACAGTTGCAGACACCTAAAACAAAGAAGCAAGTGAAAAGTCTAATTGGACTTGTGAATTTTTATCACAAGTTCATTCCTCAGTTCTCTTCCATAGCAGCTACACTTACCTCGCTGACGAGAAACTGGATGTCAAATATGATCGTGTGGACACAAGATTGTGAGTTAGGCTTGTTCAGAATCAAGAGGGTGTTCTCTAGGAAACCCATCTTACTGTTGCCAGATTTACGCAAACCCTTTGTTTTGCGGACAGACGCATCTTCTGCAGGAATTGGGGCTTGTTTAATGCAAGACCAACAGAGTACCTTACATAAAGTGATGTATGTGAGTCGGAAGCTGTTGCCGGCTGAGATTAGGTACTCCACGATTGAAAGGGAATGCCTGGCAATTGTGTGGGCAGTTTCAAAGTTGTCCCGATAATTGATAGGTTCACATTTTGTATTACAGACAGACCATCGACCACTTTCATTGTTCAGTCGTCGAAATCGACAAGCTCGAAATTAACTCGTTGGGCCCTCTTACTGCAGCAGTACAAATTTACTGTTTTACCCCTAGAGTGTAAGCTTAACGTTGTAGCTGACACTTTGTCTCGTTTGTAGAATGCTTGTTTATTTCTTGTGTTTTTCCCCCCTCACGGTGTTTTATTGAGTATGAAAGATATGTGAGAACAAGAAGGATATAAATAAATACTTGGCTCAAAGGCTGGATGTTGGGTGTTTGGAGTGCGTCCAGCCGCCCTCCAGAAAGAAAAAAAGACAAAATAACTTCGTTTTTTTCAACAGAGGGGAGAGTAGATGTCACAGCGTGATTAACACAGCTGTGGTCTGGCGGTGCTCCGCTGGGAGCAAGTACGTAATGTCTGTCGTGTATGAGAGGTAGTCAGTAGAGTGGTCTGAACTTAACAACACGAAACTGCGAGGTCAGCAGGTCAGGGGTGAATGCAAGTAGAGTTCTGATTGGGGCAGTGAAGAAACAAGGGTCAAGAGAGCGACGAGGGTTTTGGTGGTGATGGTGGACTTGAATTGTCGAGTGCCAGAAGATATTTATCTGTGAGAATATAATGTATTTTGTGATCTGGGATTTTCATGAATGTGATACACTTCGCTGAATATATATATATATATATATATATATATATATATATATATATATATATATATATATATATATATATATATATATATATATATATATATATATATATATATATATATATATATATATATATATATATATATATATCTATATATATATATATATATATATATATATATATTGTTGTAATTTTGTAGTGACAGTTATTTGAATACATTGGACAGAGTTGGAAATATTGCTGGTGTTGGTTATTACTTGAATGTGTTCCACTCCATCCCTCGCTCTTTTGTTTAGTATTTCGAGGACTAAGACATATGTGTGTTTATTTTAAAATACCCTGTGTAATATATATATATATATATATATATATATATATATATATATATATATATATATATATATATATGTGTGTGTGTGTGTGTGTGTAATATGTAAAATATATGTATGTACGTACACACACACAAACATATATACATGCATATGAAATTTGCTAAAGGGCTGGACCAACATACATGGACAAGTCACATACAGAATATAAATCAACTCAGCTACCCAAGACAGAAGAAGGTCTTCTGAAAAGGAGGCGCATTAAGCAACTCAGAGAAAGTCGAAAGGAGTCTGGGTTGCCGACTAACCTTTTTTCGTCTAGGAAAATCTCCAGGATTGGCACCTGGAATTTTCGCACTCTATATGACCAAATGAAAACTGCACAGGTAGCAGCAGAAATTGAAAATTACAGGATTGATATCATTGGACTCTGCGAGACGCGGTCGAAGGGCATAGAGAGGAGGAGATTGATCACAGGAGAAATGGTGTTGTCCTCAGGACATGAGGAGGAAAGAGCCCACCACAGTGAAGGGGTGGCTCTAATGCTGTCTAGGGAAGCACAGAAGGCACTTATAGAATGGGAAGCAGTGAGACCCCAAATTATAACAGCAAAGTTTAAATCAACCAAAAAGAAAGTAAAAATAAACATCATCCAATGTTATGCACCAACAAATGATAAAGAAGAATCTGAGAAAGAAGACTTTTACACAAAACTACGAAATGTATTGACAAAAGGAAAACAAAGGACATTACAAATTTGATGGGGGACCTAAACGCGAAAATAGGAATTGACAACACCGGTTTTGAAGAAATCATGGGATAGCATGGATGTTACGCTGGGATAAATTAGAGGATCATGCATGGTTACGCGAATGATAGCAGGTGTTCTTTCAGGACATTAGGGTCTGTATACATAACAAAAGCCGGTAGGTGAACAGGTCCACGGGAAACATGGTTGACATTTAATAAATAAAGTCACTTCACAATAACGTCCATCAAAACATCAAAGGTACATGGCAATGGATAAGCGTAGTAGAAATGGACATGTGCTAGCGTGTAGTAACATGCCATAATATTTTATCTGCATCCCAAATCTATCCTTAACTATGGATTAGGTATGATGAACTATTAGTATAAGCTAACTTCTGTGCTTCAAATCAACTATCTGTAGGAGGGAGCATATTTCCACATAAAAGAATACATAAAGCAATATGGATATCACCAGACCACAGAACTGAGAATCAGATTCATCAAATATGCATAAGTAAGAAGTTTTTGTCATCATAACATGATGTAAAAGTACATAGAGGAGCAGATGTGGTATCAGACCACCATCTTCTGTTGGCTAAAACAAAATTAAAACTCAAGAAATTTACAACAGTATATAGCAATAGAGAACAGTATAATGTGGGAGATCTAAGAAATCAGGAAATAAAAGTAAAATTTTCAATCACAGCATCCAACAAATACCAAGTACTCCAACAGCTGGAAGATGAAGCAGATACGGAAGACTGCTGGCAACAAGTAAAAAATATATGTGACGAGACATGTGACGAAGTACTGAGAAAAGAGAACACCAGCACAAAGCATGGATAACAACAGAAACCATGAGCAAGATAGAAGGCAGGAAAAATAAGAAATCAGAAGAGACATCAAAAGAGACAAGAGGAAGTATATTGAAGAATTGGCAAGGGAAGGAGAGGAAGCTACAGGCAAAGTAAATATGAGGGACATGTACAACAACACAAAGTAGCTAACAGGGAAATATAAGCAAGCACATTGCCTTATAAAAGATAGGAATGGAAAATTGCTGAGTAATATACAAGAACAAATGAAGAGATGGACAGAACATTTTGAGGAACATCTCAATAGACCAGCTCCAAAAAATCTCCCACACATCCAGCCAGCAGAAGAGGAGCTACAAATCAGCTAGGAACTTCTTCTTCTTCGTACACTCTCAGACGTCCACTTGAATGTTCTCAAAGAAAGTAGTCAGTTTGAGGCTATTTGAATCCCCGTAAAGCTTTTCCACGAAAGGAGCTGGCGTCGGCCATATGCACTTTCTCTGTACCACATATAAGGGGCAACTTTGAAGCAGATGTTCAGCAGTCATTTTATCAGTGCCACACTTACACTGATCGGTAGTTCCTATCTTTAGCTTGTTGAATAGATGCTATCTCAATCTGGTGTGGCCAGTGCGGAGTCTGAAGATTACCACTTGTTCTCTTCTGTGGAGCTGGTAGTAAGCATCATTCTGTGTGTGCCCTGGATGTTCTACATTCCATTTGTTTCTGTAACTGATTCTGATAAAACTCTTTGCCTCCTCAAAAGTTATGCTTGCATCAGGCTGAGGTAGATGTGAACCTTCTTTTGCCATTCTGTCAGCCTCTTCATTGCCGAGAGAACGACCAAGCAGAGAAGAAATAAAGAAAGCCATAAAGCTTCTGAAAGATGGAAAAGCAAATGGTCTAGATGACATTCCAGCAGAGGCAATCAAAACAGATTTTGATACCTCTATAGAGATATTATACAAACTACTTGGCGCAGGAGGATGCCATATAGAGTGATATGGATGAATAGGTGCGATGTAGCACTAAAAATGATAAAATGTATTTTATTCCAACATTCAATGTTGATGCTACCTAATGCTTCCTAACGTCTGGGAGAGAGAGGAAATATCAGCAGAATAGAAGGAAGGTTATCTGGTCAAGTTGCCTAAGAAGGGAAATTTACAAGAGTGCACAAATTATAGAGGAATAATGTTACTATCAGTGCCAGGAAAAGTATTAAACAGAATCATCCTCGAGAGATTAAAAGAGTCCATAGACAAGCAACTGAGAGACGAACAAGCAGGTTTTCGACAAAATAGATCCTGTACAGACCAGATAGTCACATTGAGAATAATAGCTCAACAAAGTCTGGAATGGAATTCACCACTATACATCGGATTCGTGGACTATGAAAAGGCATTCGACAGTGTAGAGAGAGAAATACTTTGGAAATTGATGAGGCATTATGGAGTTCCCATGAAGATAATTAACTTAATAAAGAAGACACATGAAGACATGATATGCAGAATTCTTCATGAAGGACAACTTACAGAACCGTTTAGGATCAGAACGGGAGTGAGACAGGGATGCCTCTTGTCTCCATTTCTTTTCTTACTAGCAATAGATTGGGTTATGAAAATATCGCATCACACACAAAAAAATGGAATCCAGTGGAATCTGACTAAACAGCTTGATGATCTTGATTTTGCAGATGACGGCTCTTCAGTCATATAACCATAATCAGATGTAATAGAAAATGAAAATTCTTGATGAGATGTCACAACAAGTGGGCCTGAAAATACACAGGAAAAAGACAAAGATTATGAGAATAAATACAAGAAATGATAACAAGGTTGAACTTGAAGAAACACCACTAAAGGATGTAGAATCGTATACATGTCTTGGCAGTAATATATTTTTCTGCTAATGCTTGTCGGATCCTAGTCGTTTGCTCCTTATTAGTGACCTTGTTATGCCATTTTGGTCTTTCTCATTTCTCTATCAATGCTGGGAATCCGTTGGTTTTTTATAGTTGGTTTTGAGGTTCTTCATGGTTCAGAAATATACATGGAAACTCATTTAACATTTGAATTCAGGATTCTGGTCTTTAGAACAGACTGGATTTCTCTAGATTTTCATGTATTTCCGAGTGAGGGGAATTTTCATCTTGCTCTTTGCATCCTTACGCTGGCGTCACTGTTGGTCCATCCAATGCTGTCTATACGGCTGTCGAGATTTTGGTACGATTCTTCATCTCGTGGATTTGGTTCATCAGATGCCATCTTGATGATGTCTCATGCATTTATTGTCATTATCCTTTACCACATTTTCATTCCCCAGTTGTTAGTATTGCTTACTATCCCCCGGTATTTAATGCGCAGGAGGATGCCATATAGAGTGATATGGACGGATAGGTGCGATGTAGCATTAAAAATGATAAAATGTCTTTTATTCAAACATTCAATGTTGATGCTGCCTAATGCTTCCTAACGTACATCTCCCGTTTGTCCTCAGGACAGATGCTTCCTCTGTGGGCATAGGAGGATGTATAATGCAAGAACACCAAAACACTCTGCATCCGGTCTTATATACAAGTCGGAAATTATTACCAGCAGAGACCAGATATGCTACAATCGAGAGAGAATGCCTAGCCAGTGTATGGTGTGTTGCGAAGCTTTCCAAGTATCTGATGGGAACTCATGTTTTTATTAACACAGATCATAAACCTTTAGCATATACGAGGACGGCAAAATCGCCAAACATCCGGTTAACAAGATGGTACCTACTGCTACAACAATATGACTTTTCTGTAATACCTCTTAATGGAAAATCCAATGTGTCGGCGGATGCTTTATCCCGTCTATAGTTGATAATATGTCCACAGATAGATTTTTCATGAGACAATTTTGGATGATATTACGTTATGCTAATTTACCTGTAACTAGATGTAATACACTCTTTTATTGTTCCAGACATTTGCCTTGCTCTATGAGAAAAATGTGTTTTCTTCTGGAGAAGTGGGTAGATGTCACATGATGATGATGATATCAGTGTAATGTAGATGTCACATGATGATGATGATGTCAGTATAATACAGTCATCGAGCATATGTTGTAATGATGATGATGATATCAGTGTAATATAATTATCAAGCGTATATTGCATTGAGGATGATGATGATTACGCTGATAATGATGATTATGGTCAATGTGTGTGTGGGCAAATAATACAGTAAGAGAGGTTGTTTGCGCGAACAGTAAATTGTGTAGGCCTGTGTGTATGTTAAGTGTGAATGAAAAGTGGTCAGTCTGGGTTTTACGTGAGTTTGCCTCTTGCGAGAAAACACGGGAGAATAGTGTAGTGTGCGAAGTGGTTAGTTGCTGATTGGAAGGTGAACTGAAAGGTTGCGTGCAGGGTGAGAAGATGGCTAGATGTGATGGCTGGATATTGTTGTTTAATTCTGAAGGAAGAATTACGAATTATTATCTTGGATATTTGTATTCCATATATTGTTTGTGTTTCATGACATTTCCGTAATACAGTGTTCAGTTTGGGACTAAATTTCGGTGTTCATTGGTTTACTCAGGAATGGATGTGTTAAGTATGGTGTAAGAAGATAGTAGCATCTGTGAGGAGTAATTAATGTGACAGCATGCATCCCCACAGCATGTGTCATGGAGAACAAGAGAAATAAATCCGGTCCAACACGAAAATAGTTATCTTCAACTCAAATGTCAAATCAGTTGTATTGTATGGCTCTGAGACATGGAGAGCAACAAAAACAACAACCAAAAAGTTACAGACTTTTGTAAACGGGTGCTTGCTTAGAAAAGGACTGAAATGGTATGACAAAATACTTCGCATGTGTTTGTTGAAGGCCTATGCTCCTTAGGGAGCTAAATGGTATTGATTGATTGACAGACGCTTTGCACAGTTGTTGCCTACTTTCTTTCGTGGTTATTGGCCTGTCGGGCTTACTGTCTGTGGCAGACGTATCTTTGCATAGTAAGTTTTGCGAATGTTTAGTGGGCCGGTATTGCGTTTGCATATAATACTATAATGGGTCAAGACTGTGTGACCAAATCGAAGAGAAAGTAGACGCTGGACTCGTAGGGTACAGTTTGCAACGAGACATCATTTAATGGGTACAGACTTAAACATGTTGACGAAACGATACAAGAAATCATTATTGAAATAAATGTTCATACCAAATTATAATTCATGGCAGGAGAATGTACATTGTCACTAATGGTCAAAATGGACGTTGACTGACTTCACTAGCCGTTACCACATGAAGGTTAACAGAAGCTCTACGGCAACGAAGTTGTAGGATGCAAGGGTTTACAAAAATAACCATGTTAAAAGCGTTGAGCATCAATATATGTAATCTCGATCCAATCACATCTCCTAGCGTTATGTTGACGCACTAGCAACCGACTCCACTGGTCGGTTAAAGCTCTGCAACAAACGGTACATGGAGGAACATGTATCTGAGGCTTGATACAATAAGCCGATTATGGCTGAATATTAATAATATATTTTTCTTGGCAACTCCGCCTAGGCCGGTCCCAAGCCCGGCTGAAAAAAAGGAGAAGGGCGGCCTGCATGGAGGCCGTAAGGAGGCAGCCCCTCCACCATGCAAAGGCACAACAGGCCAATCACCTGTTTGCTTTAAAACCTGATTAAGCGAACTACAAGAGAGAAAACCGGACGGATTCTAAAGG
Organism: Oreohelix idahoensis; assembly: GCA_024509875.1. Lineage (NCBI taxonomy): Eukaryota > Metazoa > Mollusca > Gastropoda > Stylommatophora > Oreohelicidae > Oreohelix > Oreohelix idahoensis. The sequence continues at coordinate 372,181 of JAMPIV010005523.1, forward strand.
CGACGAACTGGAACGGACTACGACTTATGGAACTTTGAACACAAGAAGTATAAATGGGAAAGAGGAGGAGCTGGTGGAAGAGATGAGGTAAGCAAAATTAGAAATCCTGGCTATAACGGAAACAAAGAAAAAGCGACAGGAAGTCATGGATCTCGATGGCAACACGCTGCTCTACAGTGGTGTACCTACATATGAAAGAGCTAAAGGGGGCGTGGGTTGCATTGTGGGCAAAAACCAAAAAGATAGTATCAAGGGATGGAACTTTGTCTCGGAGCGCATTATGGTTGTAAAACTAAAAGAAGGAGAAACCATAGTCAACCTGGTCATAGTGTATGGGCCAAATGAGGATGAGAGAGCAGAAGTCAAGGAGGAATTCTTCGAGCTGCTTCAAAGGACAGTGGATGACTGCCTAGATGAAATTATCATGCTCGGAGATTTCAGTGCGAAAGTTGAAAATGACCATGCTAGATGGGTTGGAGTTATCGGAAGATATGGAGAAGATACCCTCAATGACAATGGAAAGCGACTCCTTAGATTCTGCAGTGAGCAGAATCTGATCATTACAAACACAAAGTTCCCCCATAAGCGCATACATGCATACATTAGATGTGAACTAACAAAGAATAAGAAGTCAGTGATCGACTATGCCATTGTTAGGAGGAGCTCATTCAAATATGTCCGGGACGCTAGAGTCTGGAGGGGGCCAGAGATTGGAAGTGATCACTACCTGCTTACAATCAAAAGAACAACTGAAAGAGTTGCTCAGCCTAGGAACTGCCCAATATCACGCAAGACACCAAGTAAACAAACGGGAGAAATGAGAATTAAGACCTACAAGCTGAGAGAGCCAGAAATTAAGACCAGATATCAGGGGCTTATTGCTACGGCGGTGAGAAACACAGAAGAACAATATGATGACTTGGAAACCCTCTGGCTTAAATTCAAGGACGTTATAAAGACAGCTGCTGCAGAAGCATGTGGTGAAGTCCGACTTGGGAACAAGAGAAAGAGGACACCTTGGTGGACAGAGGAAGTCAAAGAGAAAATAAGAGAGAAGAAAATGGCATGGAAACAATGCTTATGAGCTAACAACACAGCAGGACAAATAAAGAATATGTGATACTCAGAACAGAAGCAAAGAACAAGGTGCTAGCAGCAAAACAGAAGTCCTGGGAAGAATTTGGAGAAAAGCTAGAAAAAGATGCGCAAGAAAACCAGAAATTGTTCTATAAGACCCTAAATAACACGAGGAAGGAAAAACAATGCTCTCTCAAATTTATAAAGGACAAGCAAGGCAAATTGCTTACTGCCCCGAAGGAAGTAATGGAAAGATGGAAATAATTTTTCTCAGAACTCCTGGATGGTGAGCACGGTCAAGCATCAGAAATGATAACCACTAGCACAGAAGAGGAAACCAATGGTGATGATGACATACAGATGGAAGAACTGAAGGCAGCACTGGAGAAAATCAAGATGGGCAAAGCAGCAGGGCATGATGGTATAACACCAGAAATGGTTAAGTACACGAGAGCATCAGGTGACCTATTACTTTTAAAGGTCCTACATGCAGCGTGGTGCAACAAGACCATACCAAAGGATTGGGTATCATAACACCAATTTTCAAAAAGGGTGACAATCGACAATGTGGAAACCATAGAGGCATATCCCTTCTCAGTGTCCCCGGTAAAATCTACTCTAGAATCCTACAGCAGAGACTCCGACGCCTAGCTGAGCCACAATTGGATGAGGTCCAGTGCGGATTCCGAGCAAACCGAAGTCCTCAAGACCTAATCTTCACACTCAGACAGCTGAGTGAAAAGGCCCTTGAGTATAAGAGTGAGATCCATCTTTGTTTCATAGATCTTGAAAAGGCATTTGACAGGGTCCCCTGGAGCAAACTTTGGTACTGTTTGGCAAGGATGAACATTCCAGCACCTCTGATTCATGCTATACAGAGCTTCTACAAGTCTTGCAGAAATTATGTAAGGACAGCAAACCATAAGTCAGAAGAGTTCAGGACCATCACTGGTGTAAGACAAGGAGATATCCTGTCACCTTATCTTTTCATACTCCTCATGGACGATGTTATCAAGGCATGTAAGGAGAGAACAAGAAAGTATTCAGTGGGGTACTAGAAGATGAGACAGGTATGTATTTCAGAGCTGGCATTTGCTGATGATGTTGCCCTGACTGCTAAATCAGAGGCACATCTCCAATCCAACCTGCAAGTCTGGAAGGAAGAGCTGGAGAAGAGAGGGATGGTCATAAGCAGCTCTAAAACAAAATCCATGGTAATATCACGAGAAGAAAGAAGACATCGGATTAAGCTGGGAGAAAAGGTCCTGGAGCAGGTCGACCACTTTAAATATCTCGGGGCTATAATAGACCGAAAGGGAGGCATCAAAGAAGAGTTGGCCACTCGAAAAGCAGCGGCTGGGAGACTTTTTCGGGCCATAAATCGAGGATTCCTCAGCAAGAAAGAGGTTGGTAAGAAAACGAAGATGGCTGTATACCGCTCCACCTATGTCCCAGTCTTGACATATGGATGCGAGTCATGGGCAATGACTACAACCCACAAAAGCCTGATCCAAACCTCAGAAATTAGGTATCTGAGGAAGGTGGTTGAAGTAACAAGAAGAGACATGGTCCGCAACCAGACGATACGTCAAGGCCTAAAATCCCACCCGCTGCAGACCCAAACAGAACAGTCCCAACTAAGATGGTTTGGCCATGTCTGCAGAATGGGAGAAGATCGGCTACCACGACAAGCATGGGAAACAAAGAGCCAGGGATCCAGACCCCCAGGACGACCCAGAGTCCGCTGGGAGGACAACATTAGACAATCTTTGAAGGACCGAGGACTACAATGGAACCAGGCCAGGAAGAAGACAGCCGATTGGATAGTCTAGCGCTCTCTCTTCCAAACCTCTACACCTCATGGTAGAAGGGAAACGTCTAAGTAAGTAAGTATTCTTCTTGGCACGTCGGGCACAAGGAAGGTAATATCTCACAGATGATTATTATCATAACATGGCCATGTCCTCTCTAGACTTGGGATAAGATCCCCGGGCCAAATAAAGCGTCGGTTCACGATCAAGGATCTATATATCTGCCTCCAGTATATTTGCTGGATAGCAACAAATCGCCGCGACAAACCGCGCCATACTCGTTTAAGCATGGTGCATGGTGGTACACAAATAATTAAACATACAATTAACTTAGATGCACTCAAACGTGAGTCTACAAAATACTAGACTGACATGTGAGAATCTCAAACATATAACTCCCCCGCTAAAATAACTTAACAACAGTTAACGTCCGAAAATTGTCCGGCAACTTTTTAAGATGCCGTACCTTTTACGCGTTTAGTTGTCTAACTAGGTGCACGTGAAGTTGGATACTAGAATTTAAGGCGCACAGTGAACGTCTCTAGAGTTACTCTCTTCTAATTTTAGAATTCACATCTAGTCATATTGCATGTCCTATAGCATGTCCTATAGCATGTCCTATAGCATGTCCTATTTTTAGTTTCTAATATTCCGTGTTCCTGGCTATGATTTCTCCTTGACTAAATTGTAAGTCAGAGAAGTAGTTTTACAACGCTGTAGAATGTAAGCGAAATTTTCGCCTACACACCCAGGTTGCTACTTGGAGGAGAAGTCCAATCAGAAGCAGTATATCTTGGTATCTCAAACTCTCAAACTCCAAACCAATTGGTGTAATACGTGTCTGACTGTAGTAGGGGTTCCCCCCCCCCCCCCCCCCCCCACTACCCTAATAAATAACATAACTACATGCAAACATGATATTGCCCTTTATATGTGAATTTCCAACTACATAACCATATAAGGTCTTGCCACTTCCGTTGGTACTTGTCATGTTTACAAGCTCACTACTACACACCTCTGTCACTGATAATATCTTTCAAGGTGTTACTTTCTCGTAGTTAACTAACACAACAACTTCCACTTGCTGGAAATATTACATCACTGCCCGTGTCTTAATCCTTAACAAGATTTCATCTTCCGACATCCCAGTGAAATCGGCGGTGTATTTGGGCACGTCATGTTTGCGAACTGCCGGCTTACCTCCAAATACTGTCTATCTTACATAAAGGACAACCTGCACAACATGGTTGGGGCAATTATCTGCCAACGATGTCCTCGTATAATCGTTTGTACAATCGACCCGTCTCGCTATGGACGCCTTTTCTGTCGGGTGGGAGCTGTTACATAATTTAAACATTTCAACTTGCACAAATAGACATCAATGTTACTTAAAACAGGTAAAGAGGTCAGATAATAGCAAAGGAGTGACAAGTAGGACAAGACATGATCAGAAAACATTGAACGATGAAAGCGAAATACTGGAAAAATTAGCATGTAAAAGGAAATGGGAGCGTAATGATGCCGAAGAGAACTGCTGACCAGAAAAATAGAACGAAAATATTTCGTGACACTTACTGGAACTGTAGATATAATCATTTCTTTTTTTCATGAGACCTGAAAATGATTTCAAAGGCTCCTCCAGGATAAAAAAGTCGAGAAAGGCTGGTCTAATACGTGAAACAACAGAACGTTATAGGAAAGCTGGTCTAATACGTGAAACAACAGAACGTTATAGGAAAGCTGGTCTAATACGTGAAACAACAGAACGTTATAGGAAAGCTGGTCTAATACGTGAAACAACAGAACGTTATAGGAAAGCTGGTCTAATACGTGAAACAACAGAACGTTATAGGACAGCTGGTCTAATACGAGAAACAACAGAACGTTATAGGAAAGCTGGTCTAATACGTGAAACAACAGAATGTTATAGGAAAGCTGGTCTAATACGTGAAACAACAGAATGTTATAGGAAAGCTGGTTTAATACGTGAAACAACAGAACGTTATAGGAAAGCTGGTCTAATACGTGAAACAACAGAATGTTATAGGAAAGCTAGTCTAATACGTGAAAAAACAGAACGTTATAGGAAAGGCTGGTCTAATACGTGAAACAACAGAACGTTATAGGAAAGGCTGGTCTAATACGTGAAACAACAGAACGTTATAGGACAGCTGGTCTAATACGTAAAACAACAGAATGTTATAGGACAGCTGGTCTAATACGTGAAACAACAGAACGTTATAGGAAAGGCTGGTCTAATACGTGAAACAACAGAATGTTATAGGAAAGCTGGTCTAATACGTGAAACAACAGAACGTTATAGGAAATGCTTTTCCAATACGTGAAACAACAGAACGTTATAGGACAGCTGGTCTAATACGTGAAACAACAGAACGTTATAGGAAAGCTGGTCTAATACGTGAAACAACAGAACGTTATAGGAAAGCTGGTCTAATACGTGAAACAACAGAACGTTATAGGAAAGCTGGTCTAATACGTGAAACAACAGAACGTTATAGGACAGCTGGTCTAATACGTGAAACAACAGAACGTTATAGGACAGCTGGTCTAATACGTGAAACAACAGAACGTTATAGGAAAGCTGGTCTAATACGTGAAACAACAGAACGTTATAGGAAAGCTGGTCTAATACGTGAAACAACAAAACGTTATAGGACAGCTGGTCTAATACGTGAAACAACAGAACGTTATAGGACAGCTGGTCTAATACGTGAAACAACAAAACGTTATAGGACAGCTGGTCTAATACGTGAAACAACAGAACGTTATAGGAAAGCTAGTCTAATACGTGAAACAACAGAACGTTATAGAAAAGGCTGGTCTAATACGTGAAACAACAGAACGTTATAGGAAAGGCTGGTCTAATACGTGAAACAACAGAACGTTATAGGAAAGACTGGTCTAATACATGAAACAACAGAATGTTATAGGAAAGCTGGTCTAATACGTGAAACAACAGAATGTTATAGGAAAGCTGGTCTAATACGTGAAACAACAGAACGTTATAGGAAAGCTGGTCTAATACGTGAAACAACAGAACGTTATAGGACAGCTGGTCTAATACGTGAAACAACAGAATGTTATAGGAAAGCTGGTCTAATACGTGAAACAACAGAACGTTATAGGAAAGCTGATCTAATACGTGAAACAACAGAACGTTATAGGAAAGCTGGTCTAATACGTGAAACAACAGAACATTATAGGACAGCTGGTCTAATACGTGAAACAACAGAACGTTATAGGAAAGCTGGTCTAATACGTGAAACAACAGAACGTTATAGGACAGCTGGTCTAATACGTGAAACAACAGAACGTTATAGGACAGCTGGTCTAATACGTGAAACAACAGAACGTTATAGGACAGCTGGTCTAATACGTGAAACAACAGAACGTTATAGGAAAGGCTGATCTAATACGTGAAACAACAGAACGTTATAGGAAAGCTGGTCTAATACGTGAAACAACAGAACGTTATAGGAAAGCTGGTCTAATACGTGAAACAACAGAACGTTATAGGAAAGCTGGTCTAATACGTGAAACAACAGAACGTTATAGGACAGCTGGTCTAATACGTGGAACAACAGAACGTTATAGGAAAGCTGGTCTAATACGTGAAACAACAGAACGTTATAGGACAGCTGGTCTAATACGGGAAACAACAGAACGTTATAGGAAAGCTGGTCTAATACGTGAAACAACAAAACGTTATAGGACAGCTGGTCTAATACGTGAATCAACCGAACGTTATAGGAAAGCTGGTCTAATACGTGAAACAACAGAACGTTATAGGACAGCTGGTCTAATACGTGAAACAACAGAACGTTATAGGACAACTGGTCTAATACGTGAAACAACAGAACGTTATAGGAAAGCTGGTCTAATACGTGAAACAACAGAACGTTATAGGACAGCTGGTCTAATACGTGAAACAACAGAACGTTATAGGACAGCTGGTCTAATACGTGAAACAACAGAACGTTATAGGAAAGCTGGTCTAATACGTGAAACAACAGAACGTTATAGGAAAGCTGGTCTAATACGTGAAACAACAGAACGTTATAGGAAAGCTGGTCTAATACGTGAAACAACAGAACGTTATAGGACAGCTGGTCTAATACGTGAAACAACAGAACGTTATAGGAAAGCTGGTCTAATACGTGAAACAACAGAACGTTATAGGACAGCTGGTCTAATACGTGAAACAACAGAACGTTATAGGAAAGCTGGTCTAATACGTGAAACAACAGAACGTTATAGGAAAGCTGGTCTAATACGTGAAACAACAGAACGTTATAGGACAGCTGGTCTAATACCTGAAACAACAGAACGTTATAGGAAAGCTGGTCTAATACGTGAAACAACAGAACGTTATAGGAAAGCTGGTCTAATACGTGAAACAACAGAACGTTATAGGAAAGCTGGTCTAATACGTGAAACAACAGAACGTTATAGGACAGCTGGTCTAATACGTGAAACAACAGAACGTTATAGGAATTCTGGTCTAATACGTGAAACAACAGAATGTTATAGGAAAGCTGGTCTAATACGTGAAATAACAGAACGTTATAGGACAGCTGGTCTAATACGTGAAACAACAGAACGTTATAGGAAAGCTGGTCTAATACGTGAAACAACAGAACGTTATAGGAAAGCTGGTCTAATACGTGAAACAACAGAACGTTATTGGAAAGCTGGTCTAATACGTGAAACAACAGAACGTTATAGGAAAGCTGGTCTAATACGTGAAACAACAGAACGTTATAGGAATTCTGGTCTAATTCGTGAAACAACAGAACGTTATAGGAAAGCTGGTCTAATACGTGAAACAACAGAACGTTATAGGAATTCTGGTCTAATACGTGAAACAACAGAACGTTATAGGAATTCTGGTCTAATACGTGAAACAACAGAACGTTATAGGAAAGCTGGTCTAATACGTGAAACAACAGAACGTTATAGGAAAGCTGGTCTAATACGTGAAACAACAGAACGTTATAGGAAAGCTGGTCTACGTGAAACAACAGAACGTTATAGGAATTCTGGTCTAATACGTGAAACAACAGAACGTTATAGGAATTCTGGTCTAATACGTGAAACAACAGAACGTTATAGAAAAGCTGATCTAATACGTGAAACAACAGAACGTTATAGGAATTCTGGTCTAATACGTGAAACAACAGAACGTTATAGGAAAGCTGGTCTAATACGTGAAACAACAGAACGTTATAGGAAAGCTGGTCTAATACGTGAAACAACAGAACGTTATAGGACAGCTGGTCTAATACGTGAAACAACAGAACGTTATAGGAATTCTGGTCTAATACGTGAAACAACAGAACGTTATAGGAAAGCTGATCTAATACGTGAAACAACAGAACGTTATAGGAAAGCTGGTCTAATACGTGAAACAACAGAACGTTATAGGAAAGCTGGTCTAATACGTGAAACAACAGAACGTTATAGGATAGCTGGTCTAATACGTGAAACAGCAGAACATTATAGGAAATCTGGTCTAATACGTGAAACAACAGAACGTTATAGGAAAGCTGGTCTAATACGTGAAACAACAGAACGTTATAGGAAAGCTGGTCTAATACGTGAAACAACAGAACGTTATAGGAATTCTGGTCTAATACGTGAAACAACATAACGTTATAGGAAAGCTGGTCTAATACGTGAAACAACAGAACGTTATAGGATAGCTGGTCTAATACGTGAAACAACAGAACGTTATAGGAAATCTGGTCTAATACGTGAAACAACAGAACGTTATAGGAAAGCTGGTCTAATACGTGAAACAACAGAACGTTATAGGAAAGCTGGTCTAATACGTGAAACAACAGAACGTTATAGGATAGCTGGTCTAATACGTGAAACAACAGAACGTTATAGGAAAGCTGGTCTAATACGTGAAACAACAGAACGTTATAGGAAAGCTGGTCTAATACGTGAAACAACAGAACGTTATAGGACAGCTGGTCTAATACGTGAAACAACAGAACGTTATAGGACAGCTGGTCTAATACGTGAAACAACAGAACGTTATAGGAAAGCTGGTCTAATACGTGAAACACGGAATGTTATAGGACAGCTGGTCTAATACGTGAAACAACAGAACGTTATAGGAAAGCTGGTCTAATACGTGAAACAACAGAACGTTATAGGAAAGCTGGTCTAATGCGTGAAACAACAGAACGTTATAGGAAATCTGGTCTAATACGTGAAACAACAGAACGTTATAGAAAAGCTGGTCTAATACGTGAAACAACAGAACGTTATAGGAAAGCTGGTCTAATACGTGAAACAACAGAACGTTATAGGAAAGCTGGTCTAATACGTGAAACAACAGAACGTTATAGGAAAGCTGGTCTAATACGTGAAACAACAGAACGTTATAGGAAAGCTTACTATCAGCACAATTTGGTATCAGCATCCGGTGTGATAATGTTTCCGCTATATGAAAAATAAAAATGACCCGGCAGGACTAGTTACGCGGAAACGTTCTAGATAAAAACACTACAGAAATAATAATATACGGAGTCTGGCTGATGTGAAGCAGAAGACAGAATAGTAAATAATAACTTCAACGAATTGAGTCATGTATAACATTTTTAAAAAAAAAAAAGCAAAGTAAGAATTGGTTTTCAAATGTTAATTACTAAGAATTAACACAGAGATTTGAAAACATAAAACCTGTGTTGTCGACTCGAGTCAATCGACTCGGCCCCGAGTCGAACTTAAGTAGCCACAACGACTCGAGACTCGGTTCGGATTTTTTTTATTTTAAATCAACGATTGGACTTGGGACTTGCCAGTTTTAGTGACCTAATTTTACCGTCGTCTGTCATAATTAGCTCTTGACGGAGAAACTAAAAATAATGTTCCTGTGCGCTCCTTATAGAGCATAGAGCAACCACTGCCGCTCATGCCTTACAGGAAGCCCTGTACCAGGTCTTGTAGCAGTGGTTTCTGTGACAATTTGTTTTACATGATGAGGTTTTCAGCTCCATATACAACCTCATATTAGGTTGCCTTGTACGACATGCATCAGGTTCTATTCTTTGCCTCTTCAGCCCGGGAACAATCTGAAAATTATTTGATTTAAATCGATATCATAAAAGCCGCCAGTAAATAAAATACAAATAATAGAGATCATTATTTTCATTATCTGTTATAGTGATTTATGTGATTCTTTAATAAATGCGATTGTGACAATAAACAGGCTTAGATTGTTTTTTTTAAAAACACTTGATTTGCGACTCGACTTCAAAACTCCTGTTAGAAACTTGAGATTTGACTTGGGACTCAAATGAAAACTACTGTTAGGGACTTGAGACGTATATTTAGAGACTTGAAACTTGTTAGAAAAGACTTGAAAACAACTCCGTATAATAGTGGTACTTCACATCTATATAATTAAGATAAATCGGCAGATAATACTGACGATGATTACAGTCAGCATTCTTTGTGGACACAGCACTTGATCTAATTAACACCTTCCAACTATTAGTTTTTGGTTTTTTTTTCAGCGTATAAAAACTTGACCCACTTTGTTCCATATTAATTATTACGGCCTTGACCTAACGCCTGTTATACTGTTTGTAATATTATAATCAATGTTTACCCTGCCAGGCCAAGAACGGTACCGCAGTCTCACGGCATCCTATTACAGGCACGCTCAAGGTTGTCTGGTCTTCTTTAATGTCAATGCTAGGAATTCTTACCGGAATGTGGAGTACTGGTGAGTGCCACACAACACTTTTTTTTCTTCTTTTTTCCATTTTTGGAAAGTTAGAAAGACAGCAGTATCATTAAAAGTAGAATCATTAAAACAGCAGCAGTAGTAACAATAAAAACAGTAGCAGTAACAAGATTTATAAAGTAGCAGTAGTAACACAATAACATCATTAAAACTGTAGCAGTAGTAACATTAAAAACAGTAGCAATGGTAACATTAAAAACAGTAACAGTAGTAACATTAAAAACAGTAACAACTTTAAAACAGTTGCAGTAGTAACATTAAAAACAGTATCAGTCGTAACATTAAAAGCAGTAGTAACAATAAAACAGTAGCAGTAGTAACATTAAAATCAGTAGAAACATTAAAACAGTAGAAGTAATAACATTAAAAACAGTAGCAACAATAAAACAGTAGCAGTAGTAACATTAAAATCAGTAGAAACATTAAAACAGTAGAAGTAATAACATTAAAAACAGTAGCAACAATAAAACAGTAGCAGTAGTAACATTAACAACAGTAGCAACATTCAAACAGTAGCAGTAGTAACATTAAAAAAACAGTAGTACCATTAAAACAGTAGCAGTAGTAACATTAAACAGAGTAGCAGTAGCAACATTACTAAGAATAGCATTTGTAACATTACTTAGGGTAGCAGTAGTAACATTATCAGTATAGCAGTAGCAATTTCCCTAAGAGTAGCATTAGTAATATTACTAAGAGTAACAGTTGTAACAATACTAACAAGTAGCAGCTGCAACATTACTAAGAGTAGAAAAGTGTCAATAGTAACATTACAAAGATTAGGAATAGTAACATTACTAAGAGTATGAGAAGCAACTTAATTCAGAGTTACAGAAGTAATATTACTAAAAGTAGCAACAGTAACATTACTAAGAGTGGCTGAAGTGACATTACTAAGAATAGCATTTGCAACATTACTAAGAGTAGCAACCGTAACATTAATAAGTGTAGCTGCAGTAACATTATTAAGAGTAGCAGTAGTATCTTCACAATGATGATCACAATAGTAGCAGCATTAACATTACAACTCAGAAGTAAAGCAATAGTATATAAGTTGACGTTACGGAGAATGAAAAGTTGGCAACTGCGGTAATTTAGTTGTAGTATTAACATTAGTCCTGCTAGAAGTAATAGAAGAAGAATAATGTCCTCCTACAAGGATATATTACTTTTTATTATTTGCTGTAATAATGTAGGATGAAAATGTTTTCCCTGAAAGCTGTTAAATAAATATAAAATAAGGCAAGGCTTTTAAGTTGTATTACGGAGAAAATCTAATATATCTTGACTTATAACACTTAGTCACTGGGGTGCCAGAGATGATAAGCACTTGACTTAACCTGTCCAATAATATCTGGTTACTAGGCGCCACGGGAGATGAGCAATTGCCTGGTGGTTGTCACTTTAGTCCATGGCCTGTTACACTGTTTAGTTCCACTGTTTGTCCATTCTTTCATGCCGTCTGTCCATTTCCTTTTCTACCTGCCTGGCCTTCTTTTTCCTTACACTGAAATTGTAGAGAGATTTTGGTAGCTCTAGTTGGTTTCGCATGTTTTCTAACGATACTTGACAAAATATCTTCATATCTTTACAGGCTGGATGATCTCAACAAATATGGCAACCCTGCAAGCATGGCCATGATCTTAGTTGGACTTAATCACAAACTCATATCTAAACCGCGCCACAATCTCCAGCGTGGCAATATTAGAAACTCCGCCATCGGAAACGCCGGGGCAGACCAAGAAGTCGACGAAAACGAGAGCAACAACCGTGCAGTACCAAGAGCTCAAGCAGAACATCTGGCAGCGATGTGTTATATCCCCTACATGGAAGTCGACATTCAAAATGACCATAATTCTGTTGAGGACACAATCCACAAACTGCTGGAATTACTTTTGTCCAGAGCTTTAAAATATTCAGAAAAACTGATCATAAAGCCTTCAAACGATAAATCGTGTCATCGTTGCTGCTTCAACTGTTAACATGCACGAACGGCGACTTGCAGATAGAATCGCTTTTAAAAGAAAACAACAAAGGCTTCTTGAACGTAAATGTTCTACTGACTTGACAGAAATACAAATAAATGAAAACAAGTTCCTGGAACTGGGAACCACGAGTTTTAATGCTCTTCAACTGAACGTCAGTCAACCCAGGGTAAATCTTTGGGAGGTATACTAAGAAGCAAAGAACAGAAGGAAGGTGCGGTGCCCTACCAAGCATGCCTAAAAGGCGCTACTGGGGATTATACATGGGGCTCACAAATTCATCATTTATAACAAGCCGCTACAGATGTGGTATCAGACCACCATCTTCTGTTGGCTAAAACAAAATTAAAACTTAAGAAATTTACAACAGTATATGGCTATAGACAACAGTATAATGTGGGATATCTAAGAAATCAGGAAATAAGAGAACAATGTTCCAACAAATACCAAGTACTTCAACAGCTGAAGATGAAGCAGATATGGAAGACCACTGGCAACAAGTAAAAAATATATGGAACGAGACATGTGAAGAAGTACTGAGAAAAAGAGAACATCAGCACAAAGCATGGATAACAACAGAAACCATTAGTAAAGATAGAAGACAGGAAAAAACAAGAAAGCAGATTTAAACAGAAGCAAAACCAGAAGCTACAAAGCCAAGGCTCATGAAGTGTACATAGAAGCAAACAAAGAAGTAAGAAGAAACATCAAAAGAGACAAGAGGAAGTACACTGAAGAGTTGGCAAGGGAAGCAGAGGAAGCTGCAGCCAAAGGAAATATGAGGGACATGTACAACAACACAAAGAAGCTAACAGGGAAATATAAGCAAGCAAATTGCCTCATAAAATATAAGAATTGAAAATTTCTTAGTAATACACAAGAACAAATTAAGAGATGGACAGAACATTTTGAGGAACTTCTCAATAGGCCATCTCCAACTAATCCCCCAGACATCCAGCCAGTAAAAGAGGAGCTACACGTCAAATGTGAACGACCAAGTACAGAAGAAATAAAGAAAGCCATAAAGCTTCTGAAAGATGGAAAAGCAGCTGGTCCAGATGGAATTCCAGCAAAGGCCATCAAAACAGATATTGATACCTCTACAGAAATATTATACAAACTACTTGGCAAAGTCTGGGAGAGAGAGGAAGTACCAGCAGAATGGAAGGAAGGTTATCTGGTCATGTTGCCTAAGAAAGGAAATTTACAAGAGTGCACAAATTATGGAGGAATAATATTACTATCAGTGCCAGGAAAAGTATTAAACAGAATCATCCTTGAGAGATTAAAAGAGTCCATAGACAAGTGTCACGGATTGCCTCCCCTTAGCTCTGCAGGAGAGGTCCACCAGTGGCCAACACTCAAGAGTATCTAATATGGGTTTTCAAAGGTGTATACCTTCGCACAAGATTACTCTTGGCAGAGTTGCAGATAAAAGGATAATGTCGCTTCTATCTCAAGGGAGTGTTCACAAGATGTTTTCAGAAGTCAAGAACAACGCTGCATAGGGCAGAGCACTATTAACTTATATCTGATCCGTCGCCTTTTGTGAAGAATTAAGCAATGGTTTTAGCCCGTTCAAGCCAACAGCTGGTGTAACTCCAGTGAAATTCATTTTATAAGTATTTGCTCTATAATATTAAAGAGTCTTGCTCATACGTCTGCTTTCATACCTATAATAACTGAACCAACTATGATTGTTTGGTTTTAAAATAACTTGTAAAAAATTTAATAATCAATTAGTTTTAACAAGTTAAAATAACGATGGAAAGATGGGGAATTTTAGATGTAAACAAAACTGTCTTCACTGAGACTCGGTAAGTACATTTGTGGGCTGCAAACTAACAGGTGCATTGTCTCGCTGTCCACCCACCACTGTTAATCTCTCAGAATAATTAAACTCTTGAGTAAACACAGCGTAACTCAGGGAAGATGATTGGAAATCACCAATATTCTTCTGGGTATTAAACTGGGAAAATATGTGCTTGGACAGCGCGAAGGCAATGGCGTGCCTGATTTACAATTAACAAGGTATATATATCTCAAAAAATGATATTTCACAAGAAACAGAAAAAAAAACACTTTGTGACAGCAAAAGTAGAAATTAAAGAAAGGGAAGTAACTACGAAAAGTATCATCGAAAAAAATAAAACATGAGTTATCTACCTGAATGAAGTAATAGTTACATAGTGAACACATGTAAGCAAAGAGGATTAATTAATATTACACAATGATAATAATAATATTAAGAAAGAAAATAATCAATCAAAGCATGAAGTATTAAAATATTGACTCTATATAATAGGTCCATGAGAGGTCGTATAGCTCCATAACAGCCGAAATCAAGGAAATCTTTCCACAAACTGTGCAGATCCCGAAGTTAGGATTATTAAACGAACAATGTTATTCGTACCAAGGTAACTATTGCCACGAAATTAATAGCGTACAAAGTTCCAGTCCATTTCAGTATAAATCAGACCAACGATTTAAGTCCATCGAAGTTGTACATTCGTGATACATGGCATTTCAGTTAAAGCTCGACAGCGAGTGACGGTAGATCTCATCGAAATAGACAATCGATCCTTCATAGAACAAAACAATATCAGGACCATCAACGTAAGCAATTTGTACAATTGTTGGTTTCAACCATGGGCAAATGTTAACCTGTACAGTTCTGTATGACTTTCCGTAAGCAGGAAAGGAATTATTCAACCGTTCCTCATCGACTGGTCATTCAGATTTCCGGGACAGATGATTGACATCTGGACAATGAATCAGCCACCACGTTAGCTGATCCAGGAATCGATTCTATAGTAAAGTTGAATGGTTGAAGCAATATGGAGAAATGAGCGAGTTTATGTTCCGATGATTAGCCCGTTTCAAGGCTGCGACTGACTTCTGGTCTGTCTAGATCACGAAGGGCGTTCCTAGCAGATATCTTTCCAACTTCTGGATAGACCAGACAACTGCAAGCAATTCTTTCTCAACGACGGAGTATTTCTTCTCGGTCTCAGTCAATTTGCGAGAAATGTATAAAGTTGGATGCAGGACATTTTCGAAGTCTTGCAGCAGGCACGCTCCCAATCCGAGACTACTAGCATCTGTAGGGAGTATATACATGCGATTTATATCAGGTAACCTCAAAATAGGAGGTGGTGAAAATATGTTTAAAATATGATCAAAAGCTGCCTGAGTTTTACTAGACCATTGTACTTTGCTTGGTAAACCCTTACGTAATAAAGATGACAGAATAGCAGTGATGTCTGACAAATTAGGAACAAAGCGACTGTAATATTGAACCAGTCCCAAGAGACTGTGCACTTGTTGTTTTTTTTTTTTTGTAGAAGGAATAGATAAATTCAGGATCTTAGAAACATTTTGTGGTATGGTCTGAAGTCGACCAGAACCAACAGTATGACCAAGAAAAGTTGGTTCCTTAAAAGCAATCTGGACTTTAGTAGGCCTAACCGTAAGATTATGTAACCGAAGAGTATCAAACAAAGAACGGAGTCCTACAAAGTGCTCTTCCCAAGATGAACTAAGCAAACAGATATGATCTATGTAAGTTATGATATCAGATCTACTAGACAATATTCTGCGCATCATCCGAATGAATGTGGCAGATGCGTTCATAAGCCCGAAAGGCACGACATTCCACTGGTATAACCCACGTGGAGTGGAAAAAGCAGTAAGAGGTTTGGCTTGCTCAGTTAATGGTATTTGCCAATAACCTTTTGTAAGATCTATCTTAGTGAATAGATTAGCAATGGACAAACGAGATAATAGATCATCAAGTAACGGATGAGGTTCAGCATCCGGAATAGTTTTAGCATTCAGTTTGCGATAATCTACACATAATCGAATATTATTATCCTTTTTTCGGACTATAACCAGTGGTGAAGAACAAGGTGAAATACTGTTTTCAATAATACCCAGACGCAACATCTGATCTAACTCGAGTTCAGTTTTGCGCTGGTAGTAAAGTGGTACAGGATAAGGACGTAGACGAATAGGAGTATCATCAGCAAGGATGATATCGTGTGAAATAACTGACGTGTGACCAGGAAGGTCAGTAAGAACATCAGCAAAAGATTCCAATAGATTGGACACCCTTCCGAGGAAGCAATACAAAGGCTTCATCACCCGAAAAAAGTTGTCTTAAACGACTATTTCTATTCTGAAAAAGACGTGATCTTTGTTTGGCAGCCTCTGACGAAGCTGTAGCCAACTGACATGCGTCGATAATCTTACGACGAAGATTAACCACATAATCGTAATATGACTGAGTATCCTGAGTCATCTCAGAGTCAGTGAGAAGATCCTTGATTAACTCCATAGGACCTCGTGGCTGAACTCCAAAACAAGCTCAAAAGGCGAAAAACCGGTCTGCTCGTGCTATACTTCACGATAGGCAAAAAGTACAGCCGGCCCTATCCCAATTTTGTGGATATTTGACAGTAACTTTATGTAGTAATTGCTTAAGTGTCCTATTGAGCCTCTCCACAGAACCATTGCTCATGGCGTGATATATGCTTCTAAGCGACCTATCTATTTTGAGAGTCCTCATGACAGATGTCATGGTATCAGAAACAAATTGTGAACCATGATCAGAAAGAAGTTTGCGAGGAAAACCTAATCGAGAAAAGATTAGCAAAAGTGCATCAGCCACTTCAGAAGTAGTGATGTGTTTAAGGGGAATGGCTTCAGGCCAACGAGTGCATAGATCAATGCACATGAGGACATATCTGTAATCTCTAGCAGGCGTGACTGAAAGAGGGCCGATAATGTCGCCGGCCATCTTATCAAAGGGTCTGACAGAGATATTACATGCTTGAATAGGAGCAACATGAAAAGCTCCCCTAGATTTAACTTCCTGGTATGTGATGCAGGAACGCACATATAATGAAACGTCCCTGGAATCACCTGGCCAAAAGAACGAAGATAACACTCTGGAACGAATGCGAGTATAACCCATATGACCCGCACAATGGGAGTCATGTGCATGTCATAAAATGAATGGGCGAAGTTTAAGAGGTACCATAACTTGGTATTTGACAATAGAGTAATCTACAAAACGTCTCACCAATATATCATTTTTAAGAGTAAACTAATGTTTAGGACCTTTATGTAAATCAACATCATCATTAGTTTTGACTAGAGAGAAAATTGTTTTTAAAGAGCTATCCTCTCTCTGAAGCTTAGCAAAAGACACTCTGTCTGTAACAGAATGTACCTCAGTGTCATCCTGAGTCATTGTGTGAAGCTCCAAATTGTCATTATTTTCCAGTGCCTGAGCCTGGGTGTGGTAACTGCATTGGCAGTCAAAAGATTATTTTTTTCCCCAATCTTCAATTTCTTCTGGTGAGCAGTCTTTGCTCCCATGGATCCGACCCACCATTAAATCAGCTACTGGATTATTCAATAAACATACTTTAACCTTTCCTGAAAAGAATGGTGTATGAATATCGACAATGGCTGTAGGGTAAAACTCAATTGTACCACCAAATGTGATACATTTAATAAATCCACCAGTGGAGCAAGATGGATGTACCAGCGACTGTCTGATGTCAACAGTTGTTGAACCTGAGTCCTTGAGTACAGACACCTGGGTACCATTCCCAAATCCCCTGTGAAATATCAGAATACCTGTTCCATCGTGAGCAGATAGGCTTACTGCAGGTAAGGGATGTCCGCACTTCAGCACTGTGGTGCTGTTTTTTTTAAATAGAGTTAGACATTCCTAGCAACGAGAAGCAATATCGAAATCAAATGCGCAAAATGCAGCAGATTAAGTTTGACCACCCAATTCCTGATTATTTATTGGTGCACCATCAGTAAGTGCCGCCCCTGTATTATGTTCAGGCCGCATTGGGGCACGTGAACGAGATCGTTGCCTCTGACGATCAAAAGAATTACCTTGATTTCTAAAGTTTTGTGCATTATTTCTGTATTGGTAATTTTCATTGTTGGAATTGTTATTATTCCAATTGTTTTGATTAGGAAAAAAATTATTTTGTCTTTTCCAAGTGGAATTTTGTTGGAAATTAGTATTATTCCTAAATGAAGGTGACTGCTTTCGAAATTGTTGCCTTCCTCTATTGAAATTATCATTTCTATTAAAATTTCCATTTCTATTATAATTATTGTCATTATACCTTCTTGGCATAAAATTTCTATCCAGGCTATGGGATCTTGGTCTACCATTATTGTTCCAAGTTGCAGCAGAAGCAGCTCTAAAACAAAATCCATGGTGATATCACGAGAAGAAAGAAGGCATCAGATTAAGCTGGGAGAACAGGTCCTGGAGCAGGTTGACCACTTTAAATACCTCGGAGCTATTATAGACCGAAAGGGAGGCATCAAAGAAGAGTTGGCCACTCGAAAAGCAGCGGCTGGGAGACTTTTTCAGGCCATAAATCGAGGATTCCTCAGCAAGAGAGAGGTTGGTAAGAAAACGAAAATGGCTGTATACCGCTCCACCTATGTCCCAGTCTTGACATATGGATGCGAGTCATGGGCAATGACTACAACCCATAAAAGCCAGATCCAAACCTCAGAAATGAGGTATCTGAGGAAGGTGGTTGAAGTAACAAGAAGAGACATGGTACGCAACCAGACGATACGTCAAGGCCTAAAATGCCACCCCCTACAGACCCAAGTAGAACAGTCCCAACTAAGATGGTTTGGCCATGTCTGCAGAATGGGAGAAGATCGGCTACCACGACAAGCATGGGAAACAAAGAGCCAAGGATCCAGACCCCGAGGACGACCCAGAGTCCGCTGGGAGGACAACATTAGACAATCTTTGAAGGACCGAGGACTGGAATGGAACCAGGCCAGGAGGAAGACAGCCGATAGAATAGTCTGGCGCTCTCTCTTCCAAACCTCTACACCTCACGGTAGAAGGGGAACGACTAAGTAAGTAAGCTAATACAAGCACCTGGATGTGCTGTACAATATTGTTTTGCAATTTCTTCTAATGACGATAACGTCAAAGGCTTGCGTTCATGCAAGAACGACCAAAATGGTTTGCTTACCGAGGATAAAATTTTATCTCTTAACAACAGATCCATAAGACTTTCATAAGTCTTCTCAATTCCTGAGAGCTGAATCCATCTGTTGAAAGTAAGTAGTATGGCAGAGACAAATTCTGAAAAATCATTCCCAGTTTCAGGCATCATAGTTTTAAATTTCATTCGATATCCCTCTTCATCAAGTTGATATCGTTTTAATAATAATGCTCTAACAGCACCATAGTTGTTTTTAAGAGTCTCATCCATTGTGCTTATAGTAGTCAATGGTTCTCCAGTTAAAAATTCCATAAGTTTAAGACACCATAGTGACTTGTCCAACTTATGTGCTTCACATACACTTTCATAGTGTGAAAGGAAGCATGAATTGTCATCAAAACCCGGGGAAAACACAGGCAATTTAAATCTATCATTACCGTTTTGTTTTCCTGAGGAATTAGTAGTATTTGAATTTTGGCCCCTTAACTCTTTAACCCCCAAGAGCCAGTATACTGTACTTCCCGCTAGACCCATTTGGCCCAATCAACAGTATACTGGCTTTCGTATCTCTTGATCCTTTCTAGGGCTGTTTTCTACTTTTGACAACTCAAAAACGCTATTTTCTTAAAGTATAGCCATCCATTATGGACTTTTGTTATTTATGAATATGAACATTTAAAAAAATTATTTCCAAACAAAAACAATAAAAACATACTGGTATGGCCATTTTTGTTTGGGCCAAACCCACTTTTTTGCTTGGGACTGAAAGAGTTAAATTTAATTCTTCCAAGTGAAGAAGCATCATTTCCTTTTCATGTGCTAATGTCAAAGATCTCTTCTCCTCCATCTCTCTATCATGTTGCATTTTTATCTCCTCTGCAATAAGTCTCTTCTCCTCCAATTCTTTATCATGTTGCATCTTAATTTTTCTTTCCTCTATCTCATGGAGACGTCTCTTTTCTTCCAACTCTAAGTCTTCAAGACGCCTCTTTTCAGCTTTAGCTTTCTGTTCTGCTAATTCTTGTTTTGCCTTAGCCAACTCAGTTATGGCAAACTCCCTCAACAATTCACCTTTTAAGCCAAAGGCTTTGCCCTGCTCGACAAAATAATCCATTGTAGCCATTTTAACTAATACTGTTACTTATTCAGTCAACATATAATGGCTAATTGCTTTACAATTCTTTGTAAGCAATGAATGTTGCAATAGTATCACAATGCTACTAATGCAAATTATTATATTATCAATAAAAATGTAGCAAAGGAAAAGAATTAGTGCCAGTGAACAAAAAAAAAATTAATTTAAAAAAGAATACCACAAGACAAGATCAAAAGACACACAGAGAAACATTAGAAGTAAACAAATAAGAAGCTACTAGTGAACTAAAAATGAAACAGTAAATAGGTCAGTCTTACTGCTAAAAATAGACACAGACAGAACCCAGATGGAAATACAAACAGCTGATTTTGTAAAAAAAAAAAGAACTAAGCGATAGGCAAGTTAGAGCTACAAATACGAACAGATTAGTACAAAACTGAGTAGAAATTGAACTAGATAACAATGCATATACAAACGAATAGACGAAACGATACAAATAATATGAATTATCAGAAGAATCAAACAATAGTCTGAACATCGGTGATTTTTGCTCAACCCCGGAATTAACTACTATATGAGACTTCCAAAATGGCCCCACAGAACGACCTTGAATCTACAACCGTCCATGGAGGTATAGCAGATTCAAAGTTCCGTTCCAACCGCCCGCGAAAACAAGAACCACAACATATAAACATATACAAAAAGACATAAATAGCAGAGATTACGAAGGGTTTAAAAATGTGTACCCTGATCTATAAAAACACATTCACAGGTCAACTTAGCTTTAACAGAGAAAATCCTTCCAGGTGCTAGTTTGCACCGCAAAACGTCTCGGTGTTGGCTGCAGACTGGTGCAAAAGAAACTTGTAGACTCCTCTGGTACGGCAAACAGCAGTACCGTAAATCAGAAGAAGACCACAACAGACTTGAAAGCAGACATCTGGAGCAAAACTTGAGTTTTAACGAAAAATGAAGGCATCTTGAAAAGTTGACGTTTCTGGAAAATGGAGCCGGCTGACATGCGCACTTCTCTTCAAATTATGCAAATGTGGTTTGTCACGGCACTATTTCGCAGTGACGGAAAAATCAGATTGGCAACATTGTTGTCAGCGAGTTTCGGCGACGCTGATAACTTAAACGACGAAGTCATGTGACAAGGCGGAAACCGGACGACATCTAAGGCGCGAAAGGGCATTCTTCTTCTAGCCAGTGTTCGGTGTAGTCTAACATTTTCGTTCCCTTCGCCAGCGAATTGCTCTGCGGTTCATCATATGGATTACTAGCCAGAGATTGTCATATTTAGTTCGGTTGGCAAATTCTGTGTAATTCTGGACGAAGAGAGAGTCCAGTGGAGATTATCTTCAGGCCGCATATGACGAGTTATTCATGTGTCGAGTATTTCTTAGTTATAGGTTTTGAATCGCTAGGATGAACGATAGTCATTACAGTGTTGTACTGGGCCGTCATACTGACAAGTAGGAGGCTATCAGATTAAGTAATTCTAGCAAGTTTATTCTGGCATTAATTCATGTATTTCATATGATTGTTTGCCGTGTGTGGCAGTACTGTGTGCATTTATCCATTAAAGGGAAAGTACCTGCAGAAGGTGTTAATATTTCTTATTGTCAGCAATTGTTGTGTGGTCATACTTCTGGAAGACGAGCTTAGTATTGTTATGATAAATCCACTGCAGGGGTGCAGCACAGTGGAGTGGTATCCATGATTAGTGCTCCTAACATCTGGGTGGCTCTCCACAAAGGCAAGGTGGAGAAAAGACCAGTTCGTATGTTGAGGTACACTGGATGTACAACTATCGGGGTGCGTCGGTCGTGTATCGACGAGTCCTGCCTTACGGGCAAAACGGTAAAATGCACAACGTTTGGGGGCAAAGTTGAGTCTTACCCCCAGGCGTGTCCTAATGTGGACACACCGTTCTTGTCGGGTAGAGTGAAAGCGTTCGTCCTCGAGGACCCAATTGCCGATTTAATCGTCGGCAATGTACGGGGAGTGCATAGTGCCATGGGTTTGGCTGGAGCAGAGGTTCAGCAACGCCGAAGTCCCGAGGCGGACGATCAGGTGGTCGAAGTATCACCACCTGACAAGAAAGTCCATCTGAGGCGGGGTTCACGGCAAGTGCCAAGTGATATGAGTAGGAACGGTAAAGGCAGATCTGAGGGCCTGAGAGCGAGTAACCGCGCGGTATGGGTCCGCAACGTTCCCCAGAGTGCTAGTTGGCGCACACTCAGACGAGTGTTTATAGAAGTCGCGCCAGTGAAGTTCGTGGAGGTATTGTCATTGCGGGACGATACCAAAGTTGCACGAGTGACTTTCGCGAATAGGTGGGGTGCACGTGATGCAGTCAGGTGGAAGCACATGTCGTTGCTCCATAACCACCTGCCGATAGTGCAGCAAATAGCAAGGGGAGGTATCGGGTTTCGCGTTCAGTTAAGGTGTTTTGGTTAACGCGAACCGAACCGCAGAGTCTGACCCACGCCACGAGTACTATTCTGTTAAAATATAAGTTGTGATTTACAGCTTTATGGTGTAATAAGGATGACTGAGGAGGTAGATGGCACATGTTATTACAATGTTGTGCTTTGTAATTGAGGTATTTTGAGGCCATAAAGGCAATTACCTATATAATGAAATGTACTATACAAGGTATGTTCGAAATTTGTAAAAGGACTGCATGTTCCAAGTATTGATTATTGTGTATGTATAACTATCTAATGGTTACTTTGAATGTACCTTGCACTATGTTTGTGGTAAGACCAGGTGAGGATAGTCGTTGTCATTTTTCACGACTGCCATAACCTGGGATTGCTTTCGTCATACTCATGTTGTGTTTTGTGAATAGCGGGAGGAGGCATGAACGACAATGGTGATGGAGAAATATGGCATTCTCTAGTCAGATGAGGAGATGCTAGGATGGCATATGTTAATCCTTACTCCGAAAGGGGTCGGGCGAAGCTCCTCCGGTAGAAGAAATCGAAATTTTCTTTCTTAAAAGAGGAGGGGGGGGGGTGAATGTCACGGTGCTATTTCGCAGTGACGGAAAAATCAGATTGGCAACATTGTTGTCAGCGAGTTTCGGCGACGCTGATAACTTAAACGACGAAGTCATGTGACAAGGCGGAAACCGGAAGACATCTAAGGCGCGAAAGGGCATTCTTCTTCTAGCCAGTGTTCGATGTAGTCGGACATTTTCGTTCCCTTCGCCAGCGACTTGTTGTGCGGTTCATCATATGGATTACTAGCCAGAGATTGCCATATTTAGTTCGGTTGGCGAATTCTGTGTAATTCTGGACGAAGAGAGAGTCCAGTGGAGATTATCTTCAGGCCGCATATGAGGAGTTATTCATGTGTCGAGTATTTCTTAGTTATAGGTTTTGAATTGCTAGGATGAGCGATAGTCATTACAGTGTTGTACTGGGCCGTCATACTGACAAGTAGGAGGCTATCAGATTAAGTAATTCTAGCAAGTTTATTCTGGCATTAATTCATGTATTTCATATGACTGTTTGCCGTTTGTGGCATTACTGTGTGCGTTTATCCATTAAAGGGAAAGTACCTGCAGAAGGTGTTAGTATTTCTTATTGTCAGCCATTGTTGTGTGGTCATACTTCTGGAAGACGAGCTTAGTATTGTTATGATAAATTCACACTGCAGGGGTGCAGCACAGTGGAGGGGTATCCACGATTAGTGCCCCTGACATTTAACGATGCCAAGTTCATACAAAGTTCTTGAAAAAATTTTTGCCAACCAAATTATGATTTATAAACGTTCTTGATCTCGAAATCCCCAGAACTGGCCCACTATGTTCTCTCTGTTACATTTGGGATTATCGAGAGTGATTAGTGTTGTAACTTGATTCTTGAAATACTGGTTGCATGAGTGTATCGTGCTGATAACGACTTGAAGAATGACGTGGGGTTACAAACAGAACGTTTAGATGCGAAATAACTTCAGAATGCCTTGGTGGATGGGTCCACAAGGTAACGACATATTTATTAAGACGAAATAATAAGTTCATTCATGGGCAACTTGAATATACATACATCAATGGAATCCTCAAACAGTCTCGTCTCATCTATTCATATCTGGCCGCTGTACTACAAGGTGCATAGCAAAGGTTATCACCCAAGTAATGTGGACCAGCTAAATGAAGATGTAAAACCTTCTAAGCAGGAACACTCCTCTGCAATTTACGTAGTAGTTCCATAATCTCTGGAATCTTCTTGAATAGGTGACGGCCTTCGCAGATAATTACTGCCACTTAAAATTACGTTATATCTCAACCGTTTCGGGAGCTAGACAAATGAACGTCTTCCAAATTGACGTATTCCTCGAAAGGACGAATACCGTTTGACGAAAAGGTCTCGAAACAATTACCTCGTTTGAATAAATCCTAGTGCCGCTGTACATATTTATGGTTCATAGCAATTCTATAGTGACGTATTAACCCAATTTAATGCGTTCAGCTAAATGTAAGAAAAAATTAAAACCGTGCTATGTACATGGAAACCATGCAAGTTATCGTAGACATATTACCGCGTATTGTGACCGGGCTTGGTCACGGCGCCAAATCAAGTTATGTGGCCGGTGGAGTGGACGGGAACGGCACCAAATCAAGTTAGATGTGACCGGGAGAGGGGAAGGCTGTGTCACCAAATCAAGTCTAGTGTGACAGACAACCACTTGAAGTGTGAGGAATGGGTGGAATCATTTTTATCAATGTTCATCTGTGTGTTTTATTGGACGACTGCCAGAGATGGTTCAACAGATATGAATTGGAACATAACCCAGGTGGTTCTTTTGGAGACTCGTACCACTGTGTTTTATGATTTTACTCGACTGTAAGATCGTCGAAAATATGGTAATATTCTTTTCTCTATTACCTGATGTAAACAAACGACACTTCCTACTGACGTTCGGGAAATAGTTCAAGCTGGACTGACGACTAAATATGAAGGAATACCTTTTATTTAGTGTCTGTTAAGTCATGAAATAACACACAGCCATCGAACTTACAAGATGGTCCAAACCCCAAAAATCACTGCCTCGCTCGTCTCGTGCCCAAAACAACTCACTTAACCCCCTTCTCTCAAACCATCACTTCCGTCCTAACTACTGGGCAATTCTACCCCAAGTTTGATGACGTCATTTCTGAACACTTTAATTAAATCACTTATAGGATTTGTGACTAGTGTTATTACACTAACTAGACACGTTCAAATACTTAGTGTTTAATCTTGCTAAGTATTCTTACCCTAACTATAATTAAGTGGCAGCACCTTAGTGTTGATCCGACGTAACAGTCCGTACTGTCACATACGCCCGGGGCCACTAAAGTGTATCCCGTAGGGAGACACTTTATTCCCTAGAAAAAAAAATTTACTAACTCTAAAACAAAATTATTGGTATTCATGTATCCCACCATAAATCATGTCTGAAGGACTACAATAAACAATAGATGGGAATGATGGATGAAATAACACCATTTACATTTCACACACAAAAATCGATCATGAAGGGGTAGGGACTGATGGACATAACATAAACGAGGGACAGATGGAAAGAAAGAAAAAAAAACTATGGAGGTTATGGTAGCTACAATTAGTACTAATAAGTGGCAAAACAAAAATATGGGCAAAATAGAACATTAACTAACAATCATCAACGAACTAGCAAAACGCTTTATGGGTTGATAGTCATCAATATCTCTCACACTTGTGCGAATCATAAAACATGAAATAACATGACAAGCGAGTTAACGTCGCAAGGAAAAAAAATTGGCAAAAAAAATATGGCGGGTGCACATAAAATATAGCGGACGCCTAAAATGGCTGTCACCCTACACTTCACTGAAGTGGGTGATGAAAAAAAAAATGAATGGAACAAATGGACATAGAACCACAAAACTTGGTGGCAAAGTATGGGCAAAATGGGTAAATCTCATAATAAAAAATATGACTACGCCGGTATAAACAATAACCGGAAACAATGAATGGAATGGAAACATGGTAATCAACGGACAATGGTATAGAATATATAAATGGGCAAATAGTTAAATCACATGTATGAGTGTCGGTGTAACAATAACCGAAAATTCAAACAATCATAATGCAATATGGTGTCATCATCATAATGAATCGTAAATGATGCCAACATTAGTGGCGGGTGAAGATGTACATTAGTTAATCACTTTTATTTGGTACAACAGAACGATGTAAACCTTAAAAAAATCTGGGCAAAATCTTACGTCAGAAACATGGAAAAAAGAAAAACACAAAAAAAATCATAGGGGTACAAAAGATGGTTTAAAAAATGAGATCAGACAAAAATAATGTGACATAATGACGCTAACGCGTGTAAAAGGGAACTGCATCAACTACAATATATCAGGACTGCAGAGATCTTCTGAGTTGGTGGATCTCCATCAGCAGTGGTCGAAAGGAGGTCGTGAGGGAACTGTCAATGTACTGGCATAGTCGACAATGCCTTTCTCGGGGACAAAAACAGAAAAAAACATAACATCTCTCCATAAATAGCGATTGTTGGACTTCATAGCAGAACTGGAAATGTGCGTAAAGTCTGTAACCGAGATGTTCAAGGATGCGTAACGATTGGTCTTCACGGTAGCATCAGGATCAAGCAATTCAGCAGGAGGGGTATTGTGTAGGCGAACTGCTTCGGAAGGCACGAGAAACATGGTAGACCTCATGTTAGAAAACGACATCAGGGCAGGAAATGTCAACAAGACAGGAGTCGGCTTCTGGAGGTAAGTAAAGTTCAAATCGTAACCATCTTCAAGACCATATTCACCGCTTCCAATCTTACAATGTCTTGCGATGACAGGCGAGGATCGTGCTGTGTAGGTTGGGAGGTAGGAACAATGGCATGGACTACGGGAGTGGGCGGGAAACAACTGGAAGGTCGGGGTGGAAGCTGTGGAAAAGTAGGAGGATAACGGAGGGGAACACGTAATCTACGGGACGGAGGTGTGACAGGGGGAGGGGGAGGCGGAGGAGAGGGACTACGGTGAGGAGAATGAACAGAACCACGGGAGTGACGAAAACCGGTACGTACATGGGCGGCCCGCTGGTGAAGGTGCTTAGGAAAGGGAACACAATCGTAAATGAAGGTTGGATGACGACGTTTAGAGAGAAAACGAGCTGAGGGAAGAGGAACATCACGTTCAATATCAGAAGAAGAATAATCGGGGGAAGAGTCAAGATCAGAGGGAGGGGGAGAAAAAAAACCGGAGGGAGGGGGGGAATAACCAGATGGAGAAAGAGCAGGTTCACTATCTGAGGCGTCAGACTCAGGTTATGTATCTAGGTCGGAGAGAGGCGGAGGAAAATAATCAGGGGGAGGAAAAGCGGGGTCAGAAGAGAGGTGAACAGAGGGAGGAAAATCGGGGTCTGAAGAGAGGTGAACATAGGGAGGAAAAGCGGGGTCAGAAGAGAGGTGAACAGAGGGAGAAAAAGTGGGATTAGAAGAGAGGTGAACAGGGGGAGGAAGGGAGGTATGGACAGGAGTTGCGGCAGTAATAGGAGGTACAATAATATCATGCTGAGGCGAAGCATGAGAGGGGCCTGGAGTAACGGAGGGTAACTCAGCCAAACAAGCGTCACGGGAGTGGATACGTGAGTACAGCTCAGGTGGAGGTATATGACCCTCAGCGGTGGACCAGGAATGATAACGTCTGTTAAAGGTTTTTCTCCACTGTGTTATTGGCTTTATATATGCTCTTAGTCCATCTTCTGTCGTTATCATACATCTTTGTTGGTCACTCGTAACATTATTTATTTCAATTATCTTTCCTTGTTTTATTCTATTGATAACGTTTCTCACTGCAATGCGACAGTGTCTTTTATTGAGACTGTTCCAGTGTGCGCTTCCAGCAGCTGTTTGTTGCTGTGACAATTGCTGTTGAAGCAGTTGATTTTGCTGTTGTAACAAGTATACCTGATGCTCTAGCTGTTGAATGGGTGAATCCATCATTAAAAAAAACAGTTACGAGCTGGTCACGGGCACCAAATCAAGTTAGATGTGACCGGGCTTGGTCACGGCGCCAAATCAAGTTATGTGGCCGGGGGAGTGGACGGGAACGGCACCAAATCAAGTTAGATGTGACCGGGAGAGGGGAAGGCTGTGTCACCAAATCAAGTCTAGTGTGACAGGGTGAGAATGGGGTGGAATCTTTTATCAATGTTCATCTGTTGTTTTACTGGCGACTGCCAGAGATGTTGCTTACAGATATGAATTGGAACATAACCCAGGTGGTTCTTTTGGAGACTCGTAACTGTGTTTATGTTTTAGACTGTAAGATCGTCGAAAATATGGTAATATTCTTTTCTCTATTACCTGATGTAAACAAACGACACTTCCTACTGACGTTCAGGAAATAAGTCCAAGCTGGACTAAATATGAAGGAATACCTTTATTTAGTGTCTGTAATCTCTGACAACTTCATAACAGTTCATAAATACATGTGCTTCTGTGGTTTACAAACCAGTCATCTCATGAAATAACACACAGCCATCGAACTTACAAGATGGTCCAAACCCCAAAAATCACTGCCTCGCTCGTCTCGTGCCCAAAACAACTCACTTAACCCCCTTCTCTCAAACCATCACTTCCGTCCTAACTACTGGGCAATTCTACCCCAAGTTTGATGACGTCATTTCTGAACACTTTAATTAAATCACTTATAGGATTTGTGTAAATCTTCTTTAACAAGGGTATCCAGTGATTACCCGGAAGTACGTCATTGCATTTTGGTACATTTGAGCAGAAGTCAAAACCGGTCTTAGCTTGGCAGACGCCAAGAAGCATTCTGTGCCTTTTTATGTGTAGTGCTCGATGCGGAAGGACGTATCTGTGTTCAGCTCCAGAAACGTGTTTTATCTTCTACTGTTAGATCGCCCACAAGTTGTGTTGGGTCGATACTTTATGTTTTACAGTAAGGGAAGTATATGCTGTATCCTTGTGTATGTAAGTGAGAACGTATTAAATAAACTTTGCAGAATTATGTCGACGGACATTGTCTCAGAAGAAGACAGTATCAAGACATTCAAGACTGGCTAGGTTATGCCATTGTCTTACATTTGTATTGGATGCCTTTATAGTGGAGCCTGTGATGTAAAAATAAAACTACATATTGTTTGCACGTCCTAATTGGCCTTTACAGAAGTGTGTTTAAGGCTTATTATAAAACTGTCACCGGCATCAGGGTATGCCGTGGTGAATTCATAAGTAGGGCTGGAAGAGACCTCTCAGAAGACTAACCCCTTGCTTGTACAATACTACAACAAAAATAGTACAAGAATATAAATAATAAAACATCCCTCCACAGCCACAAAGTCAGACTGTTCTGTATCTCTTTTCTTTGGTGTCCTCTATTTCTTTTCGTCGATCTCTCCTGCTATCACAATATATTCCAGCTTTTTCTATCTCATTAGATGCCCAAGAAAATGTGGATTGCTTCTTTCTAGTACCATTAACATCTCCTATAAAAGCTACATTCAAGTCCAAATGGGAAAGAGAGCACCCAGGCCATTTAAAATATGATGCATAACATCAGCAATCTAGGAGAGAACATGTCATTATTTTTCGGCTACGCACTAGACACAACAGATTGAGATACCATCTAAACCACAAGTACAAAATTAGTACAATAGGATCTCTGCACCTGCGACACCAGCCCGATGACAGCCGAGCACCTGCTATAGTCCTTCCAAACCTACATCAATGAAGGGAGTAGCATATGGGAACAACCCACTTCTGCGAACGAAAAACTGTTTCGAGATGTAAGGAACCTTGAGTTAACTACCGCCTTTATTAGAGTCATTAATGTTGGAAGTCTGAGGACGAACGAGATGTCAGGAACCTTAAGATGACTACCGTCTTTATTAGAGTCATTAATGTTGGAAGTTTGAAGTCGAACGAGGAAGATACCACTAATAAGCTTCTTTAGCGCACATGCTCCTGTCAGGACGTCCTTATTTATTGTTATGAGTTGTCCATGGTATTTTTAATATTCTTCTGTAAAACCTCATCTCTGTGGCCCCTTGTGCTTTTCCTGTTTGTTCATCGATTGTCCATGAACAGCTTCCATATGATAGAACTCTCTTTTTTACTTCCACGAACAAAGATTTGTTGACAAAATACTATTCACTAATAGAAGGCTGCTTTGACCTGAGATATTCTACTCTTCATATTTAAACCACGAAAATAAAAAGTGCACGTGACTTTTATTATCGTCTGTTGTGAGATGAGACACTTTTGTAAGAGATGTTGGTGCGCATTATGGAAAAGAATTAGCGCGTCCTCGCACGTGATATCTAAGTGGTATGTTAGACGCTCAGGCGTTACCTGGGCTCGAAAGGGGAGCACATAATATTAGCACTGTAACCTGTCAGGCATGTCTTAGAAGGCGACAAAAGGAAGTTGGCCATAGAGCCGGTTAGTCAATCCTGTAGAAACTTGAAGCTTAAAACATGCTAACAACAATATAAACAAGTCATCGAGACAAAATAGCTAACCTCAGCCATCC
This sequence comes from Oreohelix idahoensis, assembly GCA_024509875.1. Classification (NCBI taxonomy): domain Eukaryota; kingdom Metazoa; phylum Mollusca; class Gastropoda; order Stylommatophora; family Oreohelicidae; genus Oreohelix; species Oreohelix idahoensis. Next base: position 403,504 of record JAMPIV010005523.1, read on the forward strand.
ATGGCAGTCCCCAGGGTAAGAGCAATAGAGTGGAGTGAGGCTACAGAACATGGAGTAGAAAACTGGAGACATAAATGAAAGGAACAAGATTGTCATAGCCGGGTGTTGTAGTGAGGATAAGTTGCCATTGCATATAAATTCTTCTACGGTACGCGCCTCATAAAGCCTCTGACAACTAAATCCAGCTCCTGGCCTTCAATTTGAGTCCGGCAACACTGTTACCAACGATAGGAAAGGGACGAAGGCGAGCCAGTGGTGCCTTAAAACCACACACTTCGGGCAGATAGGGCTCCTGACCATTAGTTGTAGCCTATCTAGGAGATGGTAAAACTCAGATTTTAAACCTCCACTGCCTTGCGAGAATATCCGTTTACGGGAGAGGCTTCGGGAGTAAACCCTGAGGATAAATCAGGTGTCGGAGTCTCTAAGGCAGTCAAATGTTGATTCAACATTATTCTGGCAACTCCGGCGACGTGGCTGGTGTCACGGGCTGCCTCCCCTTAGCTCTGCAGTAGTGGCCCAACGGTGGCCAAAACTCAAGAGTAACTGATGTGGGTCTTCAAAGGTGTCTACCTTCGCACAAGATTACTCTTGGCAGAGTTGTAGATAGAAGGATAATGATGCTTCTACCTCCACGGAGAATTCACAAAATATTTACAAAAGCGAGAACAATGCTGCATTAGCTGAGCACGTTAATTCTAGGAACTACCGACACGTTTTGTGAAGAATAGGGTTATCTTAAAATTCGTTAGCTCGTTCACGCCCCCAGATGAGTTAATTCAGCGAATTTCCTCTTATTAGTATTTGTCACGAGTTGGATTTAAGTTTAGAGTTATGCCTGAGTGTAAGACAAGACCCTAGGATGGGAAAAGACTGAGATGATAGATTTTGAAGTTAAAAGACAGTGAATGTGGTAAGGTGAGCCTATTGGCTCGAGGGCACGAACCTAGATTGACTCTCCCTCGCCACTCGTGACTTCAAGAATTGCTATAAACTCACCCCCCCCCCCGACTCCCTTTAACAACTAAAGGAGATAAGGTTAAAATAATAACCACATACACCACTATACAGACAACATTTAAGCACGGTATAGTAAAGAAGCTGATCCAATGAACATTTATAAGTTTATTATACAAATCAACATAATTTCATAACACAGAAAAAAAAATATCGTGCAAGGTTGCACAGACCTGGAAAGCAAAGAATAAATTAAATTTATAGACACAAAAAGAACAACCACTTTCACTCCTTCATTCACCCTGCTGGGGACAAAATTAGAATGATTAATGATTTTAACTACAGTCTAATTAGTGGGGCATCAACTGTAGCCACCACTCTCTATTACCCTACTATTTCTACTGTCACTGTTCTGCTGAAACTGCCTAAAGACTGACTACGGAGCTTTCCACCTCTGTTGGCGAGATAAAAACCACTAAATCACACTCTGGACTGCTACACTAGTAGACTTTTATTAACCTAAGGCTCAGAGGCTATCCTCTAAGGATAATATGAGACTCTTCTGGTCCCCGATATATTTTCTCTCTCTCTCTCTCTCTCTCTCTCTCTCTCTACTTCTCCTGCCTTGCTTCTCTCGTGTGTTTTGTGAAACCGGGAAGGATCACCCTTTCTCCTGGTTCTGACTCTTGCACTGATGACTTCTTAAAAATAAGGACTAGGTTCTTGACGTTGAGGCTTCACTGATGATGAAACTGATTTTCACCTGCCCGGTTACTCCTCATTGGGTTTGGGTCGTCGGTATTATTAGGACCGACTTTTAAACGACACACCAGGCCACGTGCCTTTGGTTCGGTGCGTGTATATGAGCTTAGAGCTCAGGATTTTTTTAAAGAAAATCCGTTCACTGAAGACTGCGTCGCTGCCAGCGACCTGCTCTTTCTCACTCCCTCTCTCTCTCTCTCTCTCTCTCTCTCTCTCTCTCTCTCTGGTGCCAATGTACTCGGAGTCGATATCCACCGCGGTACCAATGCTCTTACGCCTCTGGCGTTTCCTCGACTCTTCTCTCCTGAGAAGACTGACTACCTTTGCCAGCTGTCAGGAACAAAAATTTAATGGCACCCCTAGCTGCGGGCCGTGACCAAATTGCAGTGGACAAAAAGAAATGCCACTATGTACAACAACTTCAAATACTCTCATTTCTAACACAAAACATGTAACCACCCAAAACAAAGACTGCTCCACTCCAGCCCCTATTCACTATGCACAACGATACATAAATATTTACTAACCCTGGGTCAATCTACCCACCACTTCAACGCTGTCTGTCTAGGAAAAATCCAAACGCGCTGACCTAAAACTTTTGTTAGGCCCGTCTTGCCCAGCTATCAAAACATTTCAACTTTTAGGGAAACCTCCCGTACTAGGCCTACTTTAACTCTGCAAGCGGTCTCATAAAGATTAATTACATCCCGTTAGGTGATATTAATTCACTTATAAATTACATCTTCATGTGTGCACACACACACACACACACACACACACACACAAAACACACACACACACAAAACACACACACACACACACACACACACTCATATATATGTATATGACTATATCCTCTAGCTAATTAAATCCCATTTTCAGAAAAATTAAATACTACTCTCAGTCCCCTTCTCATCCCACTACCTTACCAAATTAGCACACATACTTAATCCCCAATTCAATAAAATGCACAACACTTAAATGCACACTTAAATGCACACCGATGGTCAGTTTTTTGACCAAATTAGTGGTGTTGCCATGGGAACGAAGATGGGTCCCAGCTATGCCTGTCTATTCATGGGCCACTTGGAGCATCAGATATGGCAACCATACTCCGGTCCTTTCCCTGGGTTTTACCGCAGATATATCGATGATGGCATAGGTCTCACAGATATGTCTGAGACTGATTTACACCGCTTCATCGACTTTGTGAACCACTTTCACCCCACCATCAAGTTCACCTCCCTCGTCTCCACAGTATCTGTCAACTTCCTTGACATTACTATTTCTATCACGCCCTCCGGCCTCAATACCTCAGTATACTACAAGCCGACAGATGCCCACAGCTACCTCCTGTATACCTCTTCTCATCCTCGGGCCTGTCGTGACTCCCTTCCTTTTTCACAACTTCTCCGCCTCCGCCGTTTATGCCAAGACGACGATGACTTCCACTTACGAGCAAATGAGATGTTGGATTTCTTCCGTAACAGACTTTATCCAGAACATGTTCTCACCTCTGCTCTCCAACGTGTGCTCCCCATCTCTCGTCTGGAGGCCCTCAAACCTCACCATAAATCCACTTCGGATAGAGTCAAATTAATCTTGACCCATCACCCTCACAGTACTACTGTCAAACAGATCCTTTTCCGCCACCTCCCTATCCTCCAAGCAGAGCCTCTGACCCAAAAAGTATTCAGTGAAGCACCTTTGGTGGCATATAGACGTGACAAGAACTTGAAGGATCTTCTTGTTCACAGCCGTCTCCCAAAGGAGAATGCCACTCACTTTGGCACACTACCCTGTGGTCGGACACGATGCAACACGTGCAAGTATGTCATCTCAACCCAGAAGGTGTCCTTTCCTAAGGCTACGTACACCATCACTAGTAGCTTCACGTGTGAATCGCGCAATGTCATTTATACGATCATATGTAAACGTTGCTGCAAAACCTATATTGGCCAAACAGGCAAACGACTTGGGGACAGATTCAGCCAGCACTTAAATGACATCGCTCAGCAAAAGTCAACACCAGTTGCTATACACTTCAATGGTCCTGACCACCATGGTCCCATCGACATCCAGGTCACAGCGATCCGATCCTGCTCCTCTGACACTGCCAGCCGAGAACAGCTTGAGAACCGTCTTATCCACCGCATGGGGTGTCTAAAACCAGCCGGTCTCAACACTTTTCACACCTTTGTCTGAGGTCACCCTCTCCTCTCTTGCTCTATTTTACTCTTTCCACTCTTATCCTATTCTTCTACTTTTATTTCATATTTATTCATCTCCCACTCATTCTGTCCCCTTCTATTTCCAGTCCCCACTTTTATCACGTTGGGTAGTTTATTTTCCGGTTTCGTTTTTTAGTTTCTTAGTATGCATTGTGTACATCCGGCGGCGGAAGTCGCTTTCTGTTCAGCCACGCGCTTATTAACAGACAGCGATTTTGATAGAATTTCGGTTCTTGCCTTCAGGGAAGTATCCAGTTTTTATTTTATTTAGTTTTTATGTGTCCTATCTAGCCTTCACTTTCTTTCCTTTCCTGACGAAGGCCTTGTGGCCGTAACGTAGACTATTTTCTTTGTCTTTTGTCCTCGTAAGACGAATCACCTTTTTTCGATTTTTTTTCAAACCCATCCATTAAATGCACACCCATGATTAAAAATGACACC